>JAQFVV010006988.1:75002-218534 GCA_028023455.1 Epiperipatus broadwayi | reverse complement strand
CTCCATAAATTGTTGTGTCAATCTATTTAAAAATTTTAAATTTAAGATATATTTAGCTATA
The DNA here is from genome assembly GCA_028023455.1 of Epiperipatus broadwayi. Taxonomy (NCBI): domain Eukaryota; kingdom Metazoa; phylum Onychophora; class Udeonychophora; order Euonychophora; family Peripatidae; genus Epiperipatus; species Epiperipatus broadwayi. The sequence goes on along the minus strand of JAQFVV010006988.1, from coordinate 218,473 downwards.
TGATGTTAATTTTATTTATGATAATCTTTTAAAAAAGTGTAATTAAAGTAATTCATGAGTATTTGATATGTGAAAATTGTGCTGATGTTTGAGAGAGACGTTTCAATGGGAATGATAATAGTATATGGTTGGGAAAACTGGCCATAATCAATACTGCATTAATAAATTTAATAAATAACTGTTTAAAGTTAAAGTTTTAAAAGACAAGTTAAAATTAAATGCATATATTTATTGTTGATAAAAATTAATATTTAATAAATGAATATAAATATTTTAATTATTAGTAGTACATAATAGAAGATTAATATTTGATTTTAATAATATCGAATTATTATTTTAAAAATTGTTATAAGATATTATTTATTTTAAAAATATTTATTTTTAAAAAATGAATTGTTAGTTTATTTTTAGATTATTACAAGCGTCTGTAGCTCTGTTGTAAAAAACAGATGTTAGTTAGACACATACACACATGCTTGGGAGTTTTTTTTAGTAAAGTTGCAAAGCTATTTTAAAAATTCTGTTATAAAATTTATAAATATTATATTGGCTATCATGAGATAAAAGTAAAGATAATTAATGTGAAATATTAAATCTGATTTTTAAAATACTGCTTAAAAACATAACGAATAAAAATAGACTTAATTTGTTTATAAAAATAATCTTATAAAAGTTAAAAATGAAATTAAGTAAGAAAGTATATTTTAAAAAAATGTTTAATAGATTTAAATAAATGATAAAGATTAATTTAAGAATTTAATAATGTGATAAATAATAAATATTAAATAAGTCATTATTTATTTTTAATTCTATCTTGTTGGTAAAATATGTAAATAAGCTAGCAAGTTGATTGTTTAATTCACCAATCAAATGGGAAGTTTCTTCCGGTATAAAACCAAGGTTCAATTGTTCGGAGGGGATAGTGATTGAAATTTTTGAAAGTAAAGTGTGCTATTAGAAATAGCTAAGTAATTATAGACGCTCTCAAAATCGTTTTAAAATTATAAGAGAGTAGTTTTTTTAAAATAATTTATAAAAGTTTACCGACAAATATGCAGTGCTAATTTTAATTATAATTTCCTATCGTCTCGATCAAAGCTCAATTTACTATCAAATAGTCATGAAAACATCGTATAAGGATAAAATGCATTGGAGACTTTCTACTAAAAATTTAACAGATGCTGGATTAACTAGGAGAGTTATTAGATGCATAAAAGTAATACGTTGGACTTTGTATAAATTTAAAAGCTAATGGTAATTAATTTTTATAAAAATAGATATTTAAAAGAATGTGAAATACTTCTTTATAAAGAAAGTATTTGTAAATTATAAATCTAAGTATATAACTTAGTAAAGATGATAAATAATAATGATTACATAAATACTTGCCTTGTGAAGTCTTTATGGTTTAAAAGACTAAATTTTAACAGTTTTAAAAGGCAAATAAATTGGAAATTTAATGGGTAAAGAAATACCTATAAATAAAATTATTATATTATTAAAATCTGAACGCTGGTCGTACAGAAGAATCTAAATTTATCTTACCTAAATATTCGTTAAGGAATGCGCAAATATACGTGGATATCCAAATCAATTAAAATAATTAAACAAGAACTTTATAAATTATAGACTAATGCTAAAAATAATAACTTTTAAATAATATTTTTTTTTTTTCTTTAAAAGAAATGAACCTGGATCCTATAAACTATTTTAATTTTATTTTTGTTTTATGGTGGAACTGACTTTTATTTTTTTTTTAAAAAAAAAGACGTTTTCATTTATTTCATAAAAACTTTTAAAAAACACGTGATGTACCGGAAAAGGAAGTAATGTTTGGTGAAAATTTGTGCCTAGGAAAAAGAACAATTATAAGTGAAAGAAGACACCGTTGGATTTTATGTAATATGTTTTATTTATTAACTAACATAAATATTTAATTAATTATTGATTTATTAAAGATAGGAAAGGTACATTTACATCTTTTTAAAAAAAGCTAAATATTAATATAACATTTTATTGCATAAAGTTTATTTTATAATTATACAACACGTAATATTTTAAAGAATAATTGTTGAGTGTAAATGTGAAATTATTTTGTAAAACTGAAATCCTGGAGGACATCGTGTGACGGACTGTACATTGAAGTATCATTTATGGTAAAAAATTATGTAATAATAATAATTTGATGTATTTGCTATGTTTTCTTTAGATCAACCAAATGTTATTTGATTGTTGAATGAATGTATTAATATTTAAATAATATACACGCATAAGATTAATAATAGCAGTTTTATTTTAATATGCATACTTTAAATTGATGATGTAAATTTAGTACAACATAATATGAGAACCTAGAAATAATTATATGATTCTTTCGTGAATAAATTTTAATGTTTCTGTTACAATATTAGGAATTAGATTTATTATTAGTGTAAGTTATTTATTTTTCTTTTCAAGTTAGTAAGAGGTATATAAAATCTATATTCTATTTTTTTTTTTTTTTTATTAGATAGGTTAAGTTAATTTTATGTAGAAATTTATATTTTGATTGAAGGCTTATTGTATATAGAGGATGAGGTATAAGAGAGTTTGGATCGTTATTATTTTTGTTTTAAAATTGGTCATTTATTTTTCTGAAGTTAAATAAGGTTAAAATGACTTTTGTAGATAGAAGTTTTTAGGAAGGAATAAGAATAACAAGTAAAGAAGAGTAATAGTTTAAACATAAAAAGAATCATAGAATTTTATTTAATATAATACGTTATAAAATTTGAAATTGTTGAATAATTTTAAATATTATTTTAAAAGAACATATACGTATTGCATATTTTGATAAGACATGTAGTATGACATTATATCGGAAGGACATAAATAATTATAATCAATAATAGTTATTATATTACAAAGTTATATCAGTTTATACATTAATTGATCTTTGAGTAATATTAATAGTAAATGTAATACATACTAGTACATTATAATCTAAATAGCAGTAAGACTTCAGTGAAATAGCATTTTACTTATTAAAGTCTGTTTATTTACATATATGCTACATGAATGATATTTCACATAAAACCTTTTCTTGTATTAATTGATGACAAATGATGTTTATTAAAATTAAAGTCATAAACTTAATTAAATGTTATTGATAGAACATTTAATAAATGTATAAATTATCTATTTATGATTATGGAAATAGTAACAGTGTAAAAATCTTGTATTATCATTTTTCTTATTTTGTTTTATTTTCTTTAGTTCCATTTGTAAATGTAAATAGTGTAAATAAGTTATTTGTTAAAGTTGATGTAAATAAATTTGTTAAGTTGTTTTAAAAGTGTGTCGAATTCATTATTTTACACCACAGCATTTGACAACAGATAATTTGAATGTACATAATATTTGCACAATATGAATTTATTATTATTATTATTTGAGAAAGAAACACAATATTTTCTTAATATAATTTATAGAAATTGATTGACATTAACATATAATATTACAATGGTCATAAAGTAATTATAATGCACAATATAAGAGTATAATATTATTTATTGCCACAGATTGTTAAATTATAAGATTTTGGTCTATTTTAAAATTAAGATACTATATGGAAATGAAGACATGTATATGATTTACTTATTTTCTTAATGATTAATAGTATAATCCAATAGATAAGATTAAGCTATACACTAAAGATTATTATTGTTAGTTATTATTATTAGAATAAGTTAGGTGTATTTAGGTTTGATATTAAATCCCTTATCATTCCTATCTACATGAATTATTATTACTTTAAGATAATTAGAAGAACCTGAGATCGTTTAATTATATTTCCTTAACAAAAGATTGAGATTTATTTATCTATTATTATTAAAGATAGTTCATTTATAAAAGTCATAAGAGTGCTGTAGAGTTAGTAATGAGATAATAAAGAAGTAATAGTATTCTTATGCCATTGAGACAGTGTCTTGGAGAGACATTGACTCAATGTAAATTCAATTACCAATTGTAACTTCACTTCACAGTCTCATGATTTTAATTAAATACTTATTTAATTAGTACATTATATTGAACTATATTAATCTGATAAGTTATAATATTATAAAAATATATTAAAGATAGTTGTACATATTTTAGCTGAGCATAATGATTTAATTGAGCTAGTCTTATTTTAAATTATATCATATATCGAGAAGTGAGGGTACAAACGGTAGTTAGGATTTTGGCGCCCAAACGTTTTAGGCTTAGATATTTAGTTAAGGATTAGGATACACAATTTTAGGGTTGGTATATGTTAGGGGAATAGAGTGATAGGTATAGATTTGTTAGTAAAAATAGTGTATGGGTTAAAATGTATAATTTAGGAATTAATGATTAGTATATTTATTAAATATAAATAGTTTAGTATTTCTATAATAGTAGTTATAAGTGATTAGATGTTAATTATAAAATTAAAATAAAAATCTTATTAGTAAAGGTATTATATTTTCATGTGGTATCTATAATATGATTATTTAAAAAAATTAAATACTAAGTTAATTTTAAATTAATAAGCAAATAAATATGTAAATTATGAAAATGTGGCAAATAATTATTTTGTAATATGACCATATCAATTCTTAAGATATTTTAAATGTATATTTAATATAATATATTATGTGCAAATTGTCTGTGGATCATAGGTGTGAAGATAATGACATGACACAATTTTGTTATTCATAGTTATATAATTAGTTTATAATAAATAGTGTAGAGTTTTCAAAGATGATGTTTTGTGATTAATTGTAGAAGTGAATTGAGTGGAGATGGAAAGGTTGATAGGGAATTATTATTTTTGAAATATTGATAATAAGTACTGCATACTAATAGAATTGAATTTTAAAAAAATATAGAAATGAATAACTGGGATAAAGATTTAGAAGTTGAGATGTCTAATTTTATTGTTGAGGATAATAATTGTGAGGAGAGAAAAGAAGGGGAGAAATTAGTAGATTTTGAGACAATATTAGAAAATACTCAAAATATGGATAGTGAAATAGAGGAGGAGGAAGAGATAATTTTTAAAACAGTAGAGAAAGAAGTAGTAAAAACTGAGAAAGATATAGAGAACTTCTCAATGTTTGATTTTATGAAGCATTTTGAATTAATGAGTCAAGGTATTATTGATTCAGTGAATAATTCTATTAAGAAAGAAATAAGAGAGGAGAGTCATAAAAATAGTATTAGATTTGATGCTATTAAAGAAGAAATGAAAGATTCTTTAAAAGAAGAAATGAAAAAGGAGAATAATTATATTAAAGAAGAAATGAAAAAGGAGAGTCATAAAAATAGTATTAGATTTGATGCTATTAGTAAAGAAATGAAAGCGGAAAGTAATAAAATGAATATGAAGTTAGATTCTCTTAGAGAGGATATAAATAAGAATAATATAAAAGTAGAATCTCTTGAGGAAAATATTAGAGAAGTTAAAGAAAACTTAAGTAAAGATAAAGAAGAGATAAGATTTTGTATAGACAATATAAATAAAAAGGTTGAGGATAATTCTGAAATTGTAAAGAATTTTAAAAAAGATGTGGAAGATAAAATTAATAATTTGGATATAAAGTTTAGTAAAAATGAAGAAGTAGTTGAATCTTTAAAGTTAGAAGTAATAAAAATTGATGATAAAAATCAGGAATTGTTGGAAAGAAAATTTTGTGAATTTTCAGAGAGTACGATTAAAAATTTGAAAGATCAAATAGCAGAATCTATTGATCAATGTAGGATCAATAATAATGATTTAACTTTAAAAATTGATAGCTATAAATTGAAAGTTGATAGTGAGATTTGTGAGGTTAAAAGCCATGTTAATAATGTTAGTGAAGATATTAAAAGTGTTAGGAGTGCAATAGTTCAGACTAAAGAAGATATAAAAGATGAAATAGAGAAGGAACTAATTGAAAAATTTAAGGAACTAGATGTTAAAAGAATCGATGAACATAAATATCGATCAAAGGTAGGAGAGAATTTAAAACGTATGCAAAATGATATAAAAGAGCATGCAGGTATGTTTGAGCAAAATAATGATAAGTATAAAGAAATCTTAGATAAGAATTTGGATGAATTTAGGAAGGAACAGAAAGGATATGTCAAGCAAGTGCTTGAACAAATGGATTTAGAGGGAAAATTTCAACAGATGTATGACCAAATAGAGATTAAAAATGTAAATAATACAAAGACAGAAGTGTTAAAAGGGAGAATAAGTGATAAGGCATATGATGATTATGTTAATTCATTAAGAATAGATAAAGTAGAATCGGTAAGGAAGGGTAATAGTAATCAGTCAGAAAATACTATTGTGAAAGAAATTGATAGTAGACCGAGTAGAGAAGTGGTTAATTGTGAAGGAAATGCCAATAATTCAATGGCTTTACGTTTTATGAAAGTCAAACCATTTAAAGGAGAGTATATGGAAAATCCCTCAGAATTTTTAAATAATTTGGACGAATTATTTTCCATATGTTCCTTGTCAGAAAAAGAAAAAGTGGCAGTGTGTAGCAATCATTTGTATGGAATTGCCAAAGATTGGTGGCAATCACTGTTTGAGAAACCAATAACTTACGGCGACTTTAAGTGTTTTATTGTTGGAAGCTTTTGGAACTCTGATAAACAAGATTGCATCAGATACCAAATTACTCAAGAAAAATACCATATTAGTAAAGGCAGCTATACAAGCTTTTTCAGAAATCAAGCTGTTCGGTTGAAAACATTGACTGCTTGTCCATTATCAGAAGGACAGATTGTAAGAATTGTAAGGCATAACTTACCTAAAAACGTTGAACAGTTGTTGATAGCTGCTGATCGTGGTTCAATAGAAGAAGTATCAGAGGTATTAGATGCTCTTGAAGTAGCTGAATTATCTATGGACAATAGATTTAAAGTAAACAAAGATAGAAATAATTATCCGTTAGCAAATATTAATGTTAACACTGGTGTGAGACCTTCTACAGGGTATAAAAGGAGATTTGAGTATAGAGGTAGAGATAGGATGTCTCCACATTTAAAAAAATTTGTTAAATTTGATACATTTAGGGACAGAAGTGATGATCAAAATAATCAGCCTTCTACTAGTGGTGTGACCACAATTTTAAAAAGACCAGCTAATAAAGCCAGTAGTAAGAAATTAAACTAGAAAGGTCTTTGTATGTTAGTTCCTCTTTGCAAGGACCCGGTGCTAACAAAATGGGGAACGATCAGATGTGGATGCTTAATACTTTAGATCTTGATATTGATTATTTAGAGCCCTTTACTATAGGCGAACCACCTATAACTTATCAATGTCCTATTGTAATTTTATATATAAACAATATCAGAATTGAAGCATTAATTGACTCTGGAAGTCAAGCTTCCATATTATCAGAGTCAACGTATCAAAATCTGGTGAGTGTAGAAAGGGATATACCTTCATTGCCAGTAAAACAGATCCAAGTAACTTTAGCAAATGGAAAGAGGACAAAGTTATCAAATAAACAAGTCTGGATTACCTTCAAAATAAATAATACAGAGTATGGGCATGTTTTTCTTATTATGCCTGGATTAATACATGAAGCCATAATAGGAGCTGACTTCATGATTTTAAATAAATGTCAGATTGATTTTTGTAATAAAATTTTTATTTGTAAAGAAGAAAGGCTTAATTTTGAATATGGTATGCATAACCTTTCTAGTCAATTATTATGCATCCAGAACACATTAATTGATGCCAGCATAAAGGCCAAAATTGAACATGTTTATGCAATCAATTCTAAATTAGGTGAAAATTTATATCAATTAATGTATGATTTTAAAAATATCTTTTCTAAAATCCCTGGTATAATAAAGGGATATACCCATAGAATAAAATTGAAGAGTAATGATCCTTTCCATCAAAAGATGTACCCAATTCCTTACCAATATAAGGATGAGGTACAGAGTCAAATTGACAAAATGCTAGAGTGGAATATAATTAAAAAATGCCCTTCTCCTTACGTAAACCCATTGGTTATTGTGAAGAAGAAGGATGGCAGTATTAGAGTATGTTTAGATGCTCGTATGCTAAATAATGTAACTATACCAGAGCGTGACATTCCTCCACCTGTACATGAGCTCTTAACTAAATTTCACAAGAGGTCAATTTTCTCTACATTTGATCTGACAGCTAGTTATTGGCAAATACCACTGCATGAGAGTGATCAGCAGTATACAGCATTTCGATTTCAAGGCCAGTCGTATGTTTTCAGACGGATGCCTTTTGGTCTCATTAATAGTGGTGCTGGCTTGATCAGATGTTTAGACATGATTTTTTCGAAACAATTAAAGGAAAAAATCATCATGTATGTGGATGATATAGTTATTGCTTCTGATAGTTTACATGAGCATCTCCAACATTTAAAATTATTTTTTACAGAATGTCAAATACAAAATGTCAAAATTAATATGGAAAAATGTTCAATAGCAGCTAGAGAAATTACTTTTCTAGGTCATTTAATAAATGAGCATGGAATCCAGCCCCATCCTGAAAAGATTGCAGCTATTCAACGTTTTCCCATTCCAAAAACAGTAAAACAATTAAAATCATTTTTTGGATTATGTAACTATTATAATAGATTCTATAAAAATTTCGCTGAAGATACAATAAATTTGTCTCGGTTATTAAAGAAAACTGAAAAATGGAAGTGGACTGCTGAACATGATAATGAATTTAGTATAATTAAAAGTAAATTTTTAAAACACGTGATTTTAGTGTATCCTGACTTTAATAAAACATTCTATGTGCAGACAGATAGTAGTTACTATGGTCTGGGAGTAGTGTTATATCAGCTCGATGAGGATCAGGTACCTCATGTATTGTACTTCTTAAGCCGACATTTAAGAGGTGCAGAGTTGAATTACACTATTACTGAAAAGGAGACCCTAGCTGTTGTCTGGGCTTTTCAGAAATTACGTCAATTTTTATTAGGTTCAGAGGTAATTGTGTTGACCGACCATAGAAGCTTGGAGTTTTTAAACAAGAGCTACCTCAGTAATGAGAGACTTGTTAGGTGGAGCTTGTATCTCCAGCAATTCAACTATAGAGTTCTCTATATTGAAGGGAGACAGAATATCCCTGCTGATATTCTTAGCCGCCACCCTATTTGTCTGATGTCCCAACATCCTAATGCTCAAAATATAATTATTAGTAGTGTGGATGTAATCAGGGATGAATCTATAGTGGATGATTATAATAATCTCACTATGATTCAAGGTCAGGATCAGAAATTAAATAGAATCATGACTATCCTAAATAATCATGATAATGTAAATAGTAAAAGTAAATATATAAAAAGGATTTTTAGCAAGTATAAGATGTACCAGAATTTACTTATGTATAATTTAAAGTCAAATCAGGGGGAATCATGGAGGATAGTTGTACCTAACTCTATGATTGATAAATTGATAATGTATGTACATTGTAGTTATGGTCACTATGGTGCACCAAAGATTATGTATGTTTTAAAATCTATTTTTTATTGGGATGGAATGTATAAACGTGTCATAAGGAAAATTAAAACATGTTCTACTTGCTTAAAGTCTAAATATTGTAATAAATCGTATGTAGGTGTTATGCAGCCTATTATTCCAGATCGAGCTAATGAATTATTAGCAATTGATTTTTACGGGCCTCTCCCACCATTTAAACAACAGAAATTTATTTTGGTAGCCTATGATGTTTTTAGCAAATTTGTATCAGCGTATCCTGTGCCTAAAACTAGTGCACATTTTGTAATAAAATGCATGCTTAATTATCAATTCCCATTAGTAGGAAAACCAAAAATCATACTTACAGATCATGCTACAGCTTTTATATCGGGTAGGTGGAATGAGTGGATTCAAGATCAAAACCTCAAACATGTTATGAGCTCCATAAGAAACCCTCAGTCTAATCCATGCGAACGTGTTATGCGGGAGCTTAGTCGATTATTTAGGGTGTATGTAGCTGATAATCATAAGAAATGGGTTCATAAACTCCCAGAGGTTATTAACTATATTAATAGTACGTATAATGAATCCACTGGTTTCACTCCTATTCGTTTACATTATGGTAGACATGAGCCATTATTGATTAAAACGCCTATACCAATTGTAAGAGAACAAATTAATAGGGATGAAGATAATAATCAAGCTAAAGTAAAGCTTCATATTATGGGTGCAAAAAGAGTAAAGAAATCCCATAATAAACCACATCCATTTAAAATTAATGATTTAGTTCTAGTTAGAACACCCCATGTTAGCAACCTTCAAAGAAATCAGTTCAAAAAATTTCTTAGTCTATATGAGGGTCCATATAGAATATCTTGCAAAGTAGGTGAAAATGCATTTATGTTAACCACACCAGATGGTGAGAAAGGAACTTATAATGCAAGAAGTTTAATTCCATATCCTTCTGAAGTGTGAATTACAATTTTCAAAGGATGTATTGTGGGTGAAGATTTTGGTATGGTGTTCATATATTTTATTTTATATAATAAAATAATTTATTATCAAGTCAGTAAATGTTAATTTAGGGAGAAATGAATAATATGATAAGAGTGAGTAGATCTTATAAAAGATCAATTTATGAAAAGAGTTATGGATGAATTTGAGAATTTTCATAAATAGTGTAGTAGTGATTATAAAATTAATAAATCTTCAGGGATAAAGTTAATCTCTTTAGATTAAAAGTGTCTAAATTTATTAGATAATGATTCATTTAAAATTGCTAATGAAACTAGCAACAAGTGTAAAAGTAAAATACAAAGTGTGATTTAAAAGATAGTGTTAACTATAGAAATATGTATTTATAGTTTAATTTGTGTAAAAGGTGTTATTTAAAGGAATATAAACATTTGATATTTCATAGTAAGATTAGGGAAATAAAAATGACCTAATTAAAGATATAAATAAAGGAAAAGTGAGACTTAATTTTATAAAGTAAAAGAAAGTCATGATGATTTTATTTAAAAGTGTTTTCTGGTTGAGATTTTAATGTGAAGTTCCAGTGCTTTATAAAATTTCATGTTAAAGTGATTGATTATGATATTTAATGATATGAAAAATGAAGATGTTAATTGTAGATTAATGAAGATGAAGGTAGATGGTTAATTTAAAATTTTTATCCGAAGGAGGAGGATATGTGCCCTTTTGTATGGGTCTCCATAAATTGTTGTATCAATCTATTTAAAAAATTTTAAATTTAAGATATATTTAGCTATATGATGTTAATTTTATTTATGATAATCTTTTAAAAAAGTGTAATTAAAGTAATTCATGAGTATTTGATATGTGAAAATTGTGCTGATGTTTGAGAGAGACGTTTCAATGGGAATGATAATAGTATATGGTTGGGAAAACTGGCCATAATCAATACTGCATTAATAAATTTAATAAATAACTGTTTAAAGTTAAAGTTTTTAAAAGACAAGTTAAAATTAAATGCATATATTTATTGTTGATAAAGATTAATATTTAATAAATGAATATAAATATTTTAATTATTAGTAGTACATAATAGAAGATTAATATTTGATTTTAATAATATCGAATTATTATTTTAAAAATTGTTATAAGATATTATTTATTTTAAAAATATTTATTTTTAAAAAATGAATTGTTAGTTTATTTTTAGATTATTACAAGCGTTTGTAGCTCTGTTGTAAAACAGATGTTAGTTAGACACATACACACATGCTTGGGAGTTTTTTTAGTAAAGTTGCAAAGCTATTTTAAAAATTCTGTTATAAAATTTATAAATATTATATTGGCTATCATGAGATAAAAATAAAAATAATTAATGTGAAATATTAAATCTGATTTTTAAAATACTGCTTAAAAACATAACGAATAAAAATAGACTTAATTTGTTTATAAAAATAATCTTATAAAAGTTAAAAGTGAAATAAAGTAAGAAAGTATATTTTAAAAAAATGTTTAATAGATTTAAATAAATGATAAAGATTAATTTAAGAATTTAATAATGTGATAAATAATAAATATTAAATAAGTCATTATTTATTTTTAATTCTGTCTTGTTGGTAAAATATGTAAATAAGCTAGCAAGTTGATTGTTTAATTCACCAATCAAATGGGAAGTTTCTTCCGGTATAAAACCAAGGTTCAATTGTTCGGAGGGGATAGTGATTGAAATTCTTGAAAGTAAAGTGTGCTATTAGAAATAGCTAAGTAATTATAGACGCTCTCAAAATCGTTTTAAAATTATAAGAGAGTAGTTTTTTTAAAATAATTTATAAAAGTTTACCGACAAACATGCAGTGCTAATTTTAATTATAATTTCCTATCGTCGTTTTTCTATCAAAGCTCAATTTACTATCAAATAGTCATGGAAACATCGTATAAGGATAAAATGTATTGGAGACTTTATACTAAAAATTTAACAGACGCTGGATTAACTAGGAGAGTTATTAGATGCATAAAAGTAATACGTTGGACTTTGTATAAATTTAAAAGCTAATGGTAATTAATTTTTATAAAATAGATATTTAAAAGAATGAGAAATACTTCTTTATGAAGAAAGTATTTGTAAATTATAAATCTAAGTATATAACTTAGTAAAGATGGTAAATAATAATGATTACATAAATACTTGCCTTGTGAAGTCTTTATGGTTTAAAAGACTAAATTTTAACAGTTTTAAAAGGCAAATAAATTGGAAATTTAATGGGTAAAGAAATACCTATAAATAAAATTATTATATTATTAAAATCTGAACGCTGGTCATACAGAAGAATCTAAAATTAATCTTACCTAAATATTCGTTAAGGAATGCGCAAATATACGTGGATATCCAAATCAATTAAAATAATTAAACAAGAACTTTATAAATTATAGACTAATGCTAAAAATAATAACTTTTAAATAATATTTTTTTTTCTTTAAAAGAAATGAACCTGGATCCTATAAACTATTTTAATTTTATTTTTGTTTTATGGTGGAACTGACTTTTCTTTATTTTTTTTAAAAAAAAGAACGTTTTCATTTATTTCATAAAAACTTTTAAAAAACACGTGATGTACCGGAAAAGGAAGTAATGTTTGGTGAAAATTTGTGCCTAGGAAAAAGAACAATTATAAGTGAAAGAAGACACCGTTGGATTTTATGTAATATGTTTTTATTTATTAACTAACATAAATATTTAATTAATTATTGATTTATTAAAGATAGGAAAGGTACATTTACATCTTTTAAAAAAAAGCTAAATATTAATATAACATTTTATTGCATAAAGTTTATTTTATAATTATACAACACGTAATATTTTAAAGAATAATTGTTGAGTGTAAATGTGAAATTATTTTGTAAAACTGAAATCCTGGAGGACATCATGTGACGGACTGTACATTAAAGTATCATTTATGGTAAAAAATTATGTAATAATAATAATTTGATGTATTTGCTATGTTTTCTTTAGATCAACCAAATGTTATTTGATTGTTGAATGAATGTATTAATATTTAAATAATATACACGCATAAGATTAATAATAGCAGTTTTATTTTAATATGCATACTTTAAATTGATGATGTAAATTTAGTACAACATAATATGAGAACCTAGAAATAATTATATGATTCTTTCGTGAATAAATTTTAATGTTTCTGTTACAATATTAGGAATTAGATTTATTATTAGTGTAAGTTATTTATTTTTCTTTTCAAGTTAGTAAGAGGTATATAAAATCTATATTTTATTTTTTTTTATTTTATTAGATAAGTTAAGTTAATTTTATGTAGAAATTTATATTTTGATTGAAGGCTTAACGTATATAGATGATGAGGTATATGAGATTTTGGATAAATATTATTTTTTTTTTAAAATTGGTCATCTATTTTTCTGAAGTTAAATAAGGTTAAAATGACTTTTGTAGATAGAAGTTTTTAGGAAGGAATAAGAATAACAAGTAAAGAAGAGTAATAGTTTAAACATAAAAAGAATCATAGAATTTTATTTAATATAATACGTTATAAAAATTTGAAATTGTTGAATAATTTTAAATATTATTTTAAAAGAACATATACGTATTGCATATTTTGATAAGACATGTAGTATGACATTATATCGGAAGGACATAAATAATTATAATCAATAATAGTTATTATATTACAAAGTTATATCAGTTTATACATTAATTGATCTTTGAGTAATATTAATAGTAAATGTAATACATACTAGTACATTATAATCTAAATAGCAGTAAGACTTCAGTGAAATAGCATTTTAATTATTAAAGTCTGTTTATTTACATATATGCTACATGAATGATATTTCACATAAAACCTTTTCTTGTATTAATTGATGACAAATGATGTTTATTAAAATTAAAGTCATAAACTTAATTAAATGTTATTGATAGAACATTTAATAAATGTATAAATTATCTATTTATGATTATGGAAATAGTAACAGTGTAAAAATCTTGTATTATCATTTTTCTTATTTTTGTTTTATTTTCTTTAGTTCCATTTGTAAATGTAAATAGTGTAAATAAGTTATTTGTTAAAGTTGATGTAAATAAATTTGTTAAGTTGTTTTAAAAGTGTGTCGAATTCATTATTTTACACCACAGCATTTGACAACAGATAATTTGAATGTACATAATATTTGCACAATATGAATTTATCATTACTATTATTTGAGAAAGAAACACAATATTTTATTAATATAATTTATAGAAATTGATTGACATTAACATATAATATTACAATGGTCATAAAGTAATTATAATGCACAATATAAGAGTATAATATTATTTATTGCCACAGATTGTTAAATTATAAGATTTTGGTCTATTTTAAAATTAAGATACTATATGGAAATGAAAGACATGTATATGATTTACTTATTTTCTTAATGATTAATGGTATAATCAAATAGATAAGATTAAGATATACACTAAAGATTATTATTGTTAGTTATTATTATTAGAATAAGTTAGGTGTATTTAGGTTTGATATTAAATCCCTTATCATTCCTATCTACATGAATTATTATTACTTTAAGATAATTAGAAGAACCTGAGATCGTTTAATTATATTTCCTTAACAAAAGATTGAGATTTATTTATCTATTATTATTAAAGATAGTTCATTTATAAAAGTCATAAGAGTGCTGTAGAGTTAGTAATGAGATAATAAAGAAGTAATAGTATTCTTATGCCATTGAGACAGTGTCTTGGAGAGACATTGACTCAATGTAAATTCAATTACCAATTGTAACTTCACTTCACAGTCTCATGATTTTAATTAAATACTTATTTAATTAGTACATTATATTGAACTATATTAATCTGATAAGTTATAATATTATAAAAATATATTAAAGATAGTTGTACATTTTTTAGCTGAGCATAATGATTTAATTGAGCTAGTCTTATTTTAAATTATATCATATATCGAGTAGTGAGGGTACAATATATATAGTTCATAAATGAGTGTGATACCATTGCATTGATCAGTCCCTTAAACCCAGAAACTTGCTTTGAGCAGTAGTGTGTAGTAGACAAACATTCCTATCATTTACCATAAGCTTCATATATATATATATTTCTTGTTCATATATGAATGTAAAGCAGATGCTGTTTCCTACACCTTACACTTAGTGCTTTTGTTATTTACCTGCACTATAGTAGCTTGAAATGATTGATATTAGTCTAGTTTTTTTAATGGTATAGTTTACAAATAAGTTAATGTTTCCTGAAGCTGAAAGTGCAGTAATTTTTAAAATCATATTGTGATCGACTGTATGAATAAATAGTAGTATCAGTTTGACTGTGTAGTGAATCTATGTCTGTCCAGAGAGAGTTAAGATATATAGTGCCTTATATTGTCAGTGTATAATAATAATAAATGAATCAATAGATCATTAATCATATTAATTTGCCTTCAAACTAAATAGGGCAGTTAAATAAAACACTAATTTAATTATGCTAAATTCAATCTCAGGTAGAAACAGTAATAAACTGATGTTTTCCATGGATTGCTGCCAATTAAGTTATTGTTTGCATTGTTATGATGTATATACATAAATCAATTGTAATTTTTCATTATTTTTGTCATTTGTCATTTATTGCAATCAATAGGTTAATTAAAATATGATAGAGTCTTTTGCATCTCACTGATCTTAGCAGGCTATAAGAAAAACAAAATATTTGATCATGTGACATCAGAATGTGGAGCTCACATGCAAATTACCTTTGGGAAATTTTCATGTGAACTGTACATTTTTGACCATTACAATATATATCTATTACAAATCTATATGCGTAATGTTAGGCAGATAGACTTATTACAAAAAGAAACTCAATGTTAAACTATATTTTCTTTGCTTTCTAGAACCATATAAAATAAGTACACATTTGTATTTATTTGCACTAACTCTTTATAGTGAAAGAAGTCATAACAAATGAAATTTAATGTTAGTTCATTTATATATATATATATATATAATGAAGGTAAAAGTCAGCATATTATCCAACAGCTATCCATGGAAATCTTAGCAATTTTTATCTTTGTTTTAAATTCTAGACAAAATTAATTAAACATAATTTATCAAGTAATGCTTGAATTATGGCCAAATAATTTACAAAAAAATATTAGGCCTGCATAGAATCTAAAAAAAAATAAAAGTTTGCTTATTTGAGTGAGAGTCTTAGATTGTGGATATAAAATTGAATTCACTTTTGTGCTATTATTATAGACATGTTTCATATATATGTAAAATAAAGCAGATGTTTTTTTTTTTTAAATTTTTCAACTCAATGAATAATTTTACATTAGATTGTTGTTTTAATTAATTAAAAATTTTTAATGTGCATTATTCAAATATATTTGTTAGTATTATATTATACATTTATTTTAATAATCATATAACTTTATCATAGATTGCTTAAAAGCTTATTTTATAAATGAAAGTGTTCTCTCTCATATACAAAACTATATGAAACCTTTGAAAACGTTCATTTATTTAAAAACAAACCTATGTACACTTTTTACAAGTAATAGTTATGATTTAACAATATGCGTACAGAATAATTATTTTATTTGACATTTAACATCCAACACACCAACATCTCATCACATCATTATATATCAAACTCTTTTAGAAATTTTCACATTAGGGGTTCAATCACATATTTTGCAAATTGTCGGCATATATCCACACCATATTTTGCAAACTGTCGGCATATATCCACACCATATTTTCTCAATAATTTTATTTGGTAGATATTTGAAGCATTGGTTAAAATATTTGACCCAATCTTTATCAAGCTTCTTTATCCAATTATACTTTTAATATTGGTAAAAGTGTATCTTTCATTTGTAATGAAGAAATGGCAAATCAAGTATATTTAAAAATCTAGTGAATACAATTATGTATTTGCAGGCAAATTTTTTAAAATAGTTTTGTAAGAGGAGAACATGGTGAAGATAAAGTAACCACAGTAATATTATTATTATATGAAATATAATAATCAACCAGAATGTAAACAATTAATAAATCATTAAAATTTTTGATGTAGCTTTAAAATTAAGATTCAAAATAAGTTTTGTTAGACAATAGCATGCATCATAAATTATTCCAAATGTAGATTAAGTAATATCATATGATCACAGTACCTGTAGTCTTTTACTCATTTCACCATTTTCCTACATAATTATATTAATCAATAAATAACAATAAATTTTATATAATTAAATAGCCTCTAAAAATTTTGAGACAGATATTTACGTATATAGTAAAATAATACTAACTGCAAATAGATTTCAAACTTTAAATTTGAACAGCACGTGCTTGAAAGTTAATGTACTTCTATGTGATTACATATATGCTGTGCTAAATTAGTGATTTATAAATTTATTTAGATTGTAAAGTTCTTGGTTAGAAAAATCTTTGAGAGCAGTTACATGAATTAGATATCTTTTAATATAAAACTTAGTTGTTTGCGTAATCATTTCATTTGCATAAATTTACATCGCTCCTAATTAATTTCTTATATTTTTACAAAACGGCTATGAATACGAGGGCTTTGATCCTTGAAAGCGCTTAGCCATTTGATTAAATATATATATTAAAATAAAATAATATATACTTTTCTTTATTTGTTTTTAGCTTTGTGTGCTTGTGTTAGCGCATTTTATATATTTTGATTTAGAACAATTAACCACAAAGTGTAAACTGTTTGCTTATTTCTTTAATAATTAAGATTTCAAATGATTTAATTAAATAATACTTTCAATACGTCTTATTTTCATTTACATTTTAAAATTATACAAAACAAAAAAATAATTTTAAAAGATTTTTTTAAACCTTAAATGAATTATTTTTAACGTCATATTTAAACTTTTGATATGAATTTATTTTCTCTTTAAAACGTAGATTTTTTAAAAAAAAAACAAACAACTATATATATTGAATTATTTTCATTTTCACAGTTTAGTCGATTTTAGTATCGTTCTTGCCATTATAAGATACAAGAAACTACCAAATTACATTCACCAACCCTTTAACTGTATAAATCACACAAATTAGTCATCTGGAATTGCACGTTAAATTCTTGTGGACATTTAACATCAGTGGTCAGTAACTGGCTGGGCTTGTACACTATTTTAAAAAGCTATTTGGTGGTCTTTATCATGAATCAGTTATCAGCCAAGAGTGGACAGAATGATTTCAATCCATAATTGCGTTCTCAAGATTGTACAGGCTTAAGAAATAACCCCTTATAAATGATGGAAGGGGAGAAAATGGCTTTTAACAGAGATACAAGATGTTAATTTGTTCTTATCAAAATTAAAAGAAAAAGAAAAAGTAAAGAAAAAAATAAAAAAAGCATTAGCCAACAATACAGGTAATTTTGAAATGCACTTATCAAATATTTAGAAATCCTATACCGTGGATGTGTGTGCATATATATATATATTTACACATACATGTATGTATGTATGTTAAATTTTCTTTGTAAAGGCTGGCAGAGTATCTATCGTATAGAAATTATGATCAAATAATACTTCACCATAATCAGTAGTAATTTCTTATTGGTTCTATTTAATCAACACATTTTAATTCCTAGTTTTTAAAACTGCATCATAAATTCTAATGAGCTCCACATCACTAAGATGTAATATATATTTAAACACACATATATAAAAGACATATTTTTTTTGGAATAAAAAAATAGAGAATAGAGTTGACATTGATTATAATGATGATCAGAGGCTGAGGTTTTTTTTATATATAAAATCCCTATTTTCTTTGTTAACTGATTGGTGAATATATGAATGTTTCCCTATAAGGCTGTCACATGTCAAATTAACAACCTATCATGTGTCAAATTCACAACCATTCCACCATTAATTACCCATAAGAGTTGTCCATAACTGCCACATATCAAATATAACAGGTATATATTTAATACTTTAAATATTAATTTAGCTTTATTAATAGCTTGCCGGGTACTGTTCCAAACTGTACCAAATAGGCTGAACTGTGCCAAACATTTTTTTTTTCAATTGTGAATTTCTCACACCTATTTGTACAATATAAAATTCTTTTGTTTTGTATTGCCTCGTAAACAAATTTGATAAAGCAACCAATTAAAAAAAATATTACAAAAATGCTGGCCTTATTAAAAAAAAACTATTACATTTGTTTATAATGCTGTCATTCTGCCATTAATAACTGTAATTTTTTACAAAACAGTTATCCATCATTATTAAAATCTTTTATTTATTTTACATTAAATCTTAAAAAAAATTTGTTAAAGCAAACAATTAAAAAAAGTACATCTGGTTAATTATATAATTTGCAATAATATCATCAACTATTGATTTATATTTGAATATATTTATATGTTAATAAGAAAATAATAAATACTTAATTATAATTAAAGTGTAAACATCAAAAGTACAAAGCAAAGCAATAATTCTAATCAGTAAAGTGAAGGGAAAGAGGAATATACATTTGCAATTTAGTTATATTATTATGATTAAAAGTTAAAGATTTATATTTATTTGATATGTACTTATTTTGTATTATATACCTATAATATTTTTAATGATACAATATTATACAGACAACATGTTATTAATCAGAAATATACAATATCTTTCTTTACTCCTAGATTAAGATAAGAAAAGACACCAAACAGCCTTCCAGATTTTTTTGATATGATTTACCATTTCCATATTGGACTGGATTAAACCTGGAGAAAACAGAAAGTCAGAGATTACATAACCTAATAAATTAATAATAACATAAAAAATTCACTATGAAAATAATTAATTGACAAAACACACATGCTTAGCTATTAGAAATATAATTAAAAATGCACAAAACTTTAATTGGTGTATTTATTAAATAGTACTTATAAACATTAAAGAAGTAATTCTGAAAGTCAAGATTAGTTAATCATTATAGAATTTAAAAGTTTTCTTTTCTTAAGTTTTTTTGAAGAATGAAGGCAAATTATTTTAAAACTTTTTAATCTAATTATTTTTAAAAAATGTCATAAAATACTTTATCTACATATAACTATACATGGATTGAAAATTTTTAAAAAATATGAGTAATAATAAATTAATTTTGTTTTTAAATGAATGATTAAGCTATTCTCTGTAAATATATATTTCACAAACACATTTAAAACATCAACTTTACAAACAAAAATATATTTAAATTATTATATAACTAAGGGAAGTTAAATATGACTCCTTTTTAAATATTTGAACTTAATTGATATGCATAAATTAACTTTGTTATAACTATTATTAAAACAAATTTACCTGATTAAATTTGACAATTGTATTAATAATATATATCCAATATTATAGACTTGTTTTAATATTCATTCTACACTTATTTTTTACATGGCTTATATAAATTTTCATGCAATACATAACTTTAACAAGACTTTAAAGTACCATATTTTATGTAATATGATTAATTCTTGGTAAAAGCATAATGGTGAAGTTACCTGACTTTTAGAAATGCATGAGTGACTGGTTCAAAGTCTTTTCTGATTATTTACATGTTCATAACTCTAATCTAATGGTCCATTTAAAGATTTAATTGTCTTGTAATAGAAATTGTAGAACAGATTATTAATTATAAAACTTTAAAGTTTAACATTCACCGAACTGAGTTCAATATCAACATTCTCCAAAATTTTGATTTCTCTCTCTCTATATATATATATATATATCTGCATTTTGAAAATATATTTGTTTTTCAATAAATATATTTTTTAATAGATGTTTTTCTGTTATTTAAATTCAATACCTAGTTCATTCATCTATTACCTGGTACATCTTAATCTTATGTAAAACTGTTTTTTTTATTCTGCCTTCTTTTAATTAATTAATTTTAAGAAGGCTTATGAAAAATATAATTTAAAAGTACTTAAAAAAACAATTCACAGGACTTGTTTCAAATTAAATTGCTTTTGTACATTTGAATAAGTGTAAAATCTATAATTATAAACATAATTTATAATTTCAATACAGAACATAGTTTGCTACAAAGACAAGATTACAAATTAACTACAGATTAACTTTGCTTTTGATCAAGCATGTCATATTCATAGCTTTTAGTCTTACATTATAGAAATTATTTTTAAGGTATTTTTTAAATATATATATATATATATTGTAACGATATATAAATATGTCGTTACATTAATTTAAAATAAAAACTTAAAAGTTCGCAAATAAAAGTAAAAAACTAAATGCTAAAATTAAAATGTTTGTTAAACATATATACATTCGCACAGATGCCAAACTTTAAAAATATTTTTTTTAAAAAAACAAATAAATAAGTATTTGAACGTACTTTTTTATAAAAAAAAAGTACAAGATTTAAAAATAAAAACAGGTATTAATTAATTCTTGTAATCTGTAAATGGAAATGATTGTTTATAAATTGTTTGAAAAGCAAGCTAGCCTTGGGATCTTGTATAATTAAAATGATCTGATGAAAGATAGATAAGAAAATTAAGAGGAATTAGCTTGACCAATGGAAGCACCAAGCCTTGGCTCGGACCCTAATGAAAGTGATGGATTAGTGACGTTTTGTTGATTGAATCTGTGTGGATAATATAAAAAGAGAAATACAGTTTTTTTGGACAGTTCCAGCGTTTTGTGTTTGAGAGATGTGGTAGGACGCACATACCACACTCTGTATAAAAAAAAAATGAAAAGACTGTGATACCTTGAACCAGCTATTGCCATCTCCAGAACATTATCTTCCAATGGAGGTGTCGTGGGAATTAAAAGCAGAAACCTGGACTCTTCTACTGTGAGCTATGAACTTTACAAATTAACAACAACAAAAAAAAGTAATTAAGAACTTTCGTCATTGTTTTTTTTAAAGATTCAGCTAATTTAAATTTTAAAATGAACTCTTATTTGATTTTCAAATTAATAATTGATCGTTTAAATTTATATAGTTAAGTTTTGCTAAAATCATTTCCATTTTTATTATTTTTATTTGTAATAATATTTATTGTAGAAATTATTAAATGCATTACATTTAAGTTGGGTATAGACGTTGCATAGATTCATTAGCGGTTGATTATATTGTGGTTTTCACAGTCGATTAGAACATATAAGTCAACAATGTCACTGCAGTGTCTTATGATGAACACCAAAGGGTCTCCTGTATTCCCTCAGCAATTGACGTTATCGATTGACTTTGTATTTTGATCGGTTGTGTTTAATTTGGAATGTTTTTGACCGTGGAATCTGTGCAGCCGATCTATACTTGACATTATAAAACAAATTGTATAAAAATAATCTGTGCGAACATATTTAAATGTTAAATTTAAGTCGGGCGTGAATGGCTATATAGTTTTGTAAAGTTATATTAAGGGAGGGTAATCTTAGGTTGTTGATTTCGTAGTTGAATTGGTTCAATGGATTGGATATATTTGTGTAATTGTTGATGTAGTATGAGATCCGCTATGGGCAGGATTATATATATATATGCCACACACCTTCTGTTTGCCTATGGATGGGTTTGTAAGATGGCCAAGGACCACAGTCCATTCCTATGGAGTTTTATGTTTATTGTTCTACTCGCCAACAGATGTAACATTCCTGTTGGTGGAGAGACAATGTCTTCTCTAATTCTACTTACTGATCAGATGTACATTTCTGACAGTATAGTATTTTGTGTTGTCGTATTTTCATGCTACATTGAATACATAAATGTATCAGATGGATTGGCACCGGTTTGATTGCGAAATTTGTTGCCTAAGGTTAAATCAGGGAAGAATTTTTTTTTTTCAAATGCAGATCTATGTAGTCTATTCATACTTGACTCACTAAATAAATATTAAACTCATGGTTGTAATTTACTTAAATGTAAAACTAAAGATTAATAGAAAAATCTAAAATGTTGAATTTATTCCTCAAAATTTAAATGTTATTTTATATGTGCATAAATAAATATTTTTATGTGTTAATTTCTGGCAGTGGCTTTTATTCTTTTATATTTAAGATATAAAATTTATATTTTATTATCTCTGCTACTCCACTGAGCTAGTGACTTGGGCTAACGATCTGAATATTTAAATAAAGTGGAATCTTAACAGCGCGTATCTGCCTACTCTATAAAATTTTCTAGGTTTAAATGCCTAGATGGCACCCCATAGAGCAGATATCATAGTTTGCGGTTAGATTCGATCTTCACTTTGCATTTCGATCGTTATAATATATATATACTTAAACCAACACATATACCTGAAAGATTACCACAATTCCTAATTCTTTCAGTCAAGAAATAAATAAAAGTTTTAATTGCCATACATATACTTTGATATTATAAAAATCTTGAAAAATGTGCTGAATTTTATAAAAAATGCTGATGATATTATAAGAATCCTCAACACATTCCTTTCAATTGCAAAAGTATGTTTTTTCTTACACAACAAATGCTGTAGATAGTACATGATCCTTTATACAATTTTATTTTATAAGTGCATTATATGGACCATAACACTTTAATGAATCTTCTCATATAATGAAGTCACAGATACTGTGCTATTATAAGATCTTTACATTAACTTCCATAACTATTAGACTTATTGATAACTTTTGAATCTGTTTTCAACTTTTCTATATAGTCTTTGTCAATTTACACTTATTTACTATTACTCATGATTCTATAATTTCTAAAATTGTTTATTTCGATCTTTAGTACTAATATAAATCTTCTACCACCACTAACTTAACATGAAAGTGTTTTTGAGCGCTGTCATATTTTTTTAATATATCAATTCTCTTCTTCAATTCATGAATTAACTTTCTCTTTATTCATTATTACTACATCCACATTATGTTCATTCCTGAAATTTATATCCATGTGGTTTTCAGCTATGACTTCTAAATTCATGCTATGTTGACTTGTAGCTTCAACATCAATATAACCGTACTTATATATTTTGTATTTATTTTATTATTATACAATACATTATATTTTCTTCTGGCAATCCACTAACAGATATAACAACTAATAAAAGTGTCAAAAATATTAAATATTGCACTTTATCAATTATCTATAATAATAGTAGTCTCCTCTAAGGTACATTTACATTCTTTATCTGAGAATTTCAACACTGTCTCAACTTTATAATCATTCCTTAGTTCATGTCTTAATTTTTTTCACATGTGTGTGTGGTTGAAAAACAATATAAAGTTAGAAGTTTGTATTAGAGTACTATTGAAGATTTTTCAGTCTTTATCTATTTTGTCACTCGAGTCTTATTTGATATTTCAGATATCTTGAATATTAGTTTCTACTTCGTGACTCTAAGGCAGGGATGCCCAACCTTTAACTTGACATGAGCTAGTTGAGAATTTAAAAAAATTTGGGGAGCCACAATTATATATTGCATTTTTCATATCACATTTATAAACATAATTCACAAACTAAAAAAAACTGGTGTAATATGTTAAAAAGAAAAAAATATAAATACATTTTATTTATATTTATTTATTAAAAATTTGGTAACATACCTATAAATTCCAATTACAGGAAAAGTATATTTTAATTATTTTATTTAATGTAAAACCTGACACTGCTATCATTATCGTTTGTATTGTAAAAATGTTTATTTTTTAGTGTGTGCATGTGGCATCAAGGAACATAAAATATTTTATCAATTTTTCTTGAAGAGTGCAATGCAAGACACATTAAACAGTTGTGTGAGCCATATGTGACTCGCGAGCTACGGGTTGGGTATCCCTGCTCTAAGGTTTATGCTGTGCATATTTTTGAATACTTAATCCTTCATCTTTCTCTAAGCATCCTTTTTCAATAAATGTAATTTTCTAGATTCTCAAAAATTTCATTTAAACATTTTAATATGATGCTCCTTTTAAATCAGTTAGTTCTTTTTAATTATTTTTGGAATGTTATTCAGTACTTGTTTCTTTTAGTACAACTTTCTTCCAGTCTATGAGTTTAATTGCTAATGATTCTTTTGGTTGTTAAATCTATTGCTTGACTATAGCTCTCAATGTGTGAAATACTTCACTATTATCACCATGTGGGTATTCTATAATAAATCATTTCAGATTTTGTATACATAAATATATCAAAGTTGCTAATCATGTAAAAATATTTGATCTATATATTTTTTAGGCATACTGGTATACTCATGTTTTATATTGAATGCCAAATGCAATAAAATAAAAAAAGAAATAGATTCTAAGTAATAGGGATTATCAGATGATGATGTTTAAAGAAATCAATAGGCATAACTTGATACCCTATTTTATGGATCTAAATATATGCTATGATAAGGAGATACCATAGTTATAACTTTATTTAAGAGATGCAGTTCTAATGATGATGAGGATGGCTTTTAAAAGTTTTCAAATGGTATTATATGGTTGTTACCAAAGCTAGATTGAAAAAAGTGGGGCTGGAAGCAATGTCCTCATGTAAGGGAGATGGGTCTTTAACTCATGATAAAATAATACTTAGATATTTTTTTAAAATATTTTAGAATAGATATAGATATATTGCTACAATTATTATAAATCAAGTCAAGATGATTGTTTGTTAGATTTTTTTATTTATTTCTAAAAAAAATTTGCTTAAAAAAAGACATTAAAAATATATATATATATAATTTTTTGATTTTGTATATTTTATTTTCATTACTCAAAATAAAATTGCACAAATTAATACTTATAATGTATAAATAATTACTTATTTATGATTATTTATAAATTATAGTTATGTATTGTACAATTTTTGTTAAATGAATATTTGAGTAAACAAAATAAAATACATATAATGCAAAATATATATATATATATATGTTGTATTTTCTTGAATGTTTTATTGTAAATTCATTAGATTGCTGTAATGCTTATATGTGTATGACTACAATATTAAATCCAATAAAGGTTTTCAGAATTCCATTGTCAGCTTGTCAATCAAATGGATGGTTAAATAGTTGGAAGGGTGAGAAGATTGAAGATTATCCTTTAAAGTTTGAGGAATTGCTACCTTAATATAAACTGAACCTTGTACACATGTGTGGGAGATTATGATCTGGCCCAACTGATGAATGCTGGTTCTGCACAGAATATGTATGCAGGGAATAATGTTATCTTTCTCACATTTGTGTGATCATGTGTATCAGTTGCTTGAGATGGAGTGGAGGCTGAATGGGCTGAAAAACCCTGAATTCAAATTTCTCTAATTAATAATTTCATTATAAGTTATTCCTTTTTGTGAATTTTTATTCAGTAGATAAAATTGTAACAAAAAGAATCATTCTTAATTTATGACGATTCCATATTAACATGAATGATCAGAGTATTGTGAAATATTTAAGCATGCACATTATACATAGATGAAAAATCTATATCATTGCACAACCAGTGCTGCTATAGTTGCATTACTTTGATATGATAAGACCTTCAAATTACAGAAATTTTGATAGAAAAAAAACAACATAATTATGTTTAAACCACTAAACATCACATGATCACCATTTCTTATGCTAACACATAACTGTTATTAAACAGGCACTCTCCATATAGTAGTGCCACCCTGTGACAACCAGAGTAATCAATGTATGCCAGAAGACCTGTTTAATAATAATTATGTTTACAAGTAATAAAGCATTTTATTTTTTTATTTTTGCAGAAAGTATGGATCATACAGATATAAGGCTTTTATACATGTGAAATCCAATGCAATTGCACGGTTTGTATTATCTTCAGGTGAGATCTGGTTGTTACATTCAACAGAATAGCTATACAATATTCATATAATAAAATTTGTTAAAAATATTTTGGTGGATATCTTTTCTAAAATTATATATATTTTTTACTAATTCTGTCTTCACTGAATTTGAGCTGTCTTGCAGCTAAAGAAGTCCACAATCAAAAACATTTTTTTGGATATATTTGATTAATATTAGAGACCAATTATAAGTGTTTAGATAAATAATAAATCCATGAGTCCATAGTGATGGAAAAGGAGGTTACTAAAATATGTAAAAAAAATTAATATTAGTAATAAAATTAAAAAAATATCTGTACTAAAAATATAAAAAAATATGGCAGGATTAGAACTGATCTCAGTATCGTCTATTGTAGAGGAGAAATTTCTTATCACCATGATAACTAAATCAATTATACCAGAACTTATATATCTGATAAAAGTAATTATCTACTCTATAACTGTCTTGATAATTATTATAATTGTTTTGAAACAATATTTTTTAAATAAGTTTATTTTTAAATTAATTATTAATAGCAATGTGTCATTTTTTACCCAAATAAGATTATTTCAATAAATGTGATTATAAAATCTAAACATTTTCATTTAGATATAAATTTTATTAATTATAGTGACAAAATAGTGCTGTCTGTTCAATTTAGTGCAATAATAGACTATATAATATTTAGTATATTTAAAACAAGTCACAAAACTAAGTAAAAATAGTAATCCTTTTATATTTAAATAAAAAAAAAATTTGTAATCAGAATGTGTGTTATAACAATGGAGTGATTTGGAAATTTAAATCTTTTCATTTATATATAAATTTTATTAATTATTGCAGTGATTTGACACCTCCCTTGATGAAGAGCTTTTGTGTCCTACACAGACTGCACACCAGCATGCTGTAACCCTGGAAATAAGTACACAGTATGATCACCAACTAAAATATAAATAGTTCTACATAGTCAGATATACAATAGTCAAATATGTTTAAAAATACATATATACAAGCAACAAAGATTACAAATTATAAAATTATCATAGAAAAGCCTTTTTTGGCAAATTATGTTTTTTGCCCTTTTCAATATGTCTCCACGATTTAAAGCACATACAGCGACATTTATATCAATACATAATAGAAGACAGATAAACAAGTGGATATCCTACACGATCTATTATGTGATTTTTTTACCCCCAATCCTACTACAAAATTACTCTGTTATATATATTGAATTGATATATATCACATATATTAATTAATTAAGTATCCATTCTTTATCCATTAACCACTTATTATTCAACTTAATGGATGTTTTGTATATATTCATACATTTGTTTTTATTATACATGATATAGTTTGTTTCATATATTTTACGTCTATTAACATTTTTAATATAATCAAGAACACTTATATTATCAATACAATTTATTTTATGTTTGTACTGCAAATAATGAACATAGAACGCAGATCTATCATCTTTCCTAGCAATATCATCATTGTGTTTTTAGTCAGATATATCTTACAACAAAAAGTACTTTCTATATATAATAATATAAAATTTATAGCTATAAATTATAATGGTAGAACAAATTATATTAAGAGAATGGAAAGCATTGGCAAATTATCATTGATGATGGTCTTAAGCATTATCATTTGATCATAGTACTTTGCTGTCTAGATAACACATTCTGATTTTAGATATTATGAATTATAGTAATGCATTAGTCTGTAAATAACCCAATATGTTTGTGTGTGTGTGTGATGATCTTTAATACTAAATATAAAATTAGGTACATTTTCTAAATGACTTGAAATCTGTTTCAAATAGTCTATTGTTAAGCGTAATGTAATTAACATTGAACAAATATAAACCTTTAATCATCATACTGAGATAAATTAAAAAATAAAAAGAATGTAATGTAAATATAATCATTAATACAATTTATGCAAATTAGATTTATTTAGCTTTTAAGAATACTTTATAACTAATAAACGCGTCAAGCAATAAAAATTCTGCATTGTGAAATAATAATAATAAATTAGCAACCTTAAATAATCGATTTTAATTAAAAGGTTACTGTAGTTAAATTCACACATAGATTTCATGACTTTTAATGTTTTAAAATATTGCATGCATATAAAAGTTTCATACTCTTTAATTGAAACTTAGATTAATTTACTCTTATATGTATGTAGATGTTATAATCAATAATTCAAAGCTTTTAGTAGTATAAGGTTATTGATGAGTTGTCTACAAGTTAAAAAGAAGTAATACAATTATTTTAGAGTGAATAATGAATTTTATTTTTAAAATAATTTAAGCTCAAGAGTTTCAGCATTATTATTTTATGACCCAATATTTTCCTGCTAGTGTTTTTAAAAAAGTCAAATGACATTAATTGGTATCGTAATATATATATATTATGAAAGACTATATAATTTATTGTTACACATCGATTCGATGTGCACATATCCTAGAATTAAATCTTAAAAAAAAAAAAAAACTACATTTCAAGTAAGCTTATGATTTCTTTAAGTATTTGATCCATAGACAAATCAACCATCCAATTATAAAGTGAGAAACTG
Source organism: Epiperipatus broadwayi (assembly GCA_028023455.1). Lineage (NCBI taxonomy): Eukaryota > Metazoa > Onychophora > Udeonychophora > Euonychophora > Peripatidae > Epiperipatus > Epiperipatus broadwayi. The sequence continues at coordinate 188,595 of JAQFVV010006988.1, read as the reverse complement.
ATATTTATTTATTTTTAACCAAAAAAATAAATAATAATAATAATAAAAAAAACAATCAAACCGTTAAACAACCGGCAGATGACTAACTTATTGAGGTATTCTATGGAAGAAACAGAAGTTTTGCCATGTAGCGAACTAGTTAATGCTTCTTAACGTCCGCATGAAAAGCCAACTTTATTAACATAAAATTTTAGACATTTTTTCAGTTAATTAGATTTCATCTTAAATACCTGCTAATTTAAACATAATTAAAAAAATACATTTTAATTATAGTGATATATTTTTTAAAAAAGATATTACTTTAATAAATAAAGTAAATAGTGAGATGTTATATGAAATTTTTAAAACAATGAAAACAGTTTGTTTCTATTAGAAACATACATACTTTTTCAAGACTTAAAAAATAAATCCATAATTTATCATTGATTTTTATTTATTTATTGAATCAAAATAGTAAAAAAACAAGAAACAGCAAAAAAAAAAAAAACAGTATGTAGGAACTGTTTAAAAACAAGTGTGGGTTTATATAAATATATAACGTTATTTAACTTGATATTAAAAGGAAATATACCTGTGTGTTTGAAAAGGAAGGATTTTAATAAATGTGTTTTACAGTTCTTACTTATGGATCTGAGACTTGCACACTTAATAGAAGAGCAATACAGAGACTTCAGACCACTCAAAGAAGTATGGAGAGATGCATGTTGGGAATAACAAGAAGAAATCGAAAACGCAATATATGGGTAAGAGAACAAACAGGTGTTACTGATATCATTGACAAAATTAAAAGACTAAAGTGAAGTTGGGCTGGACATATTGCTAGAAGAGATGATAATAAATGGACAATTGAAATCTTAAACTGGATTCCAAAAGATTGTAAAAGACCCAGAAAAAGACTACATGTGAGATGGATGGATGAAATAAAAAAGTGTGCAGGGGTGATGTGGAGAAGAGAAGCTAAAGATCGGAAAAGATGGATTGAACTTGAAAAGACCTTCATCCTGCCATGGATTGATTGATGATGAAGTCTTTTATTATGATGGTGACTCTGGGCAAAAAAAGAAGCTTCACAACTTCAGTTCAAATTTCTTTAGAAGAAAAGCAGTGCTGATTTTATTTTCTGCTTTGTTATCATAGATTTTAAATACATTTGTTCTAATTTTACATTGATAAATTTGCATAAACTTTTTACAAATGGCTTTTGTATTAATTAATGTTTCTGTTTATGGATTCCATGATAATCATGTTATTTGACATTATTTTCACATTTTTTTGATATGAATTGAAATCTTTTTTATGTAATGCTATTTTACGTGGAGAATTTTTGTGTTAGTGGAGTTTATCTTCTAATTAAAATACTAATAAAATTAAATTGATTTTTATAAAACTTGTAATAAAATAATATTAAAAGATGGAAATAATAATGTCAAGCATTGGTGGTTGAGAGGTCAGTACAGCTACTTACAAGCACTTGTCCTGGGTTAGCGGGTTTGCATCCCGGCTGATGGTATGACACATGAGAAAAAAAAGATGGAAATAATGGCACATTGCTCTATTAGAAAATGGTGAATTATTTTTGATAACTTAATATAAAGTTAGGAGTAAATGAATAAAATTATGCATTCAATGAATGAATGATGAATTACAAAATGAAAATTTTATTACTGATTTAATATATAACTTTATTTCACTAATATATTTTTAGTCAATTGTATTTATTGTTTTCATCAAAAGTTATTTATTATAATTAAAGTCTATGTAGCTTATCACTATCTTGACTATTGAAGTCTATAGGCATCTATTTGTGAAAAATAGAAGGATTCTCTTCTATTTATTAAACGTTTGTACCAAAGAATAGTTTTGCAATGACTGAGATGTTATGATATGTGGTAATAGTAAATTTTTATTATTGAATTGAAGAAAAAGATTCTGTATCAAGTAGGGCTTTTTTGATATTATTTTTCTTCCATTTGATTGATGATGTTTACGATGTTGATATCAGTTTAAGTCATTAGCTTTACCATTGATCAAATATTCAAATCTTTAAATATTGATATAATTGTATTACTATTCATACACATCAAACAATCTTTACATATAAAATTAATAAATTTCTTAACTTATGGTACTGATTTTAATTTAATTTGAAAGATTATAAATACATTAACAAAGAATACATATAAACAGATTTAATCAAAATGTATTATGGTACAATTGGTATTTTTCTAATGACTTTTATTGTTGTTTCTGAAAGTAAAACTGTATTTTCTTAAATTGTAATTTAAAATCAGTGTCTCTAAGATATTATTCAAAAATATTTTTTTTTTTGTCTGTTGTATAAATGAATAAATTATTCAATCAGAGAATCTTATTAAATTATATGTGTGATTTTTATAAGGTAAATATGTTTGGTGTTAATCAAGGTGCAGTTGTTAAATGTGGTCCCACCTGCAATGATATAATTATTATATTTTGACTTTCCAAATAGATGTCAATAAGTAGGTATCACATATATTATTATTGGTAATACTGCTGATTTAACTATATGTAAATAATTATGGCTAGATTTTATCACATTCTATTATGTTGGGCAGGTGACATATAGAACATGTAATAAGACTATTTACACAAAATACAAATATATTGGAGAGAGGACTAGTCTATCATTTTATATAATGGTTTAAGATCTTCAAAAATGCTACTACAAAATTGCATTTTGTTTATATATTCATAAATTATAGTAAATCACAACCACACATGTTTATAAATCGCCAATAATATTTCACCAAGCACACAGTCACAGCTACCATTAAATTTCAGGTTTTATGGGATTAAAATTGATGATGTTTGATTTTGGATAATTCCTTAACTCACCTCAACTGCCATTAAATTCAAAAAACCTAATGGAAACAAATGTTATTAACTCAAATCCCATAGTTCCTAAATTTTAATGTTAGCAGCTTATCTACTGTATATGTATATTTAATTACCATTATATTTATTATTTATATTGTTATTATAATATTTTTTTATTGTATGTATATATATAATTAATTAACAATTTGACACTGATTTATTGAACATGTAAAATACCCTCAATATAAAGACTTTTGAAAAAATAAGAATTGACTGTCTTATCCTTTTTAACTGCATTCATTTATATAGACCAATCTAAAGCACATTGGAATGAAAGCGCGATCTTAAATTGATTACATTACTTCTTTTAACGTTATATTTTAACTATTGACATATTAGCAAAATTTTTCAATTTCACCTATCAATATCCAATGAAATAATGAAATATATAAATATAAACTTTTCCTAATGGTTACTATTGTAATAATTAGATAAACAACTCAATGCTGGTTAATTGAGCATGTGAAATATATATATATAATTATTAAAACCAGTCAACATTTAGACAATCCCAATATCAATAACAATCAATAATATATATATATAGCAAACATTATTTATTTTACAATATTATTATCTTATGATACATTCATACAATTTTATAAATTTGTTCTTTTGCAGAAACAATTTAGTCATAAATTAAAGCTAATACTGGCTTTTGAGGTAAAATGCTAAGTTTTATTTATCCAAAAAAGGCTGCAAGATAAAAAGTATGAAATTTTAAATTATTTTACACTACATAAATTATTTCAATAGTCTAATTTTTAGCATTGCAAGTAGAATTTTTTAATAGAGCAGAAGTGTGCCTTTTTGAAAAATGTAAAAATCTGAATATCAGTTGAATCTTTAAGTAACTATTTCAGAAGTGTGCCTTTTTGAAAGCAAAGAATATTGAACTATTTTTCATAAATGCTATGACACACCCAGTTATTGTGAAATTTATTGTTCAATATGGGTATGGCTCAAGACAGGCAAAACTCACTATATATATTGCCACACACAGCAAGCTAGAGTAATCAATGGATGCCAGAAGGCTTGTGCATAAAATATCCATCTAGTGCCTACTCATACAATAACCCCAGATTAGTTTCTGGCTTATGACCTTTGTCAGTGAGGAACCTTGGATCTGAGAGCACTGCATCTAGATCTTAGGATCTAATGCAAACCTCCAGCAAACCCCTTTTATCTCCATTTAACTACAAAACTATGAATCTTAAATTGAAAACACCTTAATGTTTTCAATCCAAGCCCATTAGCTTATATAGTCATATGGGTAGTTCAGTCCCATACATTTTGGTGTCTTTGGTTCTTCAATAACCATAGCCACCCCTATCCTATTAGGCAGGATGGGTTTTAAGCCAATAAACATCACATGACCACCTCCTCTTATGCTTGTGTATAACTGTTGTTGTACACAAGCATAAGAGGAGGTGGTCATGTGATGTATGACTCAAGAACAATTTACTTGGTACATTGTTTTAATATTTATATTATTCACTGTAATAGCTGTACATTATTCAATCATATTAACTTGATTGTAACTTTTATCTGTAAAAACAGTTCATATATTTGGGATTGGTTGAGTTGAACTTATTCTATTTATATGAAAATTATTACTGTTTTACCTTTTTTTAAAATCTAAAGTGCAAGCATGTTCTTTGAAATGATCTCATAATTGATATTTTAATTTGCATAATTATTTAATAATCTATTAACAAATATCCATATATTATTTTACACAACATCTGACTATATGTTTATTTTGTTTTCTTTAATGGCTGCAATGGAATATAGATATATGATATTCACATGGACTATTCTAATATCCATTATTGTAATTTATTTAGTTGAATGTTTTTTTTCTAAAATTATTTCAATATATATAATTGTGCTGAATGGAATTCATTTTCTAATTGAAAAATTGTCATCTTTATTAGCAGTCACTCATAAACAAGTATGACCATTCTAAATCTAAAGAAAAAATAGACATAAAAAATAAAAATAAATAAAAATGGAGCCAATGAAAAAAATTGAAATAAAAATACATAAAATTAAAGGTTGGACATGTGATTGCATAAGATCACTTACATTATCACAGTAATATGAATGATGGCATAAGAGGCTGATGATGAGTGAACCCTCTACCAGCCTAAGTAACTAAAATAGTAAGAACTGAAACACAGACTTATTATATACCTGTGTCTATATATGTAATATATAGGATATATGAGCCTGTCCATTACAGTATGAAGATTTGCTATCTTAATATATGCACTTATAGCATATATGTGTAGAGATGGTAATCTGGACCAACTGATGATTGCTGGTTTAGCATGAAATATGTATATTGGTGATTATTTATCTTTTCAACATTTATGTGTTCAAGTGTATCAGTGTTATGAGATAGTGTGGAGAATGGTGGGTCATGTGAAAGTCTGTCCTCATATACCCTCTATATTACATATATAGACACAGGTATATAATAAGCCTGTGTGTTTCGTTTATTACATGAATTAAATAATCAACTATTGTATTATTCTAAATAAGTGTAAGAATATCATGATTTTCTTACATATATCAATTAATTTTGCTTTTTTAATATTATAAGACTGTTTTTTTGTATTTTTTATTTATTTATTTTCACATTATTCTTGTCAAAATTACAGAACTCTGTATTAAACAAAATATTAGAATGACTTTGGTATTTAATTTTAGGCCTCCCTTAAAAACATTAAAAATTACTCTATTTCAAAACAATAAATTTTAGGAATAAATAATCATTGATTACTAGACAATAGTGATTACTTACTTCTTAGATGAGTTATATTATTAGCTAGTATGGCAGACTATATTTCCACAAATATATATCTCTATTAGTCACCTTACCTAACAACTCCTTTTTATTATGTATTATTATTATTATCAAAAGGCATTTAATTGAAGTCACTGAAATATATACATGTCTACTTAGAGACATATCTATTCAGTTATATAATTATAAATTTATTTAATGCACATAATATTTACTAAGGCAATAAATCTCAAGAGTGTACACACTCTTGAGGCTTATTGCACACTCTTGAGGTTTATTGCCTTAGTAACTATCAGTTATATAAGCAAGATAGCTTGTTTCAAAATATTTTTGGTGTATGAATCTTTTAAAAAGATATTAGCACAAAATCAATGTTATTCGCAGATAAAGTTCAATAACCATCAACTAATTCAGAGATGTGATTGGCATTACTATTTTAGAGATCTTGATGATTATTGAGATTAACAATAACTAATTCCAATATAGAGTTACAGACTGGATTATGCATAGGTATATTGTATTATAATTTCTTCACCTCCATTCACAACCATTACTGATCCATTGCAGAATGAAGGTATCTCCAAGTTTAATCCAGTTTCTTTGATTTTTAACCTCTCTTCTTTTCAACACATCAACAAACTTTCTTATTTCATCCCTTCATTTTATATAGTGGGATCTTTCCCAGACTTTTACAATCTCTTGTGTCTCATTGCAAAACTTCAACTCTACATCAATTAGCATCTCTATATTTTTTTCCATTAATAAAAAATTATAAACAGTATGTGAATATATCGAAATTATGATCGTATAAACAGCAGCATCAAAGTCAGCGTTAGAGAAATAAGGAATTTGCTTTTATTTATATACCTTTATTTAACTTAACTCTGTTTTTTTTTGTCTGTTTGATAAAATCTTATAATTCAATTTTAACCTACTTCCCAATTTCTTACTATTCCTGATGACAATTTATTATTTTAAAGATTGTATTTATATAGAAAGTAATCATCTCTCCTCACTGGTGCCATTGAACAGTAATGTTAAAACTGCAAGGACAATTTAGTGAGAATGGATGATTATCTATACTGCATTAAAATTTTTTTATTGATTATTATATATTTTAGAGATTGCAAACAATTTTAACAAAAAAATTATAGTTTACATTTTATATAGGATTCAGTATTTTTATAATCATGCCATCTAGTAGTATTAAATTATATCTAAGTTTAAATTAGGTCCTAATTTCTGAAATTATATAAAACTAAAAAAAAGTAGAAAATAAAAAAATATGTATATTTTTTAAAGAAATGCTTTTATTCAAAATAAATTCACCAAAATATAAAAAAGTAAATTTTCTTCAACTTTCAAAATATTCTTGATATTATGTGATCAAAATAAAAGCATATGGTGTATATGTTCAAAAATATAGTACACCTATGTAAATAAATGCATTTTAAAATTGTTTTTAAATACATTCTTTACTTTTTTTTAGTTGTATTGATAGAAATTCATCATGAACTATTTGGTTATTTATATATTTTTCATCATTATTTGCCTTTATTATATATTAATATCATTTAAGCTTTGATATTGTTTCTTAAAACACTAAACATCACATGATCACCATTTCTTATGCTTGCTCATAACTGTTATTAAAACAGGCAAAACTCTCCGAATGCCACTCAGTGCAATCCAGAGTAAAGCACAAGCCTTTTGGCATCCATTGATTATTCTGGCTTGCACTGAGTGGCACTACTGCATGAAGAGTTTTGCCTGTTTTAATATTGTTTCTTCTGTGATTAAATACTTCATCATATGCTATCTAAAATTTTCTAGAAATACATGTCCACTGATTGTATGTTTAATTTTATATATTTTTCAAAATCAGGAAAATCTTCTAAGAATGTCATATAGTTCTATTTAAAGCCCATTACTATAAATCATAATAAACATGGGTTATATATTCATCAACATCTTTTTTTTGATATATTTTTATATATTTCTTGAGTTTCCACTTTAACTCCTATATACTTAATTTTATTTGATGATGTGCTTCTAAAATCAAAATGCACTCAAATCAGGATATTTTTTATGTACGGTCAAATAAATGACATTATCTATAATTATGGATTCAATGGCCCGAGTATAAAATAAATTTAGTTTGCTATTTATTACTTTGATAATATTTTAATTTCACTATTATATTTTCAATTTTTAGGTTATTATTGAAAATAGCATGATGATAAAAGTCACAAAATTTCTTGTTTAAAAAATCTATATATTTTGAATAGGGTAAGCAAGATAGTGTAAGACCTCTAATGTATTCTGTATGTTTTCTATTGAAAAATATGTCCAACAATGAAAAATTTCAAATATATTTTCAACTGGTCATTACTAAATAAATAGATAAATAGGTAATTATATTTATTATAAGTAAAAATATAGATTGGGGAGTGGTGTAACTCACCAAATTATTTCTTTTTCTAGTTTTCTATTTTAAATTTAATTGTTTAATATCTTTCTTATTATCATCTACATTTTAAATTTTGTCTACTGTAATGCATAGAATGTACCACATTTATTCTAACTCTTCTTATAAACTGACCTGACATCTATCTGAACATAATGGACATTATTACCATTGTTTTACTATACGTTATCTTTTTGTTACTCACAGTGACTAATTTTAATGTAATAGTATTTTTATCTTACGATCTAAAAATAGAAGTTTTACTTCATTATTTTCTTAGTTCTTCTAAGTATTAAAATACAATACTTTTTTTACCATCTCTAATTTTGGCATTTTCTTCTATTATGTGGATATCCATTTTCTCTTTACAAACATTTAAAAAAAAAACTTCATTTGCTATAGATGATTTTGCTTTTACTCATAAACCTTAATTTTTTTTTCCATATTCAAAGTATTGGCCGGGAAGCGAACCAGCAACAACTATCTACAAGCAACTGCTTGCTTGCTTGCAAGGTGGCTGCACTGACCTCTCAGCTACCACACTTGAACTTTGTCTTCGAACTTTTTAATTATTGTTAAGAAATTTACTTTAGAAAACACTATTGAAATGAATAAATAAAAAATTATTTCACAATATAATTTTATAAAACATATATAGCATTACTAAATGTTAATAATATAAAGCTAATAAATATATATATATATTAAAGGGAGGTTGCCTTGATAACAGTTTGAGATTGTTGATTGTTAGCAATATTAGATTGTCTATGTGTTGACTGATTTGAATGAATATATATATAATGCTTGGAATTTATATCGGCACATCATAATTGAAGAGCAGGCAGATCATTCTGGCACCCTCTTAACAAACATTGAAACTTTGTTGCTGTGATCAGCAGTTAATCCAAACAGATAAGGAATGAACTGTTGCTGTGTTTTCACCCTGGGCTGGTACAGTCCTTCTTAGACAATCTGGTCATCACAAGCTCCCCTGAAATAACCATATTGATACCAAGCTTAGTGAGGATATACGATTGTCATAGGACATCAGTCAGTAGGGCCCCTGACCTCAAGTCATCCACTATTCTTAGCTTCCAAGTAGCTGGATTACCGGGGTATGCTACAACACCATTTTGTAAGAAAAAGTTAAATGACAACAGTTGGAATGCTCATGATAAAGGATTAAATAAGTTGATAACCCAATGGTTTCTAAAATGGCTTTTGTTTTTAATCACATCTCTCCTAAGCGTTAATTTTTTTTTTAAAGTAAAATTACTGAAATGAAACTTAGAAAGCCTTTTCATTTTATTGCTTATAGGCGGGATTTGAACTCAGACTTTCACATGACCCACTACTCTCATTGCCATCTCATATTGCTGACCCACCTGATCACACACATGTTGAAAAGATAAATAATCACCAATATACGTATTTCATGCTAAACCAGCAATCATCAGTTGGTCTAGATTACTATCCTCACACATATATATAATCAGTTCTCAGCTTTATATTAAGATAGCCAATCTTCATACTTTAATGGACAGGCTTCAAACTATTTTAACTCACAACTTTTCAGCCTTCCATTTCATTGAAAATCTGAAGATGGAATGTTCAAAGCTCTTATTAGTGCCAAGGTTGTCATCCTACCCATGTTGACATATTAGTCATTCTGACCCCTCATGTATAGCAGAATAATCCATAATATGTCAACATGGGTAGGATGACAACCTTGGCACTAATAAGGGCTTTGAACGTTCCATCTTCAGATTTTCAATGAAATGGAAGGCTGAAGAGTTGTGAGTTAAAATAGTTTGAAGCCTATTCATTAATGTACGAAAATTGGCTATCTTAATATAAAGCTGAGAACTGATTATATATATGGGTGAGGATAGTAATCTAGACCAATTGATGATTGCTGGTTTAGCATGAAATACGTATATTGGTGATTATTTATCTTTTCAACATGTGTGTGATCAGGTGGGCCAGCAATATGAGATGGCAATGAGAGTAGTGGCGCGTGTGAAAGTCTGAGTTCGAATCCCGCCTATATTACATATATAAATGCAGGTTTAAACCTGTACATTGTATTAATTTTATTGTTTGCAAGTTTATAAAGTCAGATAGGCCTTTGCTTTATTGATTTTGTATTACTTATTAAAAATATTTAGATATTTGTTTATCACAAACATTGTAAGTTGTACGTAATTTTTTTTTCTTCTTGCCCTTTTAATATAATTTAATGATTGTAATGATTTTTATATTTTGAATTTTTATTCCTTTCATAGATTTTCACTGAATTGTTTTTTTCATGTAATTAAATACCCTAGTTTTTGATATAAACCCCAAATTACTTGCGTAAATTACAATAACAGAATATAATCATCTTTAATATAACTTACATACATCACATGTAATAACATCTTTATATAAATGAAAATGTACTTTGTTCATAAATAAATTTATTTCAAACCTAAATAATGCAATAATAAATTGTATTTTGTATACTATTATTTAATTTTTTCCTTGGAATCATTGGATTTTCAGTATTAACTTTTTTAATTATTATTTACATTCCATTCTATATTTTAGTAATCTTGTTTATATTTATGAATATCAACACGCATTCCTTTCCTTCAGCTAGTGACGTAATCTTATAAAAATCAAAATAAAAACAAATTTATTTTATTATGATGAAAATCATTTCCTGTTAGATTTTTGTTCAATTTCATTATATCTTACTTTTATTTGGTTGTAATGGCAGTATCAAAACAAATCAGCTTTCCGGGTTATGAAGTGAGAAAAACACTATGTATAAAAATACTTATTATATTTGATTCTAGTCTTAGGTACATAAAGTGCAGAAATGTTTATGTAATGAGAAATAGCCTGATATCAGTCTTAATAATAATCGATACGGGTTAAGTTAAATATTTATTAACTCCACCTCTTTCTAAGAAATGAACTGCTTTATTAATGAACATCTTCAATAAGATTTTTAAATTACTTTTATTTATTGATTTAATTATAAATTTATTATTATTTAATGCTTAACTTTTTTTTCTTTATTTGAAGATAATCTAATTTTATACATCATGTTTGTAATAGCGTTATTCTTTTAATTAAAATGTGACAGGTTTTTACAACATTAAGCAATTTCTTTCCATTTGATTAAAATAAAAAACAACTTGTTAAAACTGTCACTTAGTTAACTTTAAATGTCTTTTCAATCTTTTAAAATGGAATTTTGTGTATAGACATTCAAAGTGGCAATGCGTGAGCATAATATTTGGTTAAAAGTTTCCCTGCCAAGAATTAATTAGAACCACCACATGTGGAGCTTTTTTTTATATCATACAAGAAAATATATAAAATGCATATAAAAAAAAGGTAAGGTGGCAAATATATTAGTCTATAAATTGATCAAGCATGTGTCAGAGTTTAGAATATTACTTAGTTAAGATCTACTGGAGCATTATAATGAAAGATTTGCTAATAATTTTTTTAGCTATAATATAGATTAAACACAGAGGGAAGTCTCAAATTTAAGTAAGAACCATTTTAATGGCAAAATCTCAACTTGCTTAAGACCTTAGAGTTTTATCTACACATATAAGAAAGTGAACACACACACACATTATAAATGAATATGTGTTAACTCATAAACCTGTGCTTAACCATATAAAAAGACATTTACTCATGCATATAGAAATGTATTTGGAATAATTACGAAGCAAAATATCACGTCATTTCTATTCTAATATAGAATCATGACGTAAGCATGAGTAATGAATTGTCACCAGATGCCATATATACAGAGAGAGATGGTATTCAAAATTTTAGAATATTTAAATTTTGTTTAATGGTATAAAAAATAATCGATGCTGTTAGATAAATATGTAAAATCCAACGCTTGTATCATTGATGAAGGCCAATAGCCACAAATTTGTTTGTAATCTAATTAATAATATATTTGTTTTCACTAATTGCATCTGATTTTTATAGGATTTGGCTAACTAAAGATATATGGCAATGCATCTCAGGAAATTTTAGCATGCCTCCCTTATATGTTAAAATATAAGAATGAGCCTTTAACTATAATTATTAAAAAAAATTGGAGATTATTACATCTTTATGTAAGGAATATTATAGATATGATTAGTTTTTTTAAAATTTTATGTCTACATGTAAAGTTACATAGTTTACTAATTTTTAACTAGCAAATGTTTAATAATCATTTATATATTTATTGAGAAATTAAGCTTGGAAATAAAATGCTTGTTACAAATTAGCACTTATAATATATATTTGAATACTGGTCATTAATAATACGAAATAATGATGTGTTGCATTTGAAGAATTATGAGCAATAATAGCTTGACCAAAGAATCTTAATTAATTGAAATGCATCTTATAAGCAATTACATTGTCTTTTTCTTCAAAATTTGCACGTAAATATTCAGAATGTAAGAATCAATCCTTATATTTATACACACAACAATAAAGGTAATAAATATAATGGTAATTAATTATTACATACCGTCTTTCAATCTGCAGAAGTATTTTCGGTTAATTCCTTAATCCACAGTTGAGGCAGATTAAGGAATTAATTCAAAAGTACTTATGTGGATTGAAAGATGGTATGTAATAATTAATTACCATTGTATTTATTATTTTTATTGTTATTACAACAGGTTTTTAATTAAAACATATTTTATTTGTATTATATATACACACAGACTGTGAAGATACAAATTTAGAGTGAAATAGCCATCTATATATAGGGTCACATTTTATGCAATAGAATATTTGATAAGATCAGTACACATATAATCTGTTAAAAGATAGTGTTCAAAAATTCAGGTCATCACACTTCAATTATAATGTAGTTCACTTAACTCTTTGGAAACATCACACTTCTATATATGTACAGAGAGGTTATAGGATAAAGAGTAGTTTTTACATTTAAACACAACATTAATTGCTATAAGAAAGAATACCATAATTGTTTTTTATAAAGATGATTTTATTATTTCTTGCTATTTTTACAATATCTTCCATCACTCACATTTTCTAATATTTAACAGTCTTTAGAGCATAACACATTGATTATGATATACTAGACAAAATGTAAATTTTTTTATCTCTATCAATTTTTAAATAATATAATTTCATATTATTTTTTAAATTGAAAATCTCAGTACCTTCCTGAATATGTCTTTATTTTACAAAAATCAAATTAATGTGAATTTATCTAGCATAATTTCAGTTTTATACAACCTTTTTTGTAGTTTACTGAAGGCTTACCAAGTGTAGTCTGTACTTAAGTAATATTTTAGCTCCATTTTTTTTGCAATCAATGTTTTTTTCTATTTTTAAATATAAATATTAATAAACACAAAAACTTAAAAGTGAAGTTAAAAAAGAGAAGTTATAAATAAATATAATAATAAGCTGAATGTTTTCGAGGATCCATGCCTCATAATCATAGCTTTCTTAAAAATATATAATAAAATATATACAAAGATATTTAAATTAGCATGTGTTATGTGGATCATTTCTTCAATATATCAAAGCAAGTGTCTTTTCTATTTATAGCATTAATATTTCCAATAATATAGAATGCTTCTTTTATTTTCCTCTTACAATCATTTGATTCAGTGCATATAATTACAGGATTGGCAGGAATAAAATTGTGTCCAGATTTCATGGAATGCTCCAAAAATACAGAAGATATATTGTTGTTCTTCTGAGCTCTATTCTAAGTGTACACATGTTGAGCAAGTCTAGTATTAATAGTAGCTTTAGTTTCACCATAATATACAGCAAGACATTTTTCTTGAGGACATGAAATGGAATTTACTACATGTGGACTGAATGAACAATAAATATGATCTTTTGAGTTGTTGATCAATCTGTTAGAATTAGGAGGAGTTCTAAATCCTATTTTAAACTTATTGAATAATGCTTTAGTTAGTTTGTTAGATATTTTGGAAATGTAAGGAATGGTAATTCTAGGAAGTTGAATACGTGGTACAATATTATTTATTTTATTATGGAATTTAGTAATATTATTTTGAATAGATTTAAATTTAAAACCTGCTGTCATTAAATCTTTAATAAAATTATTCAGATTTTCTTTTCTGTCTGCTTCATATTTACAGAGATGCAAATTTCTAAATAAGAAAGAATTTAAACCAGCAAATTTGTGTGATGCAGGTGAGTTAGACTTAGGGTGAATACAGCTAAAATATTATAATATTTGCTTATGTAATTCTTAGAATAATAAAAATAAAATTTATTTTATTATAATACCTCGTAATTTTTCTAAAAGAACGCATTCAATTAAATTTTATGCAAATTGTGTTCAATATTGTTTTTTATATGTGATATTGCTACATTAAATTTTCAGACACTTGTTTTAGCAGTGGAAAACTTGAAATAGATTATAACATGAATTAGACATTGATCATTAGCAATTATGTTCCAAATATTAAATATTTCAACTGTCAAATTATTCATTTTATATAAAAATTCTAACCAGTCAAAGAAAATTAAATTCTTGAATTTTTTAAAAGCATTAGCAAAATTTCTTATATATCTATAGTTAGAGGAAAGGCTTATAAGATATTTTAGGAACATTAGGAAGATCTGAAGCTACTAATAATGACAGTGGTAATACTACAAATGAAAAGGTAATTATGTTTATTTGTTTTACTTTTTTAAATTGTCTACTTTGAACTGTAATTATACCATTAAACAATATCTTTCTGATAAGCAGTATATGTTTACCACATGTAGCAATTACATTACAAAATTTTGTGTAGCCTTTGTGGGTTAAAAAAAAAAATCTGTAACAAATTGTATAATATTCAGAATACTAATGTATAAAAATAAATAGTAGCTGCAACTAGCTTACAACATTTATGCCATTCTGAGTAGCACATAACTTAAAATTTTAAATTTTTTATTAAATTCAAACATTAACATTCCCACATGTGATCAACATTTCCATAATTTATGTAGGTTAATACAATTATACTGTTCATTTAATAAGTTGTTGATCACATTTATAAAGTAAGCTTCTTTGATTTACACAGATATATATATATATAAAGACAATATAAAATTTATATTTAGAGAATAAAGAGGTAGAAATATGGTTTAATATACAAAAATTTAATAAATGAATTTTTATTAATAACAGAAAGTTACACATACATTGATCTGTTCTACATATTACCATAAAAAAATAAAGAGTTAAAATAGAATCATAAATTTACTTTATAATCTGACCATAGTATGATATCTTAATGCTACACCTTGATTTCAAAGTGTAAATCAAAATGTAGTTATACATCTATATAAAATTTTAAAAACTTACAGATAAATACATGTGTAATATAATACCTTTGCACATGTGTCTGAATGCCCAATAAATAATTTAATAAGCAATAATTGCTAACAATATGCAATTATTTTAACATAAATTAAAGCAATCTCAAGGAGTATGTGTTGCATTTTAATTCAAAGATTAACTTTGTGTGCATTTTACAGTGGTATTTAAGAATATGATAACACAATAAAAATTGTTTATATGAGAGAGAAGTTCCATTATTGAGTGTTGGCTGCAAATTGAGCTAAATTTGTAAATTTGTTTTTTATTTAAAAGGTTATTGTTAATAGTTCAATCTTTAGATTTAAACTTTTATTATAGTTTATATGCAATTTGAGATCATATGCAAACAATAAATAGCTTTTTTTTACATTTTTAAAATGGCAATGTTATAAAAATATTTATTTATAATATATTAAATGTAGATATTATATTTAAGAAAATTGCTATAAAATATTTGCATTTTTTTTTCAAAAATTCATATTTTTTTAAAATGCAGTATATTTTTTTGAATGCTATCTTGCTGAAATTAGAATATATATATATATAGTTAAAAAATTAAAATATTTAAGCAGGTAACTCAGCCAAACAATACTATTGTGTTAAAAAACATTTATTTCTGTAATTAAAAAAAAAATCAAGTCAGATGTCACATGACCTAATCTAATAAGATTTTATTACAAATGTTATATATCTTTTAAAATTAAAATAGAAAATATATATTTATATATTAAAATAATTTCATAAAAACTATAAAATGTTTTGAATATTTGCTATTTTCTTTTTGTATATGTACATAATGAATGCTTATAATATAAACTTCATATAGAAAATGAAAATAAATGGTGCTATAACTAGTATAAATAATAAATTATTAATAAATACCAACTTGCATAGAAAAAACAATGAAGTGAATTAAAGATGGCTGGCAGAAAGAAAGTATTACTTGCTAAACAATTTTAAGTGGCTCTATCTCTTGATAAAAGATGTAACTAAAATTGAAAAAAATTTCAAAATAAATCTATAAATTACAAGTCAAAAGTGTTAGCATAGATAAACATTGTCAAAGGTTGGATTTCTGTAAAATGTAATTGTAATCATTTTACATTGACAGTAGATTTCTAGAAAAAATGATAATTTATATTCAACATTAAAAGCCTTATTATGATTACAAATGCAGTTATGAAGTCACATTAATGTTACCTATCCACATTTTTGGCATTATAAATACTAATATTTGTAATAGAAAATTAATTTTAATAGAAATAAAACCCTTGTACATAGGGATAAATGTTACTTAATTATTTTAGATTTACATAATTATTTTAAATCTGTCCTGAAACATTTACTGAAAGGCAAAGCTTATACATGTGATACAAAATACCAATGATTTATGCACATTTACATTTACAATTTATTATTATAATGATGCTTAAGATTTAACATTACATTATTTCAGGGGTAGTCAATCTTTTTATACCTATTGACCACTTTGGTATCTCTGTTAGTAGTAAAATGTTTTAACTGCCCACCAGTTCCACAGTAATGATGATTTATAAAGTAGGGAAGTATCTTTATAAAATTTATAAAGCTGAGTTACAGCAAGCTAAAGCATATAAATGTCTATGAAATTTTTTTTAAAAAGTGAATTAAATTTTAAAAAAAAGGGTGCTTCAATGTCTGACAAAACCTGTACTGCCCACCATGAAGGCTGGAACATCCACTAGTGGGCAGTAGGGACCAGGTTGGTTACCACTGCATTATATCATCAAAATAAATATTGATGATACTAAAGATTGGTTTAAACAATAGCTTATCAGAAAAACATTTTCATCTAATTTTATTTTTGACTAAAATGGAAATAAAAGATGTTATCTTCAGACTAGACTGTACAAATAATCTATGAAGTAGCTACAATAAAACAACTTGCAAAGCAATTTACTATGGTGAGTCTTATGCCAACATATCTACTACACTACTACAGCACAAATATATATATATACAAACATGCTAAAACAGACCTTGACATAAAGGCAGTATTTTTAGAGCATGAAGATTGACTTGGGCCACAATTTTAATCCACTAAATATCAAAGATGTTTGCACTGAGTGCAATGATCAAAAGAAAAAATACGAAGAGATATGATTTATCACAAATAAAAAAGACTTGCACATTGCATTACTATGCATGTGGTATATTTAAAATCACAAATTTGCATACTAATTAACCTGTAAATTCTTTCTTCTATATACCTATCTTAATGCTATGAATATGATAGCCTGGCCAAAAGCAGTGCTAAGCTGTAAATCTGTAAAGAAGTTATAATTTTATAATTGTTCCAGCATAGCAAATATTCACTATCTATTGAATTATCATTCTTTAATAAGTTAGAATGTTTTTATCTTTTATAATTATAATGGGTCTTTTTTGTTCATCATCATGTTTTTTTTATTGCTTACATATCTGTTTTTGGTACAAGTTTCTGTTTAAATATTATTTTTCCGTGTGTCACGCATCGGTGGGGAAGCAAACCCGGAACAACTGCTTGTAAGGCAGCCATACTGACCACTCAGCCACCAATGCTTGAATATTCTGAATGCAGTCTACATAACCTTACTCTTTTAGGGGTTTAATTTATTTAAGTTAGTTAATTATAAATATGCGACTTTTTTTGCATGCGTTAGTGAAGCTATAATTATACTTAAAATAATGTTTAATAGGTCTGCTTAGCATTTTCAAGATTTAATGTTCGAATCTCATACTCATAGCTTTGTGAATGAAGTTTGTTGTGATTTATTGTACACATATGCAAATGACTTTGAATATTTAATTAGTTAGTCCATTGTTTAGAGAGAGCAAAGCATGCCTCTCTTCTATTAATGGCATTGAGATCATTTGCTATGTAAAAAGCTTCTTTAACTTTTCTTTTGGCATCACTCTTCTCTGTACAAATTATTTGGGCAGAACTAGGTTCGAATACATGGCCTGTAGCTGCTTGGTGGTCCCAGAATACTAATGTTCCTTCATTTTTATTTTTAACCCTGTTGTATGCATACCTGTGTTGGTAAATTCTTGTATTAAGGTTAGCCCAAGTCTCACCGTAGTAAGATGCCTGGCAGCCTAATTGAAGGCATGCCATTTTATAGACCACATGAGGGGCTTGATCTTTTTCTATTGTACCTTTGTAATTATTTATTAGTCGGTTAGTACTGGGAGGTGTTCTGAAGCTAAATTTGAAATTGTTAAGCAATTTTTTTGCAATATTTGAGGTTACATTAGGTATAAAAGGAATTGATAAGTATGAGTATGAGATTCGAACCTTAAGAAAGCGCTAAGCAGACCTATTAAACATTATTTTAAGTATAATTATAGCTTCACTAACGCATGCGAAAAAAGTTGCATATTTATAATTACAATTTTTATTAGTGAAGAGAAAAACAATTTATTAAGTTAGTTAAATGAAATAAAATATCTAATAATTTTCATTTTTATTGCTCTTTCTTAAATCCATAATTCTGAATCTATCTTAAAATTCTCTTTTTCATTAACAGTGTTGGTCAACAATAACAAGGACAACATAAGACAATAAAAATATTACTTTTTAAAGCATATAATTTTTAAATAATATTTTGTTTGTGAATTCCGGTTTTTGTTCTTATTTTATCAGTGAAATAATTGCTTTGTACATTTTCATACACATTTGTTTTCCCTCTACTAATTTGGCATGTTTAATGTTCTTGAAGTACAACAAAAGCAGTTTAGGTCCATGCGCAAATTAAAATAAACTAAGAATGTCAATATGATAAAAAAAAGAATTTAATGCATAATATAATGAATAATATATCAGGCAAGTCAGAGTAATCAATGGATGTCAGAAGGCTTGTGCATAAAATCCCTATCTAGTAGTGCCTACTCATTCAATATCCCCAGACTGTCACTCAGTGCAAGCCAGAGTAGGCACTAGATAGGGATTTTATGCACAAGCCTTCTGTCATCCATTGATTACTCTGGATTGCACTGAGTGATACTATTGTATGGGGAGTTTTACCTGTTTTAATAAGTTATGAGCAAGCATAAAAAATAGTGATCATGTGATGTTTAGTTGAATAAATATATCAGTAACTAACATGTAGACACAGCAAGATATATGCATTTGGTTCTATAAACTATGAAAAATGTCAATTTTTCAGGTAAAAAATTGTAAATACATTGAATATAAGACCATCTTGACTTCACAACAGCATATTCTTTGATGACTAAACACTTCTATAACTCGTATTACAAAAGATAATCTATCATTCTCTAACAAATTTTAAATAGCACTTACAGACATTTGTTTATACTTTTCTCAACTCAAAACAATGATGACATTTTCACTCTCTTTTCATTCTTCCTTGCTAAAATGCTTTAAAATGTAAGCAATGCTTTTTGCCCTTTATGCCCTTACAGAAATACATTTTTACTATAGTGTTAAATATTCGTTAAGGCTACTTGACAGATCTGAAACACTTTTATGAAATTACCGGCAAAAATTATCTGCTGTCAATTGTTTTTAATCAACCTGTCTTAAATTTGTAAAAGTTATAACCTTGTCCTCATTTGTATATATTTTTTGCATATAATTGGAAAGGATGTTTTTACATGTTTTGGACTTTGTTCACCAAAATGTAAATAGTTAGGAGAAAACCTAGTATATTCATCCTTAGTCCAGTTAATGTAGTTCAGTTTAGGATATTCCCAACCTCTATGATTTGTATTGGTATAGATATTAAACAATATATTCAGATTTTATGACACGTTCACATGAGTTAGATGGAGGGTCCCTTATCGATATCAAAATATGGTAGATTTCCATTTTCTGCATCCCTATTTGTTATTCTATTGACATTAATATTAATAGTATGCCATAATCTCTTAGAATAGCTTGAGATTTTTTCCACAATATAAATTTATTGCATTTCAAGTATCTATAGAACACTTCTACAACTTTCTTTCTGTAGAAATTTTAGGCAGTTACACAACATGCTGTAAAATATTATTAAATAGTTTAATTCACTCAAATTGAAGCAGTGATCAAACACAATCAATCAGCAGTATCTCATTTGCTTGTTCATGAGTTACAAAATGTATTGATACAGTGGATGATTTGTTTGATGGATTTAGTTTTTAAAATAGACATGATGTTGGCACATATTCTACTCCTATAAGAATCCACTGCATAGCAGCTGGTACCTTTCTATGTCCATACTATCCATAAAGACAATGGATATAATTATTTTTTTATGTTTAGGTGATAAAATTACCAACCTCCAATGAATAATTAATTTTGATATCTGTATATATGTTGAATTATCATGATTATATCTTCTGCCTTCTGTTGATACGTAAATTCTCTTTTATAATGATAGTAATATCTTTGTACATGTAGTCATATATTTGATTAATACATCATTAGATTTATAGTTGTATACACATCAACAGGTAAATGCTATTGCATAAGCTGTTTTAGATTATGGCTTAATATGTCAACTGCAATATTCTTGATGTCTGAACAGCATTTAATGATGCAATTATATTCTTGCAAGTATAAGTTCTAGTGCACTAATCTGATATTAATCAGAATTCAAGCTTTTATGATATGTAATTACTATGACTTCAAAATGTGGAAGAAACTGATGAAATTTCAAAATCCTTTTTCCAAAACAGTGTAATTTAATTTTGGTAAAGCCTGTTAAAAAGATAAACAACTTCAGGTTGGTCATTCTCTGAAATGTGATGTAGCATAATTCCCAATCTGTGATTACAGCTACCAGATTGAATTAAAAATAGCTTGTCAAAATTAGGGTACACTATTGTGCATTTAAGAAAGTTTTTTTTTTTGACATCAAGATTATATTTAGGGGTTTACGTTTATAAAATATACTTCTTAATAAGTGAAATGTGGATGGAATTCATGTCTATGACAGATTCTAAATAAATAATCAATCAAAATAAGATTGAAATAAACAACTATTAATAACTATCTTATAATATTTATTGAACTGGCTTTCATCTCCATTGAGACTTTCTCAAGATATATATTATAATATAGGTATTAATATTTGTTTATTTCAATCTTATTTTGATTGATTATTTATTTATGTATTTGTGACAACATTATAGACAAATAAATTGTATTGGATATTTAACTATTATAGTAATTTAGTATGATAGATTCTACGAAGTAATAACTCTTAAAAATGAATTTGCTTTTTTGAATTTTTTATATCCATAATTTTATCAGGATAGAATCATATTCTCATTCATCTCACACTATGATTTAGATATACTATATCATCAATAGGTAATATATTTTTTCTAAGGCTAATTTTAATTCTTTTGTCAGCAAAATTCTGAGATATAATTATCATATCATCTGACATATATCTTTATCAGTTCTTTACTTAAAGAAAGATGACCTGATTGACATAATTTATCAAACTTACCCAATCATTTTTCAATCTAAATAGCTTCTTTCTAAATTGTTATGAAAATTTCATAATGGATTGAAAAATATTTTTTATCACCAAGATATAGATTGATTTTCTTATAAATGAATGTAGATAACATTGTTTTTCCTTTAAAATTGTGGATAGTTAATGGAAGATTTTTACCTAGTATGGTAATTTTACTAAATTACAAGCATAAAACACATGTGAAATGACCCATTTTTTCTAACCACTACAATGGAACGATTGTAGAGTAATAAGTACTCTTCTAAAAGATTTAGGATTTTTTTTAATATGGCTAATCATTAGAAATTTGAAGCCTATTTACATATTCATTGATAGGTATTGGGGAAAAAAGTGCCTTGATACTTGTTTAACATAACTCCAAAATGAACTTTTCTTTTTTTTCCAATTTCATAATATACTTTTGAATCATAACAAGAATCTTTTAACAACTAAAGGTATCTTGCATATAGTTAATTTGTGATCTGTCCTGCATTATAATCCAAGATACAACTACTTTTATTTGTACAGTCAGGTCCTAATATTATTTTATGTATTAGTTCACTCATAATCAAATTGATATGTTTAAGTCTTTTGATGATGTTTATTCATAATATTATCAAACTCCATTTTGATCCTAGCTTAACTCTTATATTATTTTTTAGATTAATCTGAATATTCTTTAAAGATAACATTATTACTTTTGAATTCAGATAGATCATTTGTTCAAAAATATCAGATATTAATGATATTTTACTTTCTAGATCTAGTAGAGAATTTATGATAACCTCTCCTGAAGTTATTCTTATCTTTGTGGAATTTTAGTTTACAAAATAGAAATTTTAATTTCCCAACTGCATTTTAGAAATGCAAGATTATTGATTAACTTCTCATTATTTCAAACCTATATCAGGTTGAAAAATGAAGAACTTTCTATCAAGAATCTGAAGTGTTTAATGCCCTGTTATTTTTCTTTATATATTCTTTACATCTACAGTTTTTTCATGAGTTGCACTTAAACATGGTGACATGAATTTAGGAACAATATAATTTTTTCTATATTTTTTTAGAGCTAGTTTAGCCTCTGTTCCTTCAAATTGTATGTCTCCTTACAGGACTTCCTGTACTTCATCTTTTTTTCTACTATTACTTGTGGTCTTGGTAAAGTATTTCTTTTTACATTAATATTACTATATTCATGTTTTATCTTAGTTGTTAAAATGCTTTGCTTTGATTATTATTATATCTTAGTATTTTTTAATCCTATGTTATCTTGCACTTGACTGATTGTATCTATTGCACTAAGCAATTGAGCTTTCTGTTGGATCATTTTCTTATCAATATTCTAATTGTGTAGATTATTTATATAGCATAAATAATCTGCAGATTCCAAAGTCTCCCATCTTGAAACTTGAAATTTGCTTTGTAAAGAAAGTAATTTTCCCTTATTACTGTATGATAACCACCTTGTGATAGCTGATATCAAATATCTGCATAATGTTTCTCTGTTTAAAAACTATCTAGGACTGCTAGTGCATATTCTTGGAAGTAAAGCATTTTCACCAAAAAATTCCACAAATCCCAAGATGCTTCTGTAAATAGGTATACTTTAGAGCTAACCTATGTTTTTCTTCCAGTTGATTCGGATAAACATAATTTTAGACTTTTTTCAAATGTTTCATAGAATTTTTACTTAAAGACTTTGGTCCTTAAGAATTTATTTATTGTATCCAGGCATGCTACATATTTGATAGGTTACATCTCCTCTTCTTGCTATCCTATTCAAGTTTCTTAGATATGCTCATTGATTTTTTTCTTCTAGTTCTTCTATATTTTGTCTTTCAAATATAGTTTTACAATTTTTGAGTAATGCTTTTTTTATTTTTTCTACTTGATATATTTATGGAACTTTTTCAGCTTGAATTACTTGTATACTTTGCTGTAACTGTTTTTGCGCTTTCTTCCATATTTAGATCTCTTAAATGCTACATGCTACACCTTGGATATTTAACTGATCATTAATTTCTGCTTGTATGTCCTCTATTCTTTCATGAATGTTTTGTTATATTTCCCTTTGTGTTTTTTTAAGTTTGGTCACATTTTCTTTTTTTTTCTGCTGAAATTTTACATACTCCACCATTATAATAATTTTCTTTAATTTGCTCTTCCATCTTTGTTAGATTTTTGGTTTATTTGAGGTATAATGTTTATTTTAATTAATATCTTTTATCTTTCTATGCTATTTTCTCTAATATTATAGCAAGCACTTTTTAAAGTCTTTTACTTAGCCTTCTATTCTTTTTTGCATTTGGCCTATAATTTCATTCGTATTTTCCTATATTTTTTTAATTTAATTTCATGCATCATCTTTTGCTTTTCATCTTATATTTTTATGTCATAGTTTTCACCTTTGTCTTTATTCATCTTGGCAATCTTTTCTTGAATAATATTTTCAACATTATTATTATTATTATCATCATCATTATTATTACTTAATTATTGCATGCCACCCTGTTTATACATTTGCTATGCCTTATTTTAATTAATTATTTTTATATTAGGAAAAACATCATTTTTTCCTCAGATGATTTTATTTATGACCCAAAACAATTTTAAAATGTTTCTCAGAATATTGTTGTAATATAATTAAATAGTTATAAGCCAATAAACATCACATGACCATCTCCTCTTATGCTCGTGTATAACTGTTATTAAAACAGGCAAAACTCACTATATATATATATTGCCACACACAGCAAGCTAGAGTAATCAATGGATACCAGAAGGTTTGTGCATAAAATCCCCATCTAGTGCCTACTCATCTGTGTGTGGCAATATATATAGTGAGTTTTGCCTGTTTTAACAACAGTTATACACAAGCATAAGAGGAGGTGGTCATGTGATGTTTATTGGCTTAAAACCAATTCTGCCTAATAGGGTAGTGGTGGATATAGTTATTGAAGAACCAAAGACACCAAAATGTATGGATACTGAACTGGGTTCAGACCCATATGACTATATAAGCTAATGGGCTTGGATTGAAAACATTAAGGTGTTTTCAGTTTAAGACTCATAGTTTTGTAGTTAAATGGAGATAAAAGGTGTTTGCTGGAGGGTTGCATTAGATCCTAAGATCTAGATGCAGTGCTCTCAGATCCAAGGCTCCTCACTGACGAAGGCCATAAGCCAGAAATTAGTCTGGGGATATTGGATGAGTAGGCACTAGATGGGGATTTTATGCAAAAGCCTTCTGGCATCCATTGATTACTCTAGCTTGCTGTGTGTGGCAATATCTGTAGTGAGTTTTGCCTGTTTTAATTAAATAGTTAGTTTTTCCAAATGAAAATCAAATTATAATATTATGGTAGTATAAAATAGCATCAGTTGAATATATTCCTTCATATTGTGGTGCTAATTGAGTATATTTCTTCTTGTTGTGATGCCAAATTATGTAATAGTACAACATGGTAAATATTAAAAGTAAAATCCCAATTCCCACTTACTTTTCTAGGTAAATTTTAGTTATGATCGAAGCAGATAACCAATTAAAATTTTGCATTGTAAACTAAAACCAAGCTATCTAGCAACAGTATTTGGGTGTCCCATCTTTAAAATAAAAATGAAGACTGTTTTTAGTTCATTACTGTAGATCGGAAATCAGCAAACTGTGACTTCTAAGCTGCAGGTGGCCTTTTGATCTTAATTTCACAACTCTTTTTATCATGATAAACATAAAAACATTTTTTATTTTTTATTGAAATTTGTAAATAAATATTTTGATGATTCTAGGAGAGAAAAAAAACAGCTTTTCAATATTGTTTTTTTGAATTCAGCCTTATTATAAAATAGTAATTATTGTATATAACAAATGTTTAAATATTAAAATTTGTGAATAAATCAAACTGTCAACGTCAGCTTTTGTTTTTGTATTATTTTAAGAAATTTTTTTTCTTTAGAATGGATAAAATTTCATTTATGTTCTATTACTAAAATAAACGTTCAAAGATATCCACAGCCATTTAGAAATTCATATTTTTTATAGTGATTTTTCACCTCTTTCCTTAGGCTTTTTAATGAAGAGGAGTGGGGTGAGCAAGATGGTTCTTCATATTAATAAGTTTGCCAAACTTTTACTTTAAATAATAATTTTATTTAGGATAAACAAGGTTACATTATCTCAAAACATAAACAGATCACCATGCATTACAATTGTGTATTAGATGAATCTGGTATTAGTCCATATGGTTTGAAGTTGATTGATGTTGAGATAGTCCTCATGATATAAAGTTCATAGGTGTATGGAATAGCTTCCATGTCTCCTCATAAATGAATTTTGATAATAGTAGTTTATCTCTTTGTTTTATCTTTTACATTGATAGAAGTTGTAAATCTGACTTAAGACTCTTAGGCAATATAGAAAAATACACAGAGATTCCTGTTATACTTTTTTTCCCCTCATACATCATAATATCGATCGGGACACGAACCCACACCTGTCTGCTTGCAAGGTGGGTGCGATGACTTCTCGGCTAACAATGCTTGACATTCCTGTTATACTTTCAGTATAAAATCTACAAAAATCTCATTTTCATAAATACTTATTTATATCTGGAGAATATCTTTGTATCAAAACTCTTCTAACATGTTATTTGTCAGACATTGTTTTAAATTTTGTATAAATTATATAATTGTTCTAAATATGAAAACAAACTTTATGGTTTACAACTAAAATGGTTTTAGATTTTAAAAACTTCACAAGGTACTGATGAATGCACAATAATAAAACCACTAAATATTTCTCTTGTCGCTTTTTAGATATTTACACAATTCTCTAATTACATTATTTTTTAGATGAGAAAAAATCTTATGATTAGTAGTTAATCCAAAAAATATTGGAAATTTTTCAATAGATTCGTTTTGATACCCATAACTAAAACACATAGATATTTATGTCAATATTTAATGATTAGCAAGCTGGTGGATATACACAGAGGCAAAACTCTCCATACAGTAACGCCACTCAGTGCAAGCCAGAGTAATCAATGTATGCAGGAAGGTTGTGCACAAAATCCCTATCTATTGCGTACTCATCCAATATCCCTACACTAATTTCTAGCTTTCATCAGTGAGGAGCCTTGGATTTGAGATTTTTTTGTCTGACCTTTTTTTAAAAAAAATAATGTGAATTTTGGTAATTAAAATAATATAAATTGACATATATGTGTTCAAGTGTATCAGTGTTATGAGATAGTGTGGAGAGTGGTGGGTCGTGTGAAAGTCTGTGCTCATATACCCTATATATTACATATATAAACTCAGGTATATAATAAGCCTGTGTGTTTCAGTTATTTCATAATAGAGATGTCTGCCCATCCCTTGTATATGTATTAAATGGATCATGTCCTGTACATGGTCAGATTGATTTTAGATCAACATGGGTGTGACAAGAATCTCGGCCTCAGGGTGGCCTTTGAGCATTCCATCATCAGATTTTCAATTGGATGGACAGTTAAAGAGTTGGAGTGTGGAGTAGATTGAATCCAGTCCATTAAAGAATAAGGTTTGGCTATCTTAATATATATCCGAGCATATATGTGTAGATATGGTAATCTGAACCAATTGATGATTGCTGGTTTAGCATGAAATACGTGTATTGGTGATTATTTATCTTTTCAACATATATGTTTATCAGTGTCAGACTAATTAAAGTACTTAAAGGATTAATACATTGTAATTAAAACAAAGGAAATTGATTGTTAAAAGATTTTAAAAAAAAGTGATCAAGTTTAATCTCATTTGATCATATTTTCTTTAAATCAATCCATTGCTCAAATTGTTCTAAGATTATATATACTGTACAAATAACCCAGACTAATCAGGGTATTTAAAGGGTTAACGCATTTTCATTTTTTTTGAATTGTAGTTTTAGCTTTATAATATTTCCTCTATAACATATATTTTTTATAAATAAGAGAAAGAAAAAAGGAAGCGATTTCTTTGCATGAGTAAGTTCTTAAAACTGGTCTACTTTTTACTAATCAATAGAAAGCGGAGAAATAATTATCACCTTAAGAAAACACATAGTGCAAAAAATAAAAAATTATAAAAATGTTTTTGTGCGCACGATTTGTATGATCTGTCTTAACACAACTTTATAATTTAAATACATTTTAAATGTTCTTTTTTTATTGTAATTTTCTTTAAATATCCAATGTATATTTAAAACAACTTTAATTAAAAAAATTATTAAATCGAACATTATGTCTTTAATATATTTTTTAAGAAGCTTATATTCATTTAATTGTTTACATAAATATAAACCGAACATGCCAACTGATCATATATACCTAAATTACAATACACCGCAGCCACACATACCTTTAGATTACCAATAAATGCTATAGTTAAATCATATAAACATAGAAAATGAGATATCTATTTCCTTATTTATATAATGCGCTTCATGTCTATGGTTATTGAACTATTTATTATTGACCTATAGGCATGCATTGCTGTGGTATATAATAAGTTATATACAAATATAATGTATATATTTAAGCTTTGGATATAATTAAAGGGGATTTGAACACAGACTTTCAAACTCCCTTAAGTATTCGATCCAACTTATATAATCAATACACATGACCGTATACATGTGCAAAAGATAAATGACTTTCAATAAGTGTATTTCATGTTGAACCAGCATTCATCAGTTGGTCTGAATCATCATCTTTCACACATATATAATCATCAGTGCTCAGTGTATATTAATATGCAAATTTTCAAACTTTAATGAACAGGCTTCAATCCTTTTCACTCTCCAACTCTTCAGACATCCATATCATTCAAAATCTGATGATGAAGAGGCTCTTATTGATGCCAATATTATTGTCATACCCATGTTGACTTTAATTCAATCTGACCTTTCATATATATGACCACAATATGTTTATTTAATTGATATATATATATTACAAAAGCAATTTTCAATTAATAAAGAATATTTCTGATATGCATTAAAATATTCTTATATATATTTTTACTTTGGTATAAAGTTACTTAATTACTTACTATTTATGAATAGATTTTGTGAGTCAAATCTCATCGAACAACCTTTCAAAAAGTAAACAAATTATTTGTAGCTTTTATAAAAATTGAGCATAAAGAGGGCATCTATTGAATTTAAAGTACATTTTATATTTTACTAACAATAATCAAACACTTAACACAATCTACAGTATACAATACAAAATAATTTACAATTGTAATTATTAAAAATAAAATCCATTTTCTGATCATTTCTATAAAATCTTTTTCAATATCTAAGAATTGAAATCATTTTAACGACATAGCTATCCTATTTTATTTTGCTTCAACTGAGAAAAATGATGAAGTATTCATTTTATTGTACATATTTAAGGCATGCTTTGAAGAATATCGTATAGAAGAAGAATTTTTCTCAGTCAAAGTGAAATAAACTAGGATAGCATAGGTCCTTAAAATGATTTCAATTCTTAGATATTGAAAAATGTTCTATAGAAATAGCCAGCAAATGGATTTTATTTCTATAATTACAATTATAAATTGTTTTTATTGAAGAATTTATTATGTTAAGTTTTTGATTATTGGTAGTAAAATATAAAATGTACTTTAAATTGAATAGATGCTATCTTTGTGCTCAATTTTTGTAAAAGCTACAATTGATTTGTGCACTTTTTGAAAGTTGTTGGATAAGATTTGGCACACAAAATCTATCCATAAATAGTAAGTAATTAAGCAACTATATATATATAATTATTAAAGTCAAAGTCAACCTTCAAAAGTGCACTATTTCTTAAGTATTAAAAAACTTAAGTGAATCATGTATGTTTAGAGCATACTTGTGTATACACCAACTTTCATTTACCATGCTTAAATCAGGGATTGAGTCTATTGTATTCCTGATGTTATAATCAAATATTGAATTGAACAAATTTAGTTAACTTATCACAGGAGAAGGACAGTGTCTCATTTTTAACCACCTACAAATAGACTTATATGACTTATAAATGTAAATCTATTATTATAAAGCGCTGAAAATTTTGAAATAAGTGGAAGTCAACTTCTGATAATGCGCTATTTCTTAAATATTATTTCAGTGCATTATAATAATAGATTTACATTTATAAGTCATATAAGTCTAATCTTAGGTAGTTAAAAATGAGACACTGTTTTTCTCCTGCGATAGGTTAACTAAATTTTTTTAATTCAATATTTGATTATAACATCAGGCACACAATAGACTCAAGCCTTGATTTAAGCAAGGTCAGTGAGAGTTGATGTATATACAAATATGCTCTAAATTTAAGTGATTCACTTAGGTTTTTTAATCTCTTACTGGGGGTGAGTGTGCAGATATTTATGTTTCAAAAATAGTGCACTGTGGAGGTTGACTTCAATTTTAATAATTTCAAATTTTTCAGCACTTTATAATATATATACTGTAATAGAATAAAATAGTGGTAGGCTCTTATTTAATAGCACCACAGATAACTGTAATGAAATAAACATAATCAATAAGGAAATGGTTTTAGTTCATTAAAGCACTATGAATTGCAATGCCAGTTGTAATGAAATAAAGTGGTAATGATGATTATGTGTGAAAGATTTGCAAACTAGGCCACATTCAAGCTCTCAATTAGAGAGGCAAAATTGTAATGACATAAAAATATGTAAGATATTGATGATAAAAAGCTTTGTTATGACCTACAAACTTTTGTACATTATCCTATAACTGTCACACACATATAATTCCCTCTAAATTATTTATAAATTTACAGCATCAATAAAATACTAATACAAATGAGAATGATGATAAGAGGTTTAGTTATCCTACAAATTTATGCACATTACTTATAATTAACAAATTTTCTCTTTATTTAGTAGTCAAATTGTGATGGAATAAATCTAACCTAAACATTGATCATCAGATTGTAATAGTCTAAATATGTGAGAAGCCAATACTTCAGATTGCCCCACAAATTAAGGCACCAAATTATAATGGGATAAAATGTTTACAATGCTAAAACTATAACAAAAACAAAATGTACAAGTTCGACTTATCTAATATACTTCACAACTTACATTAACTTATAATGATATAAAAATGAAAACCAATACTTCAAATAATTCTACAAATTATGATACTCATATTTTAACAACATAAAATAAATGAAAGATTCTTATTTAATACACTTACAAATACAATTGGCAATTCACAACAAGTTATCCTCCAAATCAATAAAACTTAGATATTAAACTATAAATTATAACTACCATATAAGCCTAAAATTATTAATACTCTATTTTAAATAGATATGAATATTAAAAGCTTAATATCTAAATTAAATATAAACTACATCGATAATCTTCAAACTCAAACAAATTTGTTCTAATTAATAATTAAAATATCAATTTCAATGCATTACAATTAGCAATTTTATAACATCATAAAATTATCATCTTTCTAATTAAATAATAAGTTATTGTAACACACATCCAATAAATAATACTTTAAAATAATACTATAACATCCAATTATAATCGCCTTTGTTTACGTTAAATAATTGAAGTACTCATACTTTATAAACTATCAAACTAGTTCGAATATGGATTTTTATCCAAAATAACTATTATAGATATAATTATTTGCTAAATATCTAGCTATAATAAATAAATTAATTTATTATCATATAAAATGTATTCTTAGCTCAAATAATAATAATAATAAAAATAATAATAATAATAATAATAATAATAATAATAATAATAATAATAATAATAATAATAATAATAATAATAATAATAATAATAATAATAATAATAATAATAATAATAATAATAATAATAATAATAATAATAATAATAATAATAATAATAATAATAATAATAATAATAATAATAATAATAATAATAATAATAATAATAATAATAATAATAATAATAATAATAATAATAATTTATACACTTACTAATTCAATTGTGTGATTTTGGGACTAATTTATGATTTTTTACTATAATAATATATTAATACAATTATTTATTATAATAATAACTGAAGCTTACTTCACTGCACATGCACTTTACTTATTATAAAATATAAAATGTAAAATCAAGACACAGCCACTATGTATTAAAATTTTATTAGCTACAAGTTTTGCATTAATAACTGAAATAATGATTGAAGTAAATTTATTTGTTTACCTGTATTAATATTTATTAACAATAAATATAAAAATGATAAGTGAATAATAAATATTTGTAACATACACTTTAAATAAGTATCACAAAATAAATCATTCATCTAAATTAATATCTATAAAAATAGGTAGTTATACCGCAAAAAGCTAGTCTATTTTAATGTTTATCATATGATATTTAACATTTATTAACTTTTAGAATTTTTATATTTAACATTTATGTAAGACAAAAAGTTGCTGTTCACACACATAATTTAAAAAACAAGAAAGCTATGATAATTATATACTATTCACAATATAATATTTATTTTATAAAGCACAGGTAGTTGAAATTAAATTGAAAGGCTGCAAACCTCTCATGCTTATTATAATTATAATACTTATCTGACAGCCAATCTGATGTTGTGATGGCTGTCTGAATAGTGATCAAACCAAAAACACATGACAAAGAATTTTACAAGAAAAGGGCAGTCCACCCTCTTCTCTACTTGTCTTTTTATATATCTAAACCAGTCTGAAGCATTTAGGTTTGAAAGTGTAAATCTGATTGTCTGTCAGATAAGTATTATAATTATAATAAGCACAAGAGGTTTGCAGCCTTTCAATTCAATTTCAATGGTCTGTGCTTTGTAAAATAAATATTATTTACATATGTTACTGCAATTTATATAACATCTAAAAACTACTGCATAGTAAATCGTAGGATTTCACACTGTATGTTTATAATTTAGGCTCAGTGAGTTAAATATGAAGATATTTAAAGCTTCACACTTTCAAACCTAAATGCTTCAGTCTGGCTTAGATATATAGAAAGACAAGTAGAGAAGAGGGTGGATCACACTTTTCTTATAAAATTCTTTGTCATGTGTTTTCGGTTTGATCACTATTCAGACAGCCATCATAATATCTGATTGGCTGTCAGATAAGTATTATAATTATAATAAGTGTGAGAAGTTTGCAGCCTTTCAATTTAATTTTATTCACAATATAATAATTTATTAACATAAATTATAGTAATAATTACATTTATTTGCTCACTTTATTTTTGAAGAATAATATTAATAAATGATTATTGAAATACAGTAAGCTGTAAATTTTAAATACTCACAAGATGTATATTTAAATAATTTACCATCAATGAACAAACACATATTTCAAATTTAGAATTGTAACCATTAAAATTTAGGATATAAATTTTAAATTTAAACTAAACTTATCTTTATTCTATTTTACACATATAAACAAACAATTAACTAACTTATAATAGAGTAATCAATAATGTTAATAAAATATAATACAAATATATTCATAAAACACATTAATATATGACCTGAAAACAGTTCTTCTACTATAGGTACTCCAATGAAACACAGTATTTCAAATATCTATTCCCTGAGCTTTAAAGAATTCAATGATATCCATTAATCCAAATGAAGTAAAATGTTTATAATAGTTATCTTACAATAAAATGTATTTATCAGAATTCAATACTCTTGAAGTATTATATACACCTGCATCTCTTTTTATGCAGTAGATACATACCACAGAAAACCCAACATAAAAAAATCGCACAAAAGTAGACTTAACTTACCTTGAAAAATTTGGGATACATTCCATAATTTTCAAAAATCACATAAAATCAAAGCAACAAGGTAAAATTACTTTAAAATTTGCATTAAAAATTAAAGAGATAAAGTATGACTAATAAAAAATTTCAAATATTTGAAAAAAATTGATATAATACAAAGTTTTTTTTACTTTTTTATTAACTATTTAATTTTATTCAAAACAATGTTTTTATGTGTAATTTATTCTACATTTTCTCTTACATATTTTAATCATTATTACTATTTGACAATATGCGGGTTCATTTGTGAACTGGTAAGAAATCAGATTCATTACAAGAGAAAACAAACAGCAGAATTAGTGTCAACTTCAGTCTCATGCTGTGTTAACAGTTTTTTGGTGGAATGTAATCAGTGATTAAACTTTGAGATGATGATTTTACTAATTGTTCATGAAGCTCATGATATCCAGACATACAACTATTTAGTTCTCATTGGAATTTAAGAGCTCGCTTATAATTCGTGTTCTTAACAAAAAAAAATATTTTCCAATTAATTAGAAAATTTAAGACTTTCTCGAATCATTTTTGCTGTGAAATGAACAGGTTCCACTTCTGTTTCATTATTTTTTTTTTGTAAATATTCTACATTATCTAAATTTATTGCCAAACCCTTTTCCAACAGTCATTTAAAGTATGTAAAATTTAATGCATGTATATAAAATGGGAAAATCCCGATTTTAAGTGAAATATAAACTCCTTTATCGTATAAGAGAAAACCACATAAAAAGATATTAAGAAAAAACATGAATTGCATAACTTCAAAATCACATTTAAAAAATCCGCATAAAGAGACACAGGGGTATATATTCTCTATTTAAAAAAACATTTGGTATTGTAATAGCATTATAAATAAGTAGACATTGGCCTCCATTTACAACTTATGCAATATAGAAATAAATTGATTTCAATCGTATGTTAATAAACTCCATTGGTATTATAAAATATCTGTAGATAGAATAGAAATAATTCTCACATATAGCAATATATTATCGATTTTAATGTTTCACAATTAAAACATTTTGTTTATACATAACCATCTCTCACAGCAGACAAATATTGAGATGAATTTGAATGCTATAAATTTTCTTTCTCTTTCTTTTAACAAGGATTCAGGAAAGGTCTCCTGACAAAATGAGCCTGATCTCCCAGACAAATACAAACCTTTCTACTCCATTAGAGTGTAATTATCAAGTGGATACTTATGAAATAAAAAAAGTACAATATATAAAAGAATTTGGATTTGCTTCATTGAAAGCCAAGATGTTAGAGAGTAAATTCGAATCATTTAGTCTTGTTTACAAAACTTTAGTCAGCTATTCATGCCACCAATGTAGAAATCCTATATGCAGATGTTGGGTTTTTCTAAAAGGCAGCTGTGCTCGTTTCTTTGTCTTGATCGCTGTGTTAAAAATGTGTAGGTTGTTTTCTTTTATAACTCATTGACAAAATGTGAGTAAATGTAGTTGCAATTTTTTTAATTTTTAAAATTTAAATCTAAAGCCCTGTTTTTATTACAGAAAATGACACTTCCAATGCTAAATAAAAATAAAAGATCGATGATGAGGAAAGAAAATTTCAAGAAAGGTGGGAACAACTGTTTTTGTGTGGAAGTGAACAATAAGATTACGTGCTTAACTTGCAATGAAACAATTAGTGTCATAAAGAATATTTTTTTCATATGTCATAGCATCAGCCGGGAAGTGAACCTACAACTGTCTGCAACCAACTACTTGCTTGCAAGGTGACTGTGATGACCTCTTGGCTAACAACACTTGACAAAGAATACAACATTAAGTGACATTATAACACTAATCACAAAGAACAATTTTCATGCTTTGGAGCAAAAATAAGAGAAGAAAAATTAACAACAATGAAGAATTCATTAAGTAGCCAGCAAGGAGTGCTTACAAAATTCATCAAAAATAATGAATCAGTAACAACAGCTAGTAACAAAATAAGCTATTTATTAGCAAAACATTCAAAATCATTCACCGATGGTTCTTTAATCAAGGAATGTGAGATAAAAGTTGCTGAATTTGTTCAAAAAAGGTACAAGAATTTCAAGATATCTCATTATCAAGAAATACAGTGGCAGATCAAATTACTGAAATGGCAGATGACATCACTTCACAACTACAGGAAATATCTACCAAAATTCAGTACTTTTCAATTGTGATTGATGAAAGCACTGATATAAAGATGTTGCACAAGTTGCTGTTTTTTTTTGTGATTGCGATAATAACATGAGGATCACCAAAGAATTGGTGGAATTCACCCCTCTTCATGGAACAACAACTGGTGAAGATCTTTTTAATGACATATGGAGCATTTTAGAAAAATTTAACTTGCCTCTTGACAAGCTTGTTTCTGTGACAACTGATGGTACTAAATCAATGATGGATAAAACCAAAGCTTTTGTGTCATGAATGACAAGGAAATTACAAGATGAGTATCCAGATAAACTGGAAATCAATGCTTTTCATTGCCTCATTTACTAACATGTTCTTTGTTTAAATTATTAAAAATGGACCAAGTACTTAAAACAGTTACAAAGATAGTCAACTTTATTCTATCAAGAGCACTTAATAATTCATTGCCAATTTAATTCATTCCTTAAAGATTTAGAATCTGAATTCAAAGATCTTCCTTATTACACAGAAGTTCATTGGTTGTCCTGCCACAATGTCCTAAAGAGCTTCTATCTACTTTTGGAGGAAATAATATTATTTTTTGAAATGAAAGATGAAAACAATGAAAATATATTGGTTATAAAAGATCCATTGTGGGGACAAGACCTAGCATTTTAAACAGATATTACAGACCATCTGAATAATCTTAATATTACATTGCAAGGCAAAGATCGATTAATTATGAACATGTATGATGCAGTTGCAAGCTTTGCACAAAAACTGAATTTGTTTAAAAATCATTTGCAAAAGAATATTTTGACATATTTTCCTACATGTGAGGAGTTAAAAGCACGAAATCAAAGTTGCTCATTTTCACAATACTCTGCAAAAATTGAAAAAAAAAAAAAAAAAAACAAATTTGATAAATATTTTGATGATTTCAAGGAGTTAGAAAATTTTTTTTCTCTTTTCAATGGACCTTTTGCCTTTGAAGTTGAAAAACTCTGACTTCGATACAACTGGAATTAATTTATTTCCAGAATGATTCGATTTTAAAAAACAAATATCGAGAAGTAGGAACTCCCAAAATATATTTCTATTTGGGTGGAAGATACCCAGAAACTAAAAAAATTGCTGCACAAATTTTATGCTTTTTTGGAAGTACATACTTATGTGAGCAACTATTTTCATGCATGAAATTAAATAAAACAGCTTACAGATCAATATTAATTGATAAACATCTATCTAACACAATGAAAATTATTTGTTCTCGGTCTTTGAATTCAGATATTGGAAAACTAGTAGGAGGAAAGCGCTGGAAAGTATCCGGTAAAAACAATAAATTGTAGCTTTATAAATATGTATTCATATAAAATAAATGTTTAAATAAAAGCAATACTATATTAATTGTATATTATTGAACTGAATTCACTAAACTACATAATATGCTTTAATTAACCCACCTATATTTTAACATTCTCACCTTCAAAATAAAAATTTTAAAAAATTTAACTTAATACACGGTACAGGCTAATACACATCTGCACATATAATGTAATATATAAGGGACTCAAACTCTAGCGTTCACTCGACCCTCAACTCTCCATGCAATCTCATATTGTTGACCCACCCAATCACACACATACTGAAAAGATAAATAATCAATATCCATATTTCATGCTTAACCAGCACTCATCACTTGGTTCAGATTACCATCTCCACCCATATATACAATCAGTGCTTCATATTTTAATGGACAGGCTTCAAACTACTCACACCCACAACTCATCAGCATCCATTTTTATTGAAAATCTGATGAAGGAACATTGAAAGCCCCTGTAAGTACCAAGGTTGTCATCCTATACATGTTGATGTTAGTCATTCTGACCCGTCATTAACCAGAAAATAATCTATTTTACATTCATATACGAGGTATGAGCAGACCTTTAATGCACTGTGTTTCAATATATAACCTAATACACTGTACAGTCTAACACATCCTACACATATAATGTAATATGTAAGGGATTCGAACTCAGACCTTCATATGACCCTCAATTTCCATGCCATATCATATTACTGACCCACCTGATGACACATATGTTCAAAAGATAAATAATTACCAATATCCATATTTCATGCTAAACCAGCACTCATCATTTTGTCCAGATTACCATCTCCACACATATATGCAATCAGTGCTCAGTTTATATGTGCAGGTGTGTGTTAGCCTGTACAGGGTATTAAGTTACATATTAAAACACAGTGTGTTACAGGTCTGCCCATCCCTCATATATGTATGTAAAATGGATTATTCTCTGGTACGTGAGGGATCAGAATGACTAACATCAACATGGATAGGATGACAACCTTGGCACTTATGGGGGCTTTGAACATTCCATCATCAGATTTTCAATGAAATGGATCATTGAAGATTTGTGGGTTGGAATAGTTTGAAGCATGTCCATTAAAGTATGAAGATTGGCTATCTTAATATGAAGCTGAGCACTCATTATATATATATGTGGAGATGGTAATCTGGACCAACTGATGAGTGCTGGTTTAGCACAAAATACGAATATTTGTGATTATTTATCTCTTCAACATGTATGTGATCAGGTGGGTCAGCAATATGAGATGGCATGGAGCGTTTGAGGGTCTGTGAAAGTCTGAGTTTGAGTCCCTTATATATTACATTTTAAAAAAATTTGTAAGTGTGATGTGGCCTGCGAGAAATGGCCCGTTGTTTGAATAAGTTTCACACACCTGTTTTAAATCATAAAATTAACTATGAAATCAACATTTTGACTAACAACTTTCTTCTGATCAGAATATTATCTAACATTCATCTTAAAAAAATTAATTCTTTTTAATTCAGTCTTATATAACATATTTGTTTGAGTCGATGACTTTCACCACTATTGGCCTAGTTAAAAAAAGGATAAGGTTTAATTATGGCATAAACATTTTAGTTTAGAAAATATATATATATGTAAAGAGAAAAAATATTAAATTTATTTAATTTTATATATGGTTTCATTTTGAGTGCTGTTTTTTCTTTCTGGAACAAGACAATAGAAAAATAAGTCATAATTAAAAAGTTAAATAGATTATTATAGTATATATTTTTTTCTTTTAATCAAATTTAATTAAAGATAAATAAGATTATGAAAAATCTGTGAGGTCACATAAAGTATTTAAAGTGTGAGTTTCTATGGATATTTTCACTATACTGCTCTTTGAAACTGATCACTGTTGAAGCCAATATTATATTTAGTGGATAAAAGTATGAAGCCATCAGTTAGTTGTCTGAAGCCTGCTTTGGATCCACTATTTGCTAACTTAAATATATTATAAAAACGAAGAACAACTCACAACGCAACTGGAAAAAAGATATGATGATGAACCGCAGAATATCTATGTATACAATTTTCAATAAACAAAACTGAATACCAGAAGAAGAAAAATTCAATTCTGACAGGAAGCATGTGTGATATTTTAGCTTTGATTTAAAAAAAAATGGATACATATATATATGTGCTGAAGAATAATTTATGTATAAACCAAGAAGTCTTGAAATAAGCTACTTAATCAATTCCTGCAAAGAAGTGTTTGACCACAAATTATTTGATAAAAAAGAGACTATAATTTAGACTTACTTTAAGAACTTTATTTTTACTCTGATTTAATTTATATATATATATTGTGTAATTAAAGTTATTACATATTAAGGTCCTATACATGAGGGGTCAGAGTGATTTAAAGTCAACACAGATTATGACAATAATATTGGTATCAATAATGACTTTGAGCATTCCACCATCAGATATTTAATAATATGGATGGCTGAAGAGTAGGAGGGCAGAGAAGATTGATGCTTGTCCATTAAAGTTTGAAGATTTACTATCTTAATAATATAAATTGAGCACTGATTGTATATGTGTGTGAGAAATGGTGATCTGGACCAATTGGGTAATACTGGTTCAGCATGAAATACATATATTGGAGATTATTTATCTTTTTCACATGGATATGGTCTGTGTATTGATAGTATAAGATGAAGTGGATAGTTGTAGAGAGCTTGAGGGTTTGAGTTCAAATCCCTTATAATTACATTAAGTTCAGTGTAGACAATATATTTGTATTTAAATAATTAACTACATGTCCAAGAATTAGGATAAAGAACTATTAAAAGAAAAAAACCCCTCTTATAAGCACTATGATTTTAAATTAAACACATCCGCATTGTCTTGTATGTAGATTTGACTCTTGCATTAATTTATATTGAAATATATTTTTTTTGTGTGTGAGCTTGTTATATAAATACAATTATTTAAATATTTTTTATAATTAAGTATTGTCTATATTTATGGAATTGTGAAAAGTGATTATTTTTAAGGCTTTTGTTTATCAGGGGTAGAATCTGAAACTGACAATTTTTATGAAGGATTTAATATTAAGACAAAGTAGAATACAAAAGCTGACCATCTCATTAAATTAATGTCACGGTTATTGTTTTATAAGAAGTAGGATCCAAAAAATGGCTATCTCTTGAATTACTATTAGTTTAAAAAAGATGTGTGTAACTTACATACATGTTTGCCACACGCATGCACACATAGTGAAAATGTTGCTATGATTTATTGTGCTCTCCGAAAAATTTTTCTATGTTTCAATATTATATAACAATCTAAAATATTATTCTGAAATCTTTTGTTTAAATACAGCTCTCTTTCGATTTTTTTTTTTTAGTCATCATTATTTGAAAGGAGACATCTTTTTTAAAAATATATACTTTTTTAATCAATATTAATTTTTAAAATAAATCCTATAAGAAGAAACGAATGTTTGTTGTTGGTTTTTTATATTCACTTAAAAAAATTAAAATGTTAAAATAAATTAAAACTGCCATGGAAGTTGTGTCTTTTAAATTAATTTTAAAAAAGAAAACAAAGCAAATTATTTGCTTCCTCATAGGATGTATCAAAGAAATACTACTAATTCAATTATAATAGTAATATACCTAATGATAGCATTTCATGTTTCAGTAGTTAAAAAATACGCAGAAAAATAAAGTAATACAAATGATAGGAATCAGAAAAAGGGTTGGAAATTGATGTAATAGTATCAGTATAAAAGAAGATACATTTAAAGTAAAATAAAAGATTGGGGTGTGTGCATGCAATGAAATCTGGTATTAATGCTGTTTAGTAACCCAAAGTAATGAAATATAGTGTTGTGAAATGAAAACTATAATAGACACATATATGTAGTATTTAATTATATACACGAATGTATAAAAATATATCGCATAAATTGATTGGACATTTTGGTAGATTTAAGTTAAATTTTCTGATATAATTATGTTAACAAAAGGTGTCTGAAATATTATAATGTAATTTATAGTTAAATTTAATATTTATTGTAATGTAATATAATGAGCGTGCTAATAGCTCTAAACAAGCTTTTCCAATAAATGCTGCAAGAGAAAGCATTTAGAATCTCTATCAAGAATTATCCCTATCTCCAAACTGGTTTTGAGCTAATGGCTCTCATCAGTGAGACACTAGGACATTCTGACACTAGATTCAAAATTACCAAATCAAGCCCAGCATTTATGTAATACTTAACTATTAAGTAGAAAATCTGAAATTTTCTTAC
The DNA here is from genome assembly GCA_028023455.1 of Epiperipatus broadwayi. Taxonomy (NCBI): domain Eukaryota; kingdom Metazoa; phylum Onychophora; class Udeonychophora; order Euonychophora; family Peripatidae; genus Epiperipatus; species Epiperipatus broadwayi. The sequence continues at coordinate 146,861 of JAQFVV010006988.1, read as the reverse complement.
TATTTATTGTAATATGAAGTGAAGAAAAAAAGTCACAGTGAATTTATATGGAGACGAATTTAACAATGAGAACTAAACACTTTATCACTTATATATTTTTAATAAATAGCTCAAACACACTTATATGTAACTAAATATTATTGAAATTAATCAACTGATATAAAAATGAATGCTATGAAATAACTTTATTTTTATTTGCAAAATAAAAAAATTATTTATTTTTAATAATTATTTTAGATGAAGATAATGTTATGGTTTAAGCTTCAATTTTATAAGCTGAAATGGTGTTTAAAATTAGAATGTTGTTTAAAGACAGAAAAGAATATATAATTGCAATTTTTATTTTGTTTCTAATTTTATTAATTAAATGAGTCATCATCCAGTAAACAGATTGACAAAACAACAACAACATCAACAAAAACACATTTTCAATTTCAGGTGATCATTGTGTAGAAAGATTTTATATAGAGAGCTAAAAATTAATACTAGTTAGTTTGAAATGGAAGTTCAGTTTGCTAGTCAGCAGTGAAACCATTAGCTAGACAGAGAAAATCAGTGTTAAAAGGCATTGGACATATAGAATTAACAAAAGTTACCCCAAGAAAAAAATAACATTATCTATTAAACAAAGCATTGCCACTACGGGAAAGTTACTTACCACACACACACATACACGCACGCACACGCACGCACGCACACACACATATATAATATAAATAAAATGTCCGTTAATTAAAACAAAATTGAAATTATAATTGAAATAATAAATTTAACGGTTTACAAACTATTATACACAATCCTTAGATCCGCAGAAGTACTTTCGGTTAATTTCTTCAACCTGACTTAACTGAAAGTACTTCTACGGATTTCACGATTGTGTATAACAGTTTGTAAACCGTTAAATATATTATTATTTCAATTATATATATATATAAATGTTCTGGACATTTATACAGAAAAGGTAGTCTATATATTTTAAATTTAGCTTTTATTTATGCTTTTCTTATATATTGAAGACATGTTAAGCATGAATATAAGCTAAATTTAAAATATATAGACTACCTTTTCTGCTTAAAAGTCCAGAACATTTATATGATTATTACAACTACCCAGAAAAGAGAAAACAAATCTTTTTCACAAAGTATAATAACTACTATTTCCTATTGCATTGTCAATCAATTTCCTATTGCATTGTTTCATCAATTAATTATTAAACAAATCTTTGATATTGAGTCATATATACATGTTATAAAATGATGAGCTTCAAACCTTAACTGAAAATCACTGACTACTATCTGGAAATGTATTCAATAGTATAGTAGAATGGTAGATATAGAATAAATAATATGTCCATAAGATGAAATGTATTTTTAAGTCAGTAACCCATCTCATAACAACAACAACAACTGTGGATAAACTAAAGTTCAGCAAAAATATTAGTGTACAAATGATGACATAAAAAAGCTACACCCATAAAAGATAAAATTCATCAAAGGTATTGATAAAATAAAAAAAATAATAATAATAATAATAATAATAATAAATCAGCATTTATATGAATGTGAATAATAATAATAATAATAATAATAATAATAATAATAATAATAATAATAATAATAATAATAATAATAATAATAATAATAATAATAATAATAATAATAATAATAATAATAATAATAATAATAATAATAATAATAATAATAATAATAATAATAATAATAATAATAATAATAATAATAATAATAATTGAAAGAAAAATTTTTAAACAAGAAAGATTAATTTGATTTCTATCAAAATGGTATTTCTCAAAATTAGATCATGCAAGATGAAAATAAAAAAGGTGAAAATAAAAAAGGTAATAGCAAAGGGTAATAATAATCAATGAAGTTGTTGATAAAGCTCAATTTAAATTATATTTTATCAAATCTTCAATAATTTGAGTTCACTAAAATATTTCAGGATGCTAGCATTCAACTGATAATAAAAGAATTAATTTGTAAATTGTTCATCATTAATTGTTTTTTCTTTTCTTTTTAACATTGTATATTTTTTATATAAGATACTAAACAATGTGAACTTTTATTTAAAAATAATATATCTTATTAACTTATTATTTATAATTAATATATGTACATATCTTTGAGGAAATTAAGAGAGACACAGATGCTAAACTCTCAATACAGTAGTGCCACTTAGTGCAAGCAAGAATAATCAATGGATGCAAGAAAATTTGTGCATAAAATCCCCATCTAGTGCCTACTTATCTAAGATCCCCAGACTAGCTTTTAGTTTCTGGCTTTTTTTTTCATCAGTGACAGCCTTGGATCTAAGAGCACTGTATGTAGATCTTAGGATCTAATGCAATTCTCCAACAACCATTCTTTACTTTATTAGCTAACTATAAACTTTGAGTCTAAAATGGAAACATATAAATGTTTTCAATTCAAGCACATTAACTTGTATCGTTGTATAGATCTGAACTCAGTTCAGCATCTATACTTTTTGGTGTCTTTGGTTCTTTAATAACTAGAGTCACTACAATACTATTGTGCAAGATTGGTATTAAACCACTAAACATCACATGATCACCATTCTTTATTATTACACAGCTGTTTACACAGAGTTTAGCCTCTATATAAACAGCTTGTGTAAGCATAAAGAATGGTGATGATCATGTGATATTTAGGAAATTAAAAGGATGGGTTAAATAAACATAATGAACCCAAACAAGATATATGTAAATTTTTATAACATAGAATTAAGAATTTACATGTATGAATATGAATTTAATGTAATTTTTTTTTATATTTCAAATTTCTTTGTCATTTTCATATCTTTTTATTTTATTAAAGTGTTATTTTAAAACTAAAGAGCAGTATTTATATATGATTTTATTCCATTTTCAAACTTGTTCTGTAGCATAGATTAAACTTACATGTGACTGTAGGTCATCTGATGAAATGAAAAGATTTTAAAGTTAATCAAGCCCATATATGCAAGGAACAAATATAATAAAGATACTATTATAGAAGGCAGACAAATAGCCTATACTGATCTAGGGCTTCAAGTAAATAGTATTGACAATTTAAAGAATTAAATAATAAAGGGTATAGATAGTATGCCTTTACTAGCCAAGATACTATGGGCAAAATATATTTTTCATTTATGCTAATAAAATTTCTAAAAAAATTTACAATGGAGCCTTATTACATTGTGTTATCAGGAATTGTCAACACAGTGAATGTAATAGTGTTACAATGACATCATATTTATGATGGAATGTTTTCAAATTCATTAAATAACTAAGTAAAACTAAAAATAGTAATTTAATTTAAATTCTAAAAGATTAAATCCATAGATTAATCATTAGAAAAAAAATCGAGATGTAGTTGTTAGCTCTATATTATTGGATTTATATTATAATAAAATCATAAAAAAGAACATTATGAACTATAACATATTAATAAATAAAAATATTTATATACTATTGAAACAGTCAGCTTTGACAATCATACTATTTCACCTACTATATACTATAATAGTATTTCTATCTATGTATCTATCACCAAATCCTTGTATATCAGGTTAATATTATATTCAAATCAGGCTAAATTTAAACATAAAAGTATTAGTTATGTATGGTCTGTATATCTTAATATACAGTAGAAAAATTGTATCTGTATATGTAAAAACTCAAATATCCTACACACATATATTTCTAGGAGTAAATTAATGAAAAATGTGTTGTATATGTAACAAGAGACTACATATATGCAGAGAAAAATAATGTTAACAGAATTAAAAAACATAAATTTCTTTATACAGAATAATTATTCTAAAAATAATATTTGAAAGTATTGTATATTTCTTCATATATTGCTAAATTAAATTAATTGAGTTACATATATAACCAGATGTTTTCCATCTGTAGATTTGTTTTCAAAAAAAAAAAAAAATTGGTATTATAAAATTTAATCTTTCTCGCTGTAGTGTGACCTAATTACAAAATTAAAAGTAACACTAAGTTGTAGAATAAATTATCCTGAGTAATTAGAAAGAAATCGTGGATGACCAGCTGTAAAACTCAGCTGTAAGAAATAAAAACAGCGTGATTCCATGATTCTGGGAATACAGTGAGAAAATTAGCAAAGCAAATCTAAAAACTTACTATGATCAATAAGAGGGGGGGTAAGCTGATAATATAAGCCTCTGCAGCCATATTGTATTTTTTGGACATTATTTCAAGTCAATTCATTGACAATTTATGTTTTAAAATTGTTAATTATAATGCAGTCTGAGTAGAAGGCATTTTTTTTACCTTCCTAACCCGGGAAGTCTACCATGTGGAGAGCAGCAAGAGGAGAAGCCATGTGATGGAGCAGATGCCAATTGACAGAACCTTTCAACATGAAACAAGTGCCAGCAGATAGAAAAGCTGGTAAAAATAAAAACCTTCCTCTACTTAAAATTAATAAGTCAACTAAAGTGTGATAATTCCTAAAGCTAGCTAAATCTAAACTCTATGGCCAAAGCAATAATGTACTTTAAATCCACTACTAAAATGTAATTTTGATTTCTTTTGTTTTCATCTTAAAATCTTGCCTGATTTGGGTTAATAACTGATTTGATTTTCATACTGAGTTAATATCTTATTTATTGATTTACGCACTCCATGTATTTATTAATTTATTTGTTGGTTTGCTGGGTTATCTCTGATTGATCTAGTTCAATGTATTTACCTTATTCCGAGTTATTAAAAGTTAGTTAGTCATTACTTGCTAAAAGCGATTGATTTTAAATTAATTATCATAAATTTTGTTACATATAGTTTTAAATGCTTTATTCTAAATTAGGTATAGTTTTAAATGCTTCATTCTAAAATGAAAATTAAGTTTCTAGATTATTTTACATATTTTAACTTAATGATATTTGCTTTTACATATTTTAATGTAATAATAATATTTGCCTTGATTAATTCTTGTACACAACTTAAATTTGGCGTGAACTGGGTCGATCAGATATAAACTAATTGCGTTGCAATTTCCTTTTCAAACTATGCTAAAATAGAGCCAAATTTCAGATTTCACTTAAGTGATATCTGCTTTTTAAACTTACATTTCTTTCTAAGTAAATCTATGCCAAATTTATAATTTTCCATTGTGTAGTAGTTTATGCTGTATTTGTTCAAAGTGGGGTTTTACTATTAATTAAATGCTTAGTGAGAAGCCATTACATCTTCACACATATGGATAATCTAGCATCTAGGAATGCAAAAGAAACTCATTTTGAAAGGGGTAAAATATCTTGCTTAAGAGATAATTAAAAGCTTACAGCTGTTTTAAGATAGATTCACTTTCGAGATAATATTTAACTAATGTTTAGCCGGAGTGACTGAAATACAGCATAAAGCTATAACTTTATATCTTAATACTCAATAATGTGCTGTACTCCTCTTAAAGTTATAAATCCCTATATAGATAGCTTTACAAATTAGATTCCTAAGTTTTCCTTAATAGCATAATTATAGATGCTACCTAATGAACTGATACATGGTAGTTTCATGAAGGAAACTATTGTTTAGCGTCTGAATTTCTATTATATAATAATGTAGTCAGTGGTGCGAGTGTGTCTTTAAGAAATGCTATGGCATATATATATTTGTTGCTGTGCATATTTTAATGGTCGTATGTGTAAGGGCTACGCCATTACTCTCTTAGTTCGGACAACTATCTCTTCCAGATGGAGGTTGGCTATCCCACCCCATTATGCATCCTCAGAAATGGAGCATGAGACTCCCATAGTTTAATTAGTTGTTCGATTGCCGGACTAAAAGGTTTCTTATTTCTGTAGCAATGAGTACGGTGAAAAGAGAACCCTTACTCAGTAAGAATCCTGTGAAAAGGCACTCTCAAGATGCAAGGGCTATATCAGACTTTATATTTTCTATACGCCATGGTATCTGAAGTCTGACTGCCAATCATCAGTTCATCCCGCCATAATAACTGTATTTTCAGCTTTGATCTGAATTCGAATCTAATTTCATAGGCACATAAGCTATATAGAGGATATTAAGTATTCGCGCTTAATAAAAATGTCATACTCTTTGTCAAGATCCCATTATATAGCATAAACTAGGCATAGATCATCATGAGCAAATTAACCTCGATGTATAAAGTAATCTTAAGGCTCATGAAACTGTAATTTTACACGTATAATTTCTTCATCACCTGCGAGTGATATCTATATATAGCAAACTAAATTAAATGATTTGTAATTCAAACTACAATCATCTGCATGTGATTGAAATTGCTATATAGACAGTAAATACTCTTATTAAAATCATCACCTATGAGTGATATATGTATCTGTAATAAATCTACTAATGTAACGAATTTGTAACCAGAATAATTACTGTCACCTGCGAGTGATTTAAATTGTCACATAAGTATATGTAAATTAAAGCCACGTGTAACTAGGCAAACCATAAATGATTATAACCCCAGTCATCACTTGCATGTGAATCTCAAACTCAAATGTGAAATTGTATCCCTAACTTAGTCACCTGCGTGTGAGACAACCTATATAGCCATGTTGTAATCATTATTTTCATTTATTACTTTTAATACTTTTAATATTTAGTTTTCATTAAATTAGTTTTGAATTTAATTTTTGTTTCATGTCTCAATGTTGCTCATTGGTAAGTCTTAATTGATTAGTTAATCATTAGTTAAGAATCACAATCCATATTTTATAATTATGTCCAAGCCACACATCGTCTATATAGCTATACTAGTTAGTAAGTCAATTTCTCATAGTCTTGTGCTTTACCGATGTTCTACTGCCGACACGTGGGGAATGAAAATGCTGCTGTGGCCTCATATGTGTCATCCGCAAGGTGGTAAATCTTTGAGCATTAGTAAAGGAACTGGGGCTATATCAGACAATGTGGTTTGTACCACTCTATGCTGGTCAGCCTTGGGATGATTTGCTAAAACTCTGGATTTTGTTACGCAAATGTACAGATTTGACTGTTACACTATACAATAATTACCTGAACTACAATACATGTTTTGAAAATAAATATTAAAATATTTTAATACATTTCACATATTAAAATAACAAAAAACTTACAGAATAAATTCATGAAATTTGGGGAAAAAATCATAGCATTTCATTTTAATTTAAAACCTGAAAATTTTCTACTATAAAACTATTATCAACATTTGATTTCCCTAGCAAAAGCAAATATAAATACCTACATAGTTTATTTAATAACAATTATTATATCAAACACAAAGGGCTTCTTTTGACCATTGAAATACATATCAAATTCTATTTAATAATATTAATCATGTATTTATTTTTATAAGTATACTTTTAACATCGAAATATCAAACAACAGATAAAATTAATATTATACTTGTTTCAAAGAACCATCATATATTTCTTTCATCAATAATGATATATAGATAATCAAATATGCGATTATAATGAGATTTAAATTTTAACAGTTGATTGCTATTTAAGATGGTGGAAAATGTCATAAACTGGCTATAAAAATATTTTATTTCTATTATAAATAAACATATGATTTTTTTTAGTATTTATTCTAGAATATTTTGATTGTTATTTAGTTTGATTATATATATATATAATGTGCTAATGATACAGTTGATAAAAAATGTACTATTTATTAAGTCAACATCTACAAAATAAAGTATTTAAAACTCCTATAATTAATGTAAGTATAAAAGATTGTTTAAAAAATTAAAATATGTCAAGCACTAGTGGTCGAGAGGTCAGCACAGCTGCCTTACAAGCAGTTGTCCCGGATTAGCGGGTTCGATTTCCGGCCGATGCTATGACACATGAAAAATAAAAATAAAAAAATAAAATATTTGCAGTAGTGAAAGAAAGACATAATATTAAGAGGATAAAAATAATGAGTTTATCATCACATTTTATTGATCTTATAGATAAGCGGAAAATGACATAATTAAAAAGAGATATAGTATAATACTAAAAGATCATGCTAATTAAATTAAAACAAAATGTTTAACATTACTAAACATAGTAAAAAAAGTGTAAATGAATATAAAATATTAAATCTTTTCTTATGACAACTGATGTGTTTTTATTAAAAATAAATTACTTTAAGAAATTAACCCATTAAAATTATAATTTAATTTTGATAATTATGTTTTACAGAAATTTTAAAATGAATAACAAATATTATGCATATATTTGTTTATGAAAATAATATAGAGACTATTATAAATATGTTGAGCAATATAAAGGTGAATAGAAATCTGGGTACAGTTGAAATTGATATAGAAAGAATAACATAAATATTTGACATTTATACAAAGTATACAACTACTATTAAAAAGAATAAATGAACCAGTCAAGCGTTGGTGGTCTGGTGGTCGAGTGATCAGAACAGCTGCCTTACAAGTAGTTGTCCCGGGTTTGCGGGTTCGTTTCCCAGCCGATGCTATGACACATGAGAAGAATAAATGAACCAAGAAAAACGATTATATAGTTAATAATACACAATCATTTGTTCTTTAAATATAACATCAAATATTGAAATAAAGGTTAAAAAAAAAGAAAATGGTATGTTAAATTGGATTTTATTATTTTTAATACAGTATTTATAAATAAATCAGTAAACATTATTATTAAAAAATAATAATAATAATAAAGAATTGCCCATGTTAAATCTGAAAATGATATTTTAATAATCGAAAATAGACGAGACATAAATAATATTTGTGATGAATTTAGAAATAAATTTTACAGAATTGCTATTACAAAAAATATAATATATATATAAATAAAATATTTAATTATAGAGAGTTACAAAGTAACATGATGTTAAAATTAAATTGAAGCATTTTAATAAAAAAAGTTAACTAAAAAAATAGTAGCTGAAGAGCTATTTAAAACTAAAAATGATAAATGTAACATTGATATGAACATAAGTTAATTGCAAAGCCAAATATATATTCAAGAATATACTAATGTAAATATTTAACTCAAGACCATTACCTTATTTTATTTATCATAATAAAAATATAGTAACTAAAAGTATAAATAAGATTGTTTGCATTAAAAATAATATGCAAAATAATGAATATAACATTAATTCACATAACAATTATAAAAAAATATTTTTAAGAATAATGAGATAAGTTTTTTATACTTTAATAATTTACAAAACATTTAATTATATATACTAATTGTATAAATGGAGGCATAAATTTGGGATGAATTAATAAATAAAATAAAAAACTAAAAGCATTCATATTTAAATCTTGAAGGAAAGATGAGATTACAGTATAGTTTGTAAAATAAATTATGAAACATGCAGCTTAAGGCAACCAAAAGGAAAAAGCATTTAATAAAACAATTATACAACAATAAATTAGGATTATATGTTGCCTAGGTCATAAATATATTTTTAAAAATATTAAAACCTCACTTGTAATAAATACTAATAAAAAAAAGTACATCCATATGTAAAACAATCACACATTTGGTTAATAATGACTGGTCTGTTACATATGAATATCCATATTTTATAACATTCATGTATTTACATAATGAAAATTTTTAAATATTTTACATATATCTCTATTCATAGAAATATAGTGATTTATTTTACTATTTCCCAATATAATGGTATAAATATATATATATATATGGACTCATGAAAATAATACATATATTAACTAACTAAAAAATATATAAATGAAAATAAGTGGAATAATGCTCAAGGCTAGAGAGGTTTATAAGTAAATTCATAAAAATCAGTAAACACTAAGACAAATCCCAATATCAATAACAATCAAAAATTTCAATCTGTTGTCAAGGCAACCAACCTCTTTTTAACAATAAAGTTACTTTGATAACAGATTGGTATTGTTGATTGTTATTGATGTTGGGATTGTGTAAGTGTTTACTGATTTCTATGAAATAAAAATAAAAGCAAACACAATTCAACCATTTGGTTTTATTTTTATATATGTGGATGAAATATATATATTTATAACTGAATATTAATATTTTGGGCATGCATAATAATAGATTTATATTAGTGATATTTTGTCTATGATTTCCTCAATATTTAAATTTTGCCATTATTTATTTAAATATAAGCATTTGGATGTGCATATAAATAACTTAATTTAATATATATATATTCCATCTCTATTGTTAAAAGGAGGTTGCCTTGACAACAGTTTGAAATTATTGATTGTTATATTGGGATTGTCAGCATTGACTGGCTTTTAATGATATATATATATTAATAGTGTTCTTTACAACATGAAGCTATATATATACACACACTGATGAGAATTACTAAAAGTTCTCAAAATATATATTTTTTAAATATTTGATTTAATATGGTAATTATTGTTAAACAATCTATTTAAGTATTATTTATTTGTTTATAAACAATGTAACATATACTATAGATAACATTATTACCATAAATAATAGGTTTTAATCTAATATATTCTAAGGTATTTTTATCAATTTATTTAAAATTAACTGTTCATTATAAGCTTAAAAATTAATTAAGTTTAAATTTTGTGGAATTAGGATTTTTATTAAAAATATATATTATGTGTAGATAGATATTTTATAAGTTATTTATGTTCTCACTGAACTGCAAAAATAAGAAAAGGAAGAAAATTCAATAAATAGGAATAGTTACATGTAGGAAAGATTAATAAAATTATAAATACTTCACATTACTATTGAATGAGCAGATCATATTCATAGCATAAAGTTGGATTTGTAAGTATTCATCTTAGTATATAACCCAATAGGTTTTATGTTATGTATGTGACCTGTCTGGTCAAAAGCAATGGTAAGCTTTAGTGTACTTATAATTTTGCTAATGTTTCCTGTATTGTGAACTATTTCTATTTATTGAATTATAAATAATAAGGCAAGAAGTAAAGCTTATTGAATTACATATAAAAAAGTAAATGATTTGAGAGAAGAAATATAAATAATTTAATAATAAAATGAATTAAATTAAAAAAGTGAAATAAGTAATGATAAAAATATAAAATTAAAAATTTATGGGAACAGAATTTAACTAGAAGTCAGGAAAAATGATAAATACAGAAGTGATTGTTATCTAAAAAATATGAAAAACAATAACATTCTATATTATTTTTTGCAGCTATTCTGAATGTATCTGCATTAGAGTGTCTCATAAAATAATTAAAACATGCATCTTAAACAATTCAAAACAAAGCAAAACTCTCCATATAGTAGTGCCATCTTGTGCTAACAAGAGCAATCAATGGATGCCAGAAGGCTTGTGCATAAAATCCCTATCTAGTACCCACTCATCCAATATCCCCCAGACTAGTTTCTGGCTTGTGGCCTTCATCAGTGAGGAGCCTTGGATCTGAGAGCACTGCACATAGATCCAAGGCTCCTCACTGATGAAAGCCATAAGCCAGAAACTAGTCAGGGGATATTGGTTGAGTAGGCACTAGATAGGGATTTTATGCACAAGCCTTCTGGCATCCATTGATTGCTCTTGTTAGCACAATATGGCACTACTATATGGAGAGTTTTGCTTTGTTTTGAATGGTTTAATAACAATTATGTGCCAGTATGAGATAGTTATCATGTGATGTTTAGTGGTTTAACACCAATCCTGCCTAATAGGATAATGGTGGCTATGGTTGTTAAAGAGCCAAAGACACCAAAATGTATGGGTGCTGAATTGAGTTCAGACCCATATGACTATATAAGCTATTGAGCTTGGATTGAAAATATTGTGTTTTCAATTTCATTCTTATAGTTTTGTAGTTAAATAGAGTTAAAAGGTGGGTGCTGGAGGGTTGCATTAGATCCTAAGATCTAGGTGCAGTGCTCTCAGATCCAAGGCTCCTCACTGATGAAGGTCATAAGCCAGAAACTAGTCTGGGGATATTGGATGAGTAGGCACTAGATAGGGATTTTATGCCCAAGCCTTCTGGCATCCATTGATTGCTCTTGTTAGCACAAGATGGCACTACTATATGGAGAGTTTTGCTTTGTTTTGAATTGTTTAATAACAATTATGTGCTAGTATGAGATAGTGATCATGTGATGTTTAGTGGTTTAACATGCATTTTAATGAGGCAAAACTATTTAGAATATTAAGATTATATTGATGTAAGAACCCAACATAATCAGATTTTTCATGTGGGAATTTTATTATTTATGATTTTTTTTTTTAAAAAAAGTATTTATTAAGGCTAATAAAACTTTTCAATACAAGTTGAATGGATAAAGAATTTATAGATAAAATGAATTCAAGTGGCACAAAAATACATACAAACTTTTTTGTGTAATTTGTATGTTTTAGCATAGTGGATGAATGCATATAATTCAGGTTTATGCCCCAACAAGTTCTCACAGTGATGAAGTAGTAGAAGATTTTTATATAGATGTACAAAAGGCTTTTGATCAGAGTAAACAACATTGTAAAATTGTTATGGGAGACTTTAATGCTAGAATTGGTAAACAAATGAAAGATGAATGACAGATCTGTGGAATAAATGTTTTTAATTTACAGCTCAACCTATCACATCGAGTACTTGAATAATATATTAACTTTTAAATAACATAACATTTGGTTAGTTTGTTCTAGAGGTTCAGCTCAATAGGAGATTTAACTTATAATTTTTGGTACTTAAATATTACATGATGTTCTGAACAACAAAAATAAGATACAATTTGTGCATATGAAATGCTGCACACAGAAAAATGACTTGCTATTGAAGTTTGTGTGTAATATGAGTAATGGTATATTGAAATAAATCTTTTCACAGTATTTTATGCATACAGTAGTCAATCATTTGATAGGAGCAAATTTTATATGCTTAACTAAAATTAATCTTAATAATATGAGCAGGTGAATATCTGTTTCATAACTATATCTAGTAATTGTATGATTTCACACAATAAACATCATATGATCACCATTTCTTATGCTTGCTCTTAACTGTTATTAAAACAGGCAAAACTCTTCATACATATATATATATATATATATACGTATTGCTCTCAGATTCAAGGCTTCTCACTGATGGTCAAAAGCCAGAAACTAGTCTGGGGATATTGGATGAAAAGGCAATAGATGGGGATTTTATGCACAAGCCTTCTGGCATCCATTAATTACTCTGGCTTGCACTGAGTGGCAATACATATAGAGTTTTACCTGTTTTAATTGTATGATTTCTAAGTTTCAAATTGATATATAATAATTTATGAGAGAATTTTAATCATATTACTCTTTTTAAGATGTTTAAATTTTTATTATGTTAAACTTCAGTAATAAATATGCTTCTTAAAATACAAACCCTCTATGAATTTTTTAAACACACAAAAGAATTAACATGTACGTGAATTATTTCACAGGTCATCTGGTTGATTTTATTTTTGAGGTTATGTGAATGAAAATTTGGTTTGGGTATACATTTCAGTTATTTCCGAAAATCAAACACTTGTAAACATTGAAGGAATGAGTTTAATAAATAAGTAATTACAGTTTGTTCACATAAATGAAAATTCTTTTAAAAATTTATCTGTGATATAGTAAAGAGGAGCTATGACTTAAATAACTATTTACTTCAGAAAACCTGAGATAGTATGAGTGAAATTTGATTTCTGATGGAAAATGAGATGAGTGTGAAAATTTAAATGAAATGAAGAATTACTAAAGTTAGAAAATAAAAAGATGTTATATGATTGTAAAACCAATTGATCAATCTTTTAAATGAAGGATCATATATGATTTATATATGGTTGTAAAAACCGATAGTAATAATTTGATAAAGTGCAAATATTTTTGCATTATTCATATATTTATGAAAATCTGAGGAACATTTAAATAAAATTTACCAACATCACATGATCACTATTTTCCATGCTTGCTCATAACTTTGTTAAAATAGGCAAAACTCTCTGTGTTTTGCTTTGAGTGGCATTATAGTATGGGGAGAGTTTTGCCTATTTTAATTTACCAACATGTTATATATTAAAATGCACTTATGTTTCACAGATTGGGTTGTATAAGTTTTGTTTTTTCTGGAATTAGAATGATTAAGTTTGACCCATAAGATTACTAACCCTCTATGTTCAATGTTTTTTGCATCATCTGTTAGTGGACTGCTTGAGATATAGTTCAACATTTTATTTTAGTACTAAAATCTCTACTTTATATTATGAATCAATAAATTGTAGTGGATTTATTAGAAATCTAAATTTAAACATCCTAAAAACATCACATTGGAACATTACAAATATAGAAAAAAGGTGAAATACATTACCTTTTTTTCTTATTGGATGATTACCACAACACCAGTGAAAAAATAAAATTAAATAATCTTCATTTTTAAACTGGAACAAATTCCAGTAATTTCTTCATAAAGCAATAAAATTCTAATTGAAAATTCAAAATTACTTTTATAATTATTAAAATTTTATAAAAGGTTGGTGTTTATCAGAGTATTCCTGACTATAGTTTCATTTTTACCATACTAGCAATTTTTTAACTTGCATTTTTAAAATTAAAAAATATTCAAATACAATCTAAGTATAATAATGAAACTATGCATATTTTACTAATTACTATGCAAATATTTTGTAAAAATAATTATGCTGTAGAGTTTCATATTGCTTCAGAAATAGATTACATCTTAGTATAAGTTATGCCCATCTCTCTCCTTTTACCACACACACACACACACACACTCTCACACTCACGCACACACATATATATATATGGATACATAATGTCTGATAATATGAGAGGTTAGGTTGATATAATGTCTATATGAGTATGACTATAATATCAAATCCAACAAGGGTTTTGAGTATTCTACCATCAGTTTTTCAATAAAATGGACAGCTGAATAGTTGGAAGGGTGAGAAGATCAAAGCCATTAAAGTTGAGGAATTGTTATCTTAATATAAAGTAAGCACTGATTCTATATATATATGGGAGATTATGATCTGGACCAACTGATGAGTGCTGGTTCTATATGAAATATATCTGGTCATGTATATTGATTACTTGAGATAGAATGAAAGATAAATAGACTTTTACCGAGTTCAAATCTCTCTATTTACATAAACATTTAAATAAATTATGAAAAATTTGCAATTTTTTTGCTCATTGCTGTCAATAATAGAAGCGTTTTCTAGTAGTCTCACAAATGCTTTTGAAACCTGAGATAAAAGAATCTACCAATGAACATACTCTGTATAATACTAACATCTTCAGATTTTTAATAACTAATGAGTCAATATTTAAATTAGTTCCAGGTTTTAGTGTCAAGTGAATACATAACCATCAAAACAGCCTATAGATAGTTTCAAGTGAGTGAAAAGACATCACAGCAGTCCCATCAAGTACTCCATAATGTCATACAGTTGGAAATCATTTAATTAATAATGCTCCAATGAGTGTACAGACAGACTTATAAAATGGCTAATAATAATGAGAATTACAATGAGGAATTTGACTTATGATTAATATATAATGAGTTAATTATAAAACAAAAAAGTTTAAAATGGAAAAAGTTATAAGTAGATAAGAGCATCTACAAATGGATAAAAAATTATAGGAAAGACCTTTTGAGATTTTGTTGAAAATGTATATTTGTAGTCCTATACTAAAAGATTGTTTGCAGCTGATTATTAAGCTTTTCAGCATTATAATTCTATTTGCAATAATAATATACAAATTGATAATAAAAGAACAAAATATTAGGATAAATTTTATACGATTTAAACGATGACAACGTACAATTATAATCAAATAATAACAGATTATGTTTGTAGCTTATATATGTGTGTATGTTTTAATAATGTTTTATAAAATACAAATAATAATTTTCTTGGCAACAACAATAAAAAGAACGTTTGTTCAGACATAAATGATTTACAAAACTTAATGACAAGTAAATTTTATGCTTGATGTAAGTTGTTTGGCAACCCAGTAATAATTATAATAATAAAAATTCAATTATCTTATTGTCAGCAATAACTTTTTGAATTTAATAAAAAAAATTCTTTATTAAAAATAAAATACAGATATGTACATGTTTGTAATGGATCCATTTGCAGTAAGAAGGAATAGTAAAGCCATCAATAGAATTTTGGTGAGTTATTTTCTGTCTCGCTTATAATACACAAAAAGATTGGAATCTATTTAAAATAATATAGTGAATCCTTTCTCTCCTCTTCCACTCATTTTATCTTTTTTTTTTTTACAATTTAATATTGACTTATATATTTAAATTAAAAAGTAGACTCATGCTATCAAAATATAAGAGCACGTTTCTAATTATTTAACTCATTGTTAATAATTTAACTAAAATTTGGATTTTATTAAAAAATTAGAACTTTGTCAAGGATTGGTGGCCTAGCGGTTAGCATAGCTGCCTTCCAAACAGCTGGCCCGGGTTCGCTTCCCGGTCAACGCTGTGACATATAAGAAAAAAAATTAGAACTTTATTTAATACATTTACACATATATATAAATGTGTGTGTGCGTGTGTAAATATGTAGGCGAATGATGAGAAAGCTATTAATTCTATATTGCAACTACGCACCAATACAAGAGTTCCAATTTATTCTCTTTTACTATACCTATATTTCACAAATAAATCTTAATTTGCCAAATGAGCAGGAGACTTAAAACACGTGAGCTTCCACACTTGCATTTATAGTTCGATATATATATTATAAGTACAATTTAGAGCTTGGAATTTATTTGAAATCACATATACTCCCGTAAAGTGTTTAATCTCACACTGACATGATTTTTACGAAGGTGGGGACATTATTATCCATATTATTACTTGCTATGAGACTAATTCATACATAAAAGATGTTGAAAATATATATAATAAATAGAAATGGTCTTCACATTAAAAGACGAATAGTGTAGCATCTAGACAAACAACAATGACGATTTAATGAAGTATAAATACAAGAATAAAAAGTAAGAGTAAAAATTAAAGAAAGAAAAATCATATTGCTTAACAGATTTATTTCAAAGCTTCTAATTATATATGTGTTCATTAAATACTATCTTATAAGTAATTTAAAGTTGTAATTATAAATTTATTAAACGCACATTGATTAGTAAGTAATATTTACCGAAGCTGTAACCTCGAGAATATGCCTGTCTTCCATAGCGTAAGCTTGTGGTTAAGCACCTGTAGAGGTCCCTACTATCGCATTTTACACGCATATTCTCGAGGTTACAGCCTTGGTAAATATTACTATCTTATAAGGTAAAATAATGTGAATAAAAATGTTCTTACTTAATGTGAAAGTTGTATTGGTGTTTGTTGATGGATTAAACTCATTAGATCATTAAGCATGATTGCAAATAAATTCGAGTTTTAAATACAAATGAGTTATAATAATTCTTATATTGTAATGGGAACTGGATCTCTATTTTATATATATATATAAATAAATACATTACATAGAACGTACTAAAATTTAGAAACTGGGATTAATGGGAATTAGGAACTATGACCTAATATACTTAGACTGACTATATTAATCAATTATGATGATCATACTAAGCATCCAGTTATATTTCCTGATCATTTCCATAAAACAGGTTCAAGTAGATATGGATATTATTTACTTATAATGACATACTGCAGATTAGTTGTCATCTCTATAATAAAAATATCTATATAGATTGGATGTTTAACCCTACCATTAAACTACACCTGGCTCAGGATAATATGATAATGCATCACAAGGTAATTACTTTATTTGATAGGACAACATGAATCATAGCTTATTTTTAATCAAATAATAACAATAGTAAAATAAAAACAACAACAGTTATCTCAGTAGCACAGTTATATAGATTAATGTAAGAACTTTATTGAAAAGAACTAGCGACTATTTTTAATTAATTAGTAAATTAAATTTATTACTATATGCTAATTGGGTTAGTTCTGAATATTTACAGATATTTACAAACTACAAAAGTTAATCAGATATGATAATAAAAAATTACTAACATACCAAAAAGAACATTAATAAAAACATAAAATAAAAGGGCATTAGAATAAAAACAACATAATCTTACATATTAATCGATGAGCCCTCACGAAATATGTAAAAAAAATATTGATTATAAACATATGCTAAGAAGATATTAATTGTCATGAACTCATGAAATATATAATGTAAAAATATTAATTATAAAATATACTATAAAAATATTTACTAAGGCATTAAATCTTTAAACATGTGCACTTGAAAATGCGAAGGTAGGGACCTCTATAGGTCTTAACCACAAGCTTGCTGTTGTGGTTAAGATCTATAGAGATCCCTACCTTCGCATTTTCAAGCACACATGTTTAAAGGTTTAATGCCTTAGTAAATATTACTTACGTAATCAGTGCGTTAAATAAATTTATAATTATAAAAATATTTATAGATGTTTCTAAAATGTTTATATATATATATGTCTCTTAATAAAAAAAGTAGACTAATAAAATCTTACCAATTTATTGACCATTTTGCAATCACACTTTTATGTTTTTTGGATCCTCATTTCAACGTTGGGTATATGATGATGTGATATCATGCAGTTTTAACTTTTATGGAGATTATTCACCAGCCAGTTTCTTGGTGAACTGGTTTTACATGAATATTGAATCAGTACAGTTATGATGAACTGAATGAATTCATGTAACTCCTATTGTTATTATTTCTTGATCAGTTTCTGGTTCACTTTCAATTTCTATACTTAGAATGATTTCTTGGTTAGAGTTAGACTAATTTTTAAATAGTTTACATCTCTGCTAGTTACAAATTCAATATTATGCTCTGGTTTTTTGTTTTTAATGTATATATATTTTATCATCTGATTTTAGCAAATGAACCATTAGTTATCTTGGATAATGCCAAACATATTTCCAAAATTGATAGACTTCTTTTCAATTCTGGATTAGGCACTTGTCTTGGTGCCAATTTAGTTTGCATTTATGGCCATTTTGAAATCTAAAGACCAGCCAAAAACACTGCTGATACATCCAATCGATAAATGACATAAATATTGAATAACAGTATTTTAAATTCATATTTTAGAAATTATAAGCATATAGAATAATTCATATTTTAGAAGTTATAATTTTTTAGTATTTGGAAATTATAATCTTGGCTTGATCAGATTTCTGCATATTTTGGCCGATACTTTGTATGGGCCAAACCATCCTTTCCCTTCCTTGCATATTCCAGTGCTTTGGACTGTTATATTTCAAATATTTTATGAAGGTAAATAAAAAAAAATCCCTAAGAAAATAAAGCATATTATTTTTATTAGCTCTATAATTTCTAAAATATGAATTTAAAATACTTTTATTCAATATTTATGTCATTTATGAGTTGGATGTGTCAGCAGTGGTTTTTAGATTTCAAAATGGCCATGAGTGCAATAAATCAGCACCCTTGTCTTTATGATTATTATGTATATCACAGTAAGGTCAGCACATGACACACATCAGGAAGTTAGCTTGCCATTGAACAGATATTTATATAAGACATTTTTTATCTTTGTGGAATATTATAGTTCTTTGCTGGCTAATGTATCAATTCTTCATTTGTGTATCTCACTTATGCTTTTATCTGGGCTTGCTGATTTGATTCTGGTTTAAGAAAAGAGGCCAATAACAAGCAAGGCACCACCAGACAAAAATTATCACAAAAGCCATGGCAAAAGATTTTAAGCTCCTTTTATTTTTTCTCATCACTGGTCTTTGAAAGTTTTTTTTTACATCTGACATCCATTTTATATAAAAATTCTTAAATTATTTATATATATTTTTTACTTTGTGTAATTAGTTTACTGCCTTAATTATATTAATTATTTGTGTTTTTATTGAGTTTAATCTAAATTTTTACTTAATAATTTTTTATCAAAAATAGCAAATATTCAAGACTAATAAAATCCCCTTTTCATATACACCTGGGTCTCTTTTTATGCGGTAGATATATTCCGCAGAAAACCCGCAGAAAAAAATGCACAAAAATAGACTTAACATACCTTGAAAAATTTGGGATACATTCCATAATTGTCAAAAATCACATAAAACCAAAGCAACAAAGTAAAATTAGTTTAAAATTCACATAAAAAAAAAAAGGGAAATAAAGTATGACTAATAAAAAATTTCAAATATTTGAAAAAAATTGATACAAGACAAAGTTTTTTAACTTTTTAAAATTAACTATTTAATTTTATTCAAAACAATATGTTTTTATGTGTAATTTATTTTACATTTTTTCATACATATTTTAATCATTATGGCTATTTGACAATATGCGGGTTCATTTGTGAACTGGTAAGAAATCAGATTCATCACAAGAGGAAACACAAACAGCAGAATTAGCGCCAACTTCATTCTTGTGCTGTGTTAATGGTTTTCTGGTGACAATGTAATCAGTGATTAAACTTTGAGACCATTGGAATTTAAGAGCTCATTCATTAACAAGAAAATGATTTTCCAATTTATTAGAAGGTTAAAGATTTTCTCAAATCATTTTTACTGTGAAATCATTATCTTTTTCTAAATCTTCTAAGGTATCTAAATTTATTGCCAAACCTTTTTCCAACAGACATTTAAAGTATGTAAAATTTAATGCATGTATATAAAACAGCGAAATCCCGATTTTAAGTGAAATATGAACTTCTTTATCGCATAAAAAAAACTGCATAGAAAGATATTAAAAAGAAACATGAATCGCATAACTTCAAAATTGCATTAAAAAAATCTGCGTAAAAAAAGACCCAGTTGTATATATATATTTATCTACTTAATTAATTAAATTAGTGGCTTTTTGTGTAATTTTTATTTTATATTAAACAAATTTTAGTTTTAAAAAATTTTATTATTTAATTTACTAAAAATAAATTTATTTCATTAGTATGCAGATAATTTTTTTTTTTTTACATATTTTTCTCTTTTTCATATATATATATATTGTATATATATGCATATCAACATTTGAGATAACAATGAACATATATGTGTATATACAGAGTGAGAGAAAAAGAGAGAGGTAAATATTAAAAGTTTGTATAGAAAATTTCCATGTATTATTTGAAATAACGTTCAGTTTTGATGAAAACAGTCAAACAACCAATTAAAAATTAGCTTAACAAATTGAAATCACATGAAAGTATTTTTATTTGTTGGGTACCCCTTTGAACTTATGTCCTAGTTTTATATAAAGGAAATAGATTATACATTAATATTTTATATGCATGAAAAATATAAATATCACAATTTTTTCAAATATTTTCATGAACTTATTCTGTAATGAGTTAATATAAATAATTTGAAGATTTTCATGAACTTATAATGGTAAACAATTTAAAGGAAATTTCTGCATTTTTGATTAATGATGAAACCAGACAACCAACCAAAATTGGCATTACAAATTGAAACCATGTTATAAGTAAAGAATTTTTATATGTCTGATGTATCTATAAACCAAAAGTTGAAACACTTTTAGCTTATACTCTGGGTTTAAGTAATGAAAAAAGATTAGACATTAATATTTTATATGTGGAAATTTTTGAATTATCGTAAATTTTTCAGTTATTTTCATAAGTAATCAAAACTTTCTTATAATGAATTATACAATAATAATTAAAAGATTTTCACGGACGTATTGATGTAATTATTGAAATTTTTAAAGGATATTACAATGTATTTTTCTAGATAACTTTTAGCAATAAGGTAATAAGGAAAGTGCTAAATTAAAACCTGTTGTTGTAAACTAAAATCACATCATCTAATAAATTAGGCCATTCAGGGATATAAAAAATATTTTACTAGAGGATAAGATTTCAATTTTCAATGACATCATTATTACAAATTATCTTGAATAATACACGGAAATTCTCATTAAAACTTTGAATCTCTATATATATGCATCCATAAAAATGTTCTAATTATATAAACAAAACTTTAATATGGGTGATAGTAATCTATCTTCTATAGTGTAATTAATAATATAATTCACAAAAACATGTACAGTGATAAAGGATGTTTTGAAGCTTTTTTAATGGAGGCTTGTTGCAATATTATTTTGATACGTTTGGTTACATATCTTTCTATAGTACAATTATTAATTATAACATATATGTAATAGATTTCTAATCATAAGATGTTTCCATTGACTCATTGTAAATCGAAAGATTTCGCTAGTACTAATGTGTAATAGGAATTGTGGACTTAATCAGTGAAGTATTGAATATCTTCACACTCTTAGATCTAACCACTTCAGCTTCCCCTATTCATATAGAAAATAAGTTGAAGTAAAGAAGGTTCCCCTCTTTTCTTCCAAAGTGTAAGCTTGTGCTTAAGATCTGTAGAGGTCCCTACCTTCACATTTTTATGTGCATATTCTTAAGGTTCACGTAATCGATGTGTGTAATCAATGTGCATTTAAATAAATTTATAATTACAACTTTAAATTAGTGTAATAGATTTCTAACCATAAGATCTTTCCATTGACTCGTTGTAAATCAAAAGATTTCAAAAGATTTCACGAGCACTAATATGTAATAGGAATTGTGGTCTTAATCAGTGAAGTATTGAATATCTTAATGCTCTCATCTTACCGCTTCAGCTTCGCCTATTCATATAGAAAGTAGGTTGAAGTAAAGAAGGTTCCCCTCTTTTCTTCCAAAGTGTAAGCTTGTGGTTAAGACCTGTAGATGTCCCTACCTTCGCATTTGCCTTAGTAAATATTACATGTATTGTATGTAAATCTCTCTCTCAATATATAGGAAACACCTACATTCATAGAAATCTTAAAAACAAAATATTGTTTATTAGGATTTAAGTTTGATAATATATTGGTAAACATAATTTGCATTTTATTATGCATTTAAGTTTGCAAATAAGGCATAGAGTCATTCATTCATAGAGATTATAACTCTTATACTTCAGATTGTAATTTCCATTTAAAAATTTTATATTGAATACAACAAATTAAATACATTATTGTTTTTATTACTATTAAATAAATATATAAGCAAAATGAAATTACTTAATACCTCTGCTTTTCTTTCTATATCACTGATAGTAAGCAATATTTCGCTGCGAGAACAATAAATAGCGTCTTACACAGACGATAGACTCCAAAATAAATTCCATTATATGGTTTCTATTATTAAATATATATATATTATTGCATTTTACATTACATTTGTTAAAACTAAAGTAATCGTAATCAAAATTATGCTATATAGATTAATTTTATAAGACTTCTGCAAATAAAAATAAATATGGTAATTGCTAATTACGTAAATATTTATGGCGTAATTAAAATCCACTTTTCTAATACTGACAATATTATTAGTAAGTATTAAAATGAAATAATTAGAATGATAAGTTTTTTTTTTTTTCAAACAATAAATTACACATATGTGAATTTTTTAATTATACTGAAATTATTGATATTTTAAGAACATTACCCTCACCCCATCTGTTCAATGTTTCTATTAGAATTGTTATCATAAGTTATTTCCCTCAAATATTAATGGACAAATGTAAATCTATAGATATTATTTGGAAGGCAAAGCCAATATGTTTTTATACTTGAGAGTGGCATAACAATATACGAGTAATTGAATTTAATCAAAGTTGCGTTAAAAGTATAATTCTAGTGGGGGGGGGGGAGGCTGGATATAAATAAATATTTTATAAATCTTTTTTATATATTAAAAAATATTATTTGTAATTAAGTAAATATATATTTACTAATTAATGTACTAATTTTTTTTAAATTTCTATTTTGATTTAAATTTCAGTTTATATATAATGATAGCTTATAATATAACATAAAAAAATAAGCAGCATTGTATATTTAAAATTTTGGAGTATAAACTATTTCATCAGTTAGATACATGTGCATAATATATGTGGGATTCAAACTCAGACTTTTTGTGAATAATAATTTATTTGTTAAACATTCTATGGAAATTAATGAAAGATATTTCTAACCTCATTCAAGTGATTGTGATTAGCATCCATTGCTAAATAATATTTCAGTCAATACGTTTTTATTTCGGTATGTATATATATATATCACAATAAAAATAATAAATATAATGGTAATTAACTATTATATACCGTCTTTCAATCTGCAGAAATACTTTCAGTTAATTGTTAACCTGCCTCAACTGCTATTAAATTCAAAAAACAAAATGGAAGCAAACATCATCAACTCAAATTTCATGAATCCCAAATTTTAATGTTAGCAGCTTGTTTATTAATTATATTCATTTTATTTCTATTTATTAAAATTGCTTCCTTAATTTTTCTTTTATTATGGTTTCTCTTTTGATCATGAACAATCTTAACACTTTCAATATCAAACTTAAATTTATATTTACATGTCCTTTAATGATCAAGAAAACTGAAGTAGTCATTAAATCATAATTATTTTTACTTTTCACATTCATGCTCTTTTAATCTTTTTTCAATACTGCACCTCGATTCACCTATATATAATAACATATATCCACAAAAAATTTGATACACAATGTAACTTTTCTGTTTGACAGGTATGACATTTTTAGAATTATTATCTAATTTATTAACATTATTTATAA
The DNA here is from genome assembly GCA_028023455.1 of Epiperipatus broadwayi. Taxonomy (NCBI): domain Eukaryota; kingdom Metazoa; phylum Onychophora; class Udeonychophora; order Euonychophora; family Peripatidae; genus Epiperipatus; species Epiperipatus broadwayi. Next base: position 122,173 of record JAQFVV010006988.1, on the reverse strand, counting down.
CACAAAATGAAACATTAAACACATTCTTATATATATCCTTAAAAGATTTTACTTGAACATTTGAAATATATGGAATAGATACCCATTTTTTACTATCAATCTTCAATCCCTTTAAACCATTATAATTCTTTTTAAATTGACATAAAGTATTATTAATGTGTTCTATCTTATAACCAACTTCAAACATTTCCTTGAAAAATATCCCAATATTTTTTAATTTATCACACTGATAACAACATAATTTTTCATTATAAAACAAAAAAGATCTAAAACTTGGCATTTTATGCATAATTAGTACTTTAAATTTACAATTTATATATCCCCTTTTTTGAAATTATTTGGTTATTAATTTAAAACTTAACATAATATTATCTCTTGTAATAATTAAATCCAAATACTTAAACTTTTGTCATGTTCCTTTTCAATAGTCCAATTTTAAGCCATTCAAGTTATTTAACTCCTCTACAAGCAAATTTATAGTATTGGTATTTCGTAAACAAGAACATCAACGTATACCTTTTGTAAATTTTAATATCTTTAAAGGTACACATATTAAAACACTACTCTTATATATACACAAAACAAAATTGCAAACTTGTGCGACAACAGATAGACTCATAGGCCAACCTTTAGACACTTTATAATAGCCACCTTCAATCAAAGCAATAATGTTATCATCAAAAAATTTCAAAGAATCAATAATAAATAAGGAATTAACTGAAAGTACTTTTGTGAACTTAAAGACTGTATATAATAGTTATTTACTATTATATTCGTTATTTTTATTATGATTACAAAAGTTTTTCAATTAACAGACATTTTATTTGTATTATACATATATAATCAGTGTCATTATAATTATAAAACATTCCTATTTTTGAAAACTAAGGTAAGATGTTTATTGTGGCTGAGTTTTCATATTTCTGAAAAATAATTAAATAAATAATTATTTAAACATGCAACACAGATAAAGATAAAAATTTGATATCTACTAGTTATTTTTCAATTATCAATAATTTTATTAATTATATTACTTTATTATCAAAATTTTTCACTGAAAAAGAAAACCCTAATATGAACTGTATTGTACTGCACATAAAATATATTTAATCAAAATATGTTTTTATAATAAAAGAAAAATTAAATAGGATTACAAGATGTAACAAAGAATTATCTAGTAATAATAATTTTATGTTAATGCTGTATAGTAAATATAACTTTAATACAATATATGTGTATAAATTTAATAAGTTGCATAGATGCTAATATAAGTTTTAAGCTTAAAGACATAGACAATATATTTAGAGAATGTGACCTTAGAATTGCTCATCATTAAATCTTTTTTTTTATATGTCAAAGCATTGCCCAGGAAGCGAACCCGGGCCAGCTGCTTGAAAGGCAGCTATGCTAACCACTAGGCCACCAACGCTTGACATCATTAAATCACTGTTGATGAAATTTGGTATTATTTGCTATAATCTTGAAACATACATACAATAATATTCTTTTTTAGAGTTACATTAATTAGCCTTTATTTTGAAGATTGCCTTATAAGTAATGAAATACTAATATTAATACATCCATAGAGAAAATATTGAAAACATTAAATATAATCATAATACATTTTAAGTGCTAAGCATTCTTGTCAAAAGCAATCGTTACATTCGTAATAAAATGGAAGCTAAAATTACACATTTAAATGGACTTGTTCTATTAGATATTCTGTTTATGCCTCTGTTTTTACATTCAGTACAAATAATTGAGCTAACGTTTTTTAGATTTAAAAACAAATTTAAATAATAATAATAATAATAATAATAATAATAATAATAATAATAATAATAATAATAATAATAATAATAATAATAATAATAATAATAATAATAATAATAATAATAATAATAATAATAATAATAATAATAATAAGAAGAAGAAGAAGAAGAAGAAGAAGAAGAAGAAGAAGAAGAAGAAGGAGGAGGAGGAGGAAAAAAGATGATGATGATATGAATATTATATAAAAGCAAATATAAAATAATATTTTAATTTCATGAAAGGTTCCTTAATTTTATGTTGTAGACAGTTTTTAAATAAATCATGACCATTATGAAATATATATATATACAGTATATTACTGTATTTCTCTGTTATATTTGTTTATTAATACTTACACATATATAATTACACAAACTAATTACATATTACATTTAAGATTTTATTTTCTATGTTAGAAATGTTTTTATTAAAGTAATGACAAAAACAATAGAATAAGGAGGGAATATATATACATTAGACTATGTACATCTATTATATGAATACTAACAGTTGAGATTAGGAGATATAACGTTCTGAAGAAGATTGCTGGGGCAATCGAAATGGTAAATTGCAGGAAATAGTGGATAATAAAGCATTGTAAAAGTAATTGGTCAATTGAATATTATATGATATATGAATACTACATTTATACCAATAATTAATTTACATTATATGAATTTATATTTTGCTATATTTTATTAATTTTAGTACTATTTTAATTTATATGTTTTTACATTACAATGATAATATAATTTGTTATATAAATGTTAGTTTTAAATTTAGTAAAAAAGAATTCTAGAATATATGAAAAAAATGTAATTCTGATGAGTGTTATATAATAAATAACAATTATAAATTAGCAATCAGGCTAACACACATGTGCTTTACAGATTTTAAACTATACCTAAATGAATACTCTCATTCTCAAACACAAGATAAAGTCTTTATGAAAAGATAGAATGAATCCATCTATCTTTTCAAGCCAAATGTTTAAGTATGGGCCAATCTTAAGAGTTTGAAAAGACTTTATCTTGTGTTTGAGAATGAGAGTATTCATTTAGGTATAGTTTAAAATCTGTAAAGTACACGTGCATTAGCCTGATCACCAATTTACAATTACAATTTATTAACATAGTGCCATATAAATAAATACCTTATTATATATATAAATAACAGAAAACTATATTTAATTGGTTTAATAAAACTATTAAATTATCTGAATTTAAATAATCAATTTGTTCTTTAGTATGTATATTATTTTATAATTTTATTTAATAAATACATTTAAATAAATATATTTATTTTATTCATGTTAAGAGAATGTTTATATTTATCTATATATAATTTTTACAAATTTTTTATCTTGAAATTGCATTGTTTATATTCTATTTTCAATATGTGTATGATTGATTTTTTTAAACATATAAATATAAATAATATGGTTTGTAATTTGTTCTTAGTTTTTCCAATATTATTATTATTGTAGCAGTTTTTTCAGTTTATTTTATGCTTATCTGCCTAATTTTTACCATTTTTATATATGTTTACCTTTAATAAATTATTTATATCAGATTTATTTATATACAATTTGACAATTACTTAATATCTTAAAAAATCTAGCTTCATTTTTATTAGACTGATAGTGCAATAATGCTTTATATTCATAAGATTAACAGCTTTTTATAATAAAAATATAATTTGGTTATGATATATCTGCAAGATTAAATCTTAATTAGTTCCACACTCAGTTATATATATATATATCTTAATTTATTAATTATAATAAATAAAAACTACAGAATTTGTGAGGTGTATTTATATATTTTGCATGTATGGATAGTAAAAATAAGAATCATTACCCTTTATATATATGTAATACTCAAAGCTAAATGGGTTTACAAGTAACCATTAGAAACCAATGAACACTTAGACAATCCCAATATAGTTAACAATTAAAAATTTCAAACTGTTGTCAAGGCAATCTCCATTTAGCAATAGAGGGATTCCACCTCTGTTATTAAAAGGAGATTTAGCAATAGAGGGATTCCACTTCTGTTACTAAAAGGAGATTGCCATGACAACAGTATGAAATTTTTGATTGTTATCTATATTGGGATTGTCTAAATGTTGACTGTTTTCCATTGGTTACATATATAATAAAAAGATGGAAGATTGTTATTAATGATGTCATAAATGCTAAAAATTTAGGTATCAAAGGTTGTCTTCTAATACTTATTACTGTTTTGATAATTGGACTAGAAAGATGAGGCAATATTCACTATAGAAGATTGGCTTTGATACTAGATTAATTTTAAAAAATCATTTCTATTTTTTTATTATTCATATTTTAGCACAAAAAGTTTTTATTTCATTTGTATATGATAAATATTTTACAGTAAATATAACACACATCAGGTGAAGACAACTTCTTGAAAATATTATTTGCAATTTCAAAGCACTCTGCATATATACTACTAATTATTATTTTTCTGAAGAAGGAATGTGTTTATTTTCAGTTTATATAGTATTATTACTGATGTATTTTCAGTCAAGATCTAGTGATAAAATAGCTTTCTAAAATGTATATATGTATATATCATTAATAGCAAGTCTATACTTAGACAATCCCAATATCAATTTCAAACTATTATCAAAGCAACCTCCTTTTAACAATATATATATATAAGTCATGTGACATCTGACTTTATATTATAACTATTATTATTTTGCTATTAGGGGCTTTGGCTAAATTAAATGACTAAACCTATTAATATACAGAGTATCTGAATTAAGTTCAGGCCCATATGATTTTTTCAATTGGAGAGTTGACTTTAAAGATATGTAGATGTCTAAAGGTTTCAGATCTTCTTATTGACAATTAACTATTATATAAATGCTTAGCTTGAGTTGGTTTTTGAATCTGTTGTCCTAGTTTCTCCCTGAAGAGTCATAACTCAAAACTAGTCTCAGGATAGGGACAATCCTAGATAAAGATGATTTGAATGCTTTTCTTGTAGTAGCATTTATCATAATTTTTTTTTTAAAAAAAGCTTGTTTAGAGCTTATTAACACACTCTTAATTTTACATATTTGTAAATGCAAGCTATATATATATGTCATGTGACATCTGACTTTATATTATTACTATATATATATATTGTAGGGGCTTGATATTTTGTTATGCAATGAAAGTTTTAGATTTCTAGAAGAGAATCTTAATATACACTTATGAATTAATAAGAAAAAATATTTTAATTTTTTATTATTTATATGTAAATTAAAAAAATCTTTATTTACTAATTTCTAGTATTACAGAAATATGTTCTTATCATAAATGGAAATAACTGAAATTCATTATGGATTTTTTTTTTGCATTTAAATAAATAAATAACATTGAAGAAGGTTATATAATAATAAATATATATTTTTAATACAAAAAGTTTTTTTCCAGAATATTTCATTGCTCTCCCGAGTCTAACAAATAATAATGTGAAAAATTAGAGTATTAAATATATTGTAACCTTACACTAACACCGTAAATTGGCTATTATAAGTTTAAAATGATAAAAAATTGTATTGGCTTTAATTTTTATAGTTAAGCAAGTATATTCATTGCTGTCATTGGTTGTATAGTATATAATATAAACATTATTTTATTTAGACTCTTGTACTATTGTTTATAAGAAATATATGATTTTATAAAACATTTTGAATAGCTTTCCAAGTAGATTTGTTTTGATAGACTTCACCATTTTTATAGGGAAAATATATGTACTCATATTTCATTGTTTTTCTTATTAAGGAATAAAGTTATCAAATTGGATAAATAAATAAAAACTGCACACACGCACACACAACAAATAATTCAAAAATAGAAATGTAGAATAGAATTATAAACCCAATATTATAACACTAAAATATTTTATAACAAACAGTTCTTACATTTTTTATTTTGTGTGTGTGTGTAGAAGCTTACATGTTTAGTTCTTGTTTAGCAAAGATTGATTTAGTTTGCTAAAATATTTATTTTAAACAGTAAATTATTTATTAACGGGTTAAATTAAATTTAATTGAATAAAATATAATAACTTTATAGTTTTATGATTTATTTATTTTAAATAAATATTTGTAAAATTATGTTAAAACCTAGAAATAAAAGTGAAGCAATTAAAAATTGAAATTATTATTCTTTATTTTCTTCATTTTTGAACGGTGATTTTAAGGGTTTACCACCTTGATTCCAAAATCTTAATTGTAACATTTTGCCTGACAGTAACCATGATGACATCTTCCAATATTTCAATGACAAACAAAGAAACCCCCAATGCATAATGGAGAATATTCTCTAATCCAATATCATGTGAAATCTGGTATAAAAGCTATAGTTTGGAAAATCCAGACAGTCTTTACAAAATTTTCATTGCATTCAGGACCTGAACAGCTGTGAATTTTTTAAAAAAAAAAACAATTTGTTTGGCATCTACATGATGATCAGCTAGTCTAAACAGCAAGGCAGTTGCTTTTTTTAGGCAAATGACTTCACATTATTCTAGGAGAAAGATGAACAACAGATAAACCAAAAACTCATTAATCAATTAATTAATTATTTATTTCAAGAAATCTCATTTATTATAGGTGACTGTTAGAGGGGAAATGAACAAATAGACCAATGGAATTCTGTCTCACTATTTCAACAATAAATTTCTGAATTTCTTCAATTAAAAGTAATGGTAAATAATGATATAATTTAAAAATTATGTATGTTAACTTAAAATAAATAGCTGGTGTTTATTTTCAAATTATTGTAAAAATAATTATTTTCTTTACTACAAGAAAAGACATATATTCATTTCAAAATTGTGAACTGTCTCGTCTTTAATTATATAAGGAAAAACTTTAAACAACATTTTTTTAAACTCAAATATCTCTTCATAAACTTGTAGCTTAGAGAAATGAACTGGCTTTCAAAAAGTAATAAAAATCGGTTTATTATGGATATGAAACTATTTGCTTTATCAGATATACGATCAGAATTACTGGCATCATGGATTAAAAACCTATAAATGGATTAATTAATTTTATATCTCAAATTAAAAATGTAAAGGAATGCTAATCTTTTGGATAACATTATAGCATATGTTCAAATAAATTAAATTGCTGGATGGAATAAACTGGAATAAACTACATATTTGTATCCAATGCTTAAGGAATTGCATTACGGATTATCAATGCTAACTATTTAAATAAGATTCAATGGATAATGGATTAGGAAAGCTAAATATTTAAATGCCACTCCTGAATTGTGGGTTATCAAAGCAAATATTAAATATAATAAATGTCCAAGTGATAAGCAATCTTAAAACAGATTAATGAGCTAAATATAACTTACCTTGAATCAACAAGTAGGATAAATGGAATTTATTAATCTTAATGCTGTGTCAGAAAGGATTATTTTTTGTCATAATTGCTTCTTTCTTATTTAACTATTTGAGGATTATTTAATGCATTTTGTCATAATTGCTTCTTTCTTATTTAGTTAATATTATAGTTATTATTAATGTAATAAAGTTTTCTCAGATATTACTATGCCATGTACAAGGAATATTTTATTAATATTATTATTAGTCATATTGAATAGGATTAAATATGATTTACCTTAGATTTAGATTATATAAATGCAAGTAATTGTTAAACTTATATAAAGCTTTGCTATATTGCAAATATTATGTTTTATACGTTCTTAAGTTCAACATCAAAGTTAAAATAGAATTAATCATTTCTATGTAGATAAGTAAATCTGTAAGGAATATTTATGCATCACTCGTACATGTTAGTATTAATTTTTCAGTTATATAGTATGTAACAAGGCAGCGTAATAATCTTGTTATATTTTGTTAATAGAGTAGCACTCCTAATGTTTAAGCCTACAATTGAATCCAATAAAAAAATTTCAAGCAAAATAAATAAACCCAATGTGATAAATATTATCTAGATATACTAAGCACTGATTTGTACTTGCTTCTCTTAAAAGGGTGAAAACTTCTCCAGCAGGATTGAGATTGATTAATAATTGATTAGTTAGTAAAACAAACTAATTAAGAACAACTATAAAACAATTATCTTTCACAATAGTGATAATTAATTATTCTCCAGTATTTAAATTGATGATTAATTTTGAATTTGTAAACAAACTTATTCCTATAATAATGTTAGTGCCTTCAGAACACTATCCGATAACACACTTTTCATATCGCAAAAATCAAATTAGATTTAGGATCAAATAGTAAAATTTTATTAGATATTTTATATAATTTTCTTATTGTTATTATTTCTTTTTATCATTTATTTTATATTGTGTAATAAAATAATTGTTAATTTTTAATATTTCCCTTTTGTCGTTATTAAAAAAACATCACCACTACATATTCACGATATAAAGGTCATATTTAAGATATTAGCGTACACATAAAATCTACCTGGATTAAATACATCATTATTGTATTAATGCTACCTGAGATATAAAAGTATTCGGTAGGATAATGTACATAAAATCTATTTTACATTGTTGTATCCTAAAATGCGTAAACACACTTTATATCCATGCATTTATAATCTCATTTTATATAACCCCGAGATAAATCGTTAATCAACTTTACATTTAAAATTGCTGGTCTTAATTTTAAAGCGCAGATTAACTTATTCTTAATTAATTTTTATAGTAAAAAATAATATATTTGTAAGGATTTTTATTATTAAATAAAATAATATTAAGAAAACACAGATTATTATAAAACCGTGAAAATTTTATTTAGTTTATTAATTGTAAATCGGTCATTAAAGTATAGAATAATTTGTCTTGCATTGGTGGTCGAGAGGTCAGCGCGACTGCCTTGCACTTGCAGGCAGTTGCCCGGGTTGCGGGTTCGCGTCCCGACCGATGCTATGACACTTAAAAAAAAAAAGTATAGAATAATTTTAGCTTCCGTAGAAATATATAAATACTTATATGCATAGTCAAGTGGAAGTGCAAATCAAGTGGGGGGATAGCAAATGCACTTCATTTGCAATAGCGACAAGCCGTCTCAACGGAGATTTCAGATGTCTCAAACGCATTTATCACACTATTGCCACCAAGAATAACAACCGGTCTTGTAAGGTTTCAATATAAATATAGCAACATAAATGAAAAAATATATAATGCATAGACATGTATATATATATAAAGTTGAGTATAGCAAAAATTGACGAGCAATCTAGTATCAATACACGCTAAATAATATATTATTTTGCTTTACTATGAGTTAGAATCATTTCAAAATATCGAACTAGTTTGTAAATAACAATAAAATAGCAGATATAATACAAGAAAATAATTACAGAAGTGATTAAAAATGAAAAAAATTAAGAAAATAAATAAATTTATAGTCATGTCATTAGCAGATACTCAGAAGAAGTATGTCCATTTTTACTGAATAGGAAAAATAGTTTGTAGCTAAAATTGCTAAAAATTTAGTAAATGAAATAAAATGTGATTGAATAAATACACAATTCATTGTTAAACTTAGTATAATGAAATGAACTCAGACTTTCAAGCATTCTTCAACTATCCACACTATCTCATACTAATCCTACACATGACCACACACACGTAGAAAAGATAAATAATCACCAATATATGTATTTCCTGCTGAACCAGCACTCATCAGTTGGTCCAGATTATCATCTTTCACACACATTTATAATCAGTGCTCAGTTTATACTAAGATAGCAGCAAATCTTCATACTTTAATTGACAGGCTTCAATCTACTCCAATGTCCAACTCTTCAGACACCTATACCATTGAAAATCTGATGATGGAAACCCCAAATCCCAAGCGAATGCCAATATTTGGTCTTTCCATCATCAGATTTTTAATGGTATAGATAGCTGAATATTAGCATCAGATTGGGATTTGGGTTTTCCATAATCAGATTTTCAATGGTATGGATTGCTGAAGAGTTGGAGGTTGGAGCAGATTAAAGCCTGTCATTAAAGTATGAAGATTTGCTATCTTAATATAAACTGAGCACTGATTATATATATATGTGTGTGTGTGTATGGGAGATGATAATCTGGATCAACTGATGAGTGCTCATTCAGCACAAAATATTTATATTGGTGATTGTTTATCATTTCTACATGTGTGTGGTCATGTGCATCAGTGGTATGAGATAGTGTGGATAGTTGAAGGGTGCTTGAAAGTCTGAATTCAAATCCCCTATAATCACAATTAAGCTCTAGGTATATGAAGAATGCCTGTATTTTAAATATTTAGAGTGAAATGACTAATAAAATAAAAAATCACATGATAATTAGACTTTATATTAATATAAATGACTGAAGATAATAAATAAAAGTAAAAAAAAAAATGTAAAGAGAATGAAAAAAAGATTAAAGATAAAAATAGAAGTAACTCATTGTATAGAAAGCAGAGCCTATATTCTCATGAGCTACCATTTTATCTTATACATTGCAGAAGAGATGCATGGATGAATACAACTTAATGGATATTTGTAGTTAATTTTTACATTTCATTGTAGTTGAGTTCAGCAATTGAATCTTTTTAATCAGGTAACTAATAGTACAATTATAGTCAAAGAAACTATCATTCTTTTAGTGAATCCAGGAATTTTCTAAATTACCTATAAAGTTTAAAAAAAAAAAAAAACCTTAAGAGAAACCATCTATATTATAACCGATCATCCCTTAACTTATTTTAGTATAAATTAATTTAAAATTTTAAGGTAATGTTTTATTGAAGCCCAGATGAGACCTTATAATAATATAATAAAAAACAAAAAGGTACATTAGAAAAAATTAATATTATTTATAAAAAGCAAAGTAAAATTAATTTTTTTTAAAAAATAAAAATCATAATTTTTCTGAGATCCTGTGAAGAAAAAAACAATTGGTATACATAATTTATAAACATTTAAAAATAAAAATAAACATTTAATAATAAAGTCTATTAAGATAAAATATAGAATAAAGAAATAATTGTTTTCTGCCAACAGATTTACCAATAATAGTGATTTATTGGCATATACACAAGGCCTTCATAAACACAATTAATAAAACTTAAGATAATTTGGATAGAAAATAACATATAAAAAAAAACAAAATATATTAACTTGAAGATCACTGATAGTTATAAAGTCAGAGTAGCAAATATTTCACTTTGTCAATAAATGTATCTATTAAAAAAAAAACTTCTATAAACAGGCTAGTATTACGTAATGTAATAAAATTAATGTTCTTCAAACCAATTGCATAAAATACCGAATGTAATATATAAAGAGCCAGCTAATAGTTCTAAACAAGCTTATTTATTTTATTTTTTTATGATAAATGCTACAAGAGAAAATATATTTGTATTTTCTCTTGTAGCATTTATCATAAAAAAAAAAAAAAAAAGCTTGTTTAGAGCTATTAGCGGGTTTTTTTTTATATATTACATATTGGTAATGCAAGCTATATAGGTCATGTGACTGATTTTTTACTAAAATACCAAATGTAATAGTATAAAATCAATAAAAAATTATTATAACCAAACCTCACATATAAAAAGTGCCAAATGTGATAGTATTTACCTCTGATGAAAGGTCTTATTGAAACTCTACTTGAATTTCCAAATATAATGGTATTAAAATTTAACGTATAAAATGCCTATCTAATGTTCTGGCTAGCTAATATTATAATACACGAATAAAATATATAGAATCTCTCAAAGCTTATATTAAAGTATAATGTAATAATTTAATTACTAATGATTACAGAAACGTAATTTAATTAACAAAATAAAAATTATTAATATAAACATGAATAACAATAAAAAACATGTAAAATTAAGAAGGAATTAAAATATTTCTTGTTGAATAGTTTACACTTGAATTAATTACCATTTATCTATTATATGTATTACATTGCTTTATAAATGTATCTATCATGTGTTGTAAACAATACACTAAGAAAACCAAAAAGAAAAATATATTATACTAGCCTAAATATTATTAAATAAATACATAAAAATATATTTTACAAAATTTAATTAATATTTACTGAAGCTATTAACCTCGATAATATGCGTGTAAAAATGCGATAGTAGGGACCTCTACAGGTGTTTTAACCACAAGCTTACCCTTAATTAGTATGTTTAATTTACTATTTTTCTTATCACAATAAACATAAAATTATTAACTTACTTACATGAAATATTATATTATAAATGTTTATTAAATATACACTTTCACTAATATTATCCATAAATATTTATATATAAAAACTACTTTTTTAAAAATATAAATAAAAATAAACAACCATACTTTTATTTAAACAAACTAAAATTATCATTAAGAATGATATTGTTTTTATTTTGTTTACTATTTACTTTAACCATTTTTTTTGGTAATGATATGTTTTTCTTGTGTAATAAACAATCACATGTATTTTTAAAACAAATAATTTATAATAAAAAAATACTAAAACAGGCAAAACTCTTCATACAGTATTGCCACTCAGTGCAAGTCAGAGTAATCAATGGATGCCAGAAGGCTTGTGTATAAAATCCCCATCTAGTGCCTACTCATCCAATATTCCCAGACTAGTTTCTGGCTTGTGGCCTTCGTCAGTAAGGAGCCTTGAATCATGTGATGTTTATTGACTTAAAGAAAATATTACTTGATTAACTTTGCTTTTCTACCCACCAGAAATGCCAATTAAATTGTAATTCCATTAAAAAATATGTATTGTGTATTTCAAAATTTTTTGATTCACTTATAGATTTTATATAAACACACATACAAATTATAGGTCAAACTATTTAGATATTCTGCTGAAAATCATATGATGTGTTTATTATGTTTATCAATATTATTCCAGTTTATTACCATTCTATAAATTTATTCATTTTGATGATATGTTTTTTATTTTAAATGAAATATTTTATTACTAAAATTTTACAGTGTTAATACTGCATTACTTAAGTAAGTGCAACAGCAGTGGTCAATTTTCTCCAAATATTCATATGAAGTATATTGTAGTACTTAACTATAAAATTTATTATAAAGATATGATTTTTTTAATATCTGATGTTATTATTTAGATTTTAAAAAGACAAAGTTTTTTTGAATAGACATTTTATGAACTTAGTCTATGATAATCATTTTTATAACTTTAAATAAAATATTTAATATACAGTATGTATATTACATAAACTTTTGTGTAGTTTAGCTATTGGACAAAATGAGCATAATTTAAGAGGTTTAAATTAGTTTTCCCAATGTTGTCATACTTATGATGTCACTATCCTAGATATTGTTGCTATGATATTCTATGATATACCATCTAATATTTTTCATTTCCAGGATTTTTCCTAGTAAAAATTAATTTTATCTATATATTCACTCAATAAAAGTTCTTTAAAATATATAAGCATTTCATGACATTAAAACATTTTTGAAAACTTTATAAAGATAAATATTACAATATGTTTGAAAATAATCATAAAAAAAATATTTTTACAAATTAAAAACATATATTAAACTTTGAAAACCATATGAAATCATATTTGAAATAAAATAGACATTCCTTCTTATTGAGCTATTTTAGTATTATAATTAATATGTTTAAAACAATATTTTTAAATAAATATAATTTAATATTGTCTAATCATATCAACATATAAATACATATACATGTATACACATACTTTAACAAAAACTTAATATATTGTTTGTTTATTTTCCATATTATTTTCAAAATGTATGCAATAAATATGTCAACAAATGAATTTAATAAGACATTATTTTATTATAAATAGTCAAAATAAGAGTCATAGATCACATGACCCTATCTCTTAAGCTTGTAAGTTATGAACAATGAGGATTATTTTATTATTACTATTATATAAAATGCTGTGATGTGATATGAAAACTACCATTTAATGATGAAGTAACTATTTTAAGTATATTTTAAAATTAATTTAGCTAGTTTTAAAATTGAAATGGAAGTAATAAGTCAACAAATATGTAGATAATGTCACCAAGTTTAAACTCATCCTAACATTACAATATATATCCACACACAAAAAATTATTCAGCAAAGTTTTAAACCAACATGTAATATAATTTTACAACATAAACTAAGATATTAATAATCTAATACTGATGATATTTAATAAAATAAATGCAATAAAACAGTATAGTATTTACCTAACTGAAGTAAAGTTCTCATTGAAATGAAGTACATGAAAGTGTTTTCTTTCATATATTTGACATGAATTTGTGGCATTTTTTTTAGTAATATAAACATATTAAAACATTTTTAGAAATTTCAAATAAATAGATTGCAACCCAAAGTTTAGATCACAATCAGGTAAGAATAACAGATGACTAGTTGAGAAGAGTGTGTTTTATGTAGAATGCATTTGAGATTGGCTGCACCCATAAAAAAGTAAATTGAAATGAATGCATGTATATTTTCCACATAAAATAAATAGTAACAACTATTCCAGAATTTAATAATACATTAAATATAAGAACAATAAATTTCTCAGGGTATTCTTATAAATGTATGGTAATAATCTTACCATATTCTTAAATAGATATACTTTGTTGTAATATCTTGTGTGTAAAGAACTACTCTGATACAAATTAGTATGTCCTTTAACTCAGGTTAACTCAGGCTAAAAAATTAACTCACTCTCTCATTCCTAAATTAATTCTAATGTTCAATTCAATATTTTTCTCAGAGTTAATAATTAAATGTATTTTAATCATAATTAAAAGATATATATATATTTAAAGTTTATTAAGTGATTCTAGATGTGGAGAATATTAAAAATTTATTTTATTGTATATCACTTTATTTTAATAATTTGTATTTTAGATAGCAATAGTAAGAATAAATGGTGTAGATAAATTTAATAAATGGCTATGTAATTTATTAGCTTGGAAGTATAACTTTTTATTTCAACAATGTGTAAAGACAATGTGGTTTTAATAATGAAAACCAGATGTATATAAATATAACAATTTCTTTATTATAAATAATATTCATTAAGGCTGTAGCCTCAAGCACATGTGTATAAAATGCGATAGTAGGGACCTCTACAGGTCTTAAATCACAAGCTTACTCTTTGGAAGAAAAGAGGAAATAAATATATAAACAAAATAAAATTATAGTGAATAATAAATATATAATGAATTAAGAATATTAAATAATTAATATGGCAAGGTGATATGAATTCATATTTCAAAATTGTCTTCTCCTTTAATAGAGCAATTAATTTTTTCATGATCATTCATTATTAGTTTTAGTTTTAATTACTATTTTAATTGGATATTGGATAATACGATTAATATTAAATAAGAGTTTTATGCCATTTTTATTGGAAGGACAATGATTTGAAATAATTTGAACAGTTTTGCCTGATTTTATTTTAATATTTATTGTTTTTTCATTATTACATGTATTATGCATGTTAGATGAAATTTCTGATATAATTTTAATAATTACAAATGGTGATCAATGATGTTAAATGTATAAATATAGTGATTTTATAGATAATGAGTTTGATTAGGGGATTTCATCTTCTTGATGTAGATAATCAGTTTTAATTTTATCTTTTCAAGATCAAGTTCAATTTTTGATTAGGGCTGACAATGTATTACATAATTGTGATGCTCCTTAATTAAGAATTAAGATGGATGCTGTGCCTGGTCAGTTAAATCAGAGTGTGTTATATTTCAGTCATGCAGGATTATATTAAGGACAATGTTTTGAAATTTGTGGTGCTAATCATAGCAATGAAATTTTTTTAGTAATCAAGTTATGAAGTAGTTGTGTAATTAATAAAAATATAATTATATCAAATTTAAACTGAATTCCCCAAATATATTCATTAAATTGAGTAGTACAAATACTATTATGGATAAACAAGGCATCCATTGATTACTCTGGTTGGCACAGGGTGGCACTACTGTATGGAGAGTTTTGTCTTTATAAACAATTATGTGCTAGTATAAGAGATGGTGATCATGTGACTATTATGGATGTTGGTTATATGATTGTATATTCACAACTGTATCATAATGCTTATTAACTCACAATGAAGTCTATACAATCTAGATAGTATATCATCGCAATAGCTTTTGCACATGATGTTATCAGGAAAGTGTGTAGATAGAATGAAAATTAATATAAATCATAAAACTAAAATTAAGGTTATTTAATATTAGAGGCTTTAATGGTATGATAAAAAATTAACAATTAATTAACAGGTTAAACATAACACAATCACATACAGAGGATCATAAAATTGCTCCCTCACCCTACTCTAATACACTAAATTTCTCAGCATTCTATTGAATAGCATTTATAACTTCAGCAGGGACAGGAACAATAATCATGAGATCTTTCCCATTTTTATTCATATAAAATTTTATATATTAATGAATATGCGATAATACTTTATAATCCAAAATAAAACCCTCTAACCAACAACAATTCTACTAAAATTATTTCTATTATAATTTCACTATTATCTACCTCCTCACACCCATTCCTACAGGTGGAAGATTTTAACATGATATATTCTTTATTTGAAGCTAAATAGTATCAACTCATCAATATTCCACTTGTGAATGATGACAGATTTTTGCGGAGAAATTCACTTTTATTCAACAAAAGCAGACCTTCATCACTTATGAATCTAATCCACATACTCAAAATTCAGCTAGCCCCTTCTCCTTCATATATCACACAACAATAATGGCACTCTTGATTTAAACAACAATACAACATGAACAATAAGATTCTTTTTATGTATCATACCAATAGAGTTCCTATTCTCAACAAAAAAGGTCATGTCATACATGCAAATAAAATCACATACCATAAAACAGCTCTTGTCAAGAAATTACACAAAAGAATCATACATAGTAAACCTAATACAGACAATAATAAACAACTACATTAAAAAACTTACAAATCTATTTAAGACATGTTGAAAGAAAGTATTACTATATAAAGAAAAACCTTTTCATTACACAATCACATACCTGGTCTAGAAAATATCCAATGGGCACTAGACTAATTATCCACAACAAGAGTCCTTTTAGCATTAGTGATTGGATATATGGTATGCTATAAAAAGTCTACCTACACTTTAAGAGTATATTACATAATGATTCAGTATTCAAATCATTCTATAACTTCTTCAGGAAGCTAGATATTCCATAAGTATTCAATCTGGAAGATTTTTTACTAAGTTTGGAGATGACATCAAAATTGTGCTCCCAGGACCACCAGGCATACCTAAGTTTGTTTCTACACATCTATTTATGTTATCAGATTTGATTAACTTTCTATCAAAGAGGATATACCAAATTTATAACTTGTATCCAAAAGCAATAGTCTCATTCATGAAAAAACATACTTGGCCATTCACAATGCAAAATATTAGATCCATATCTATAGGTCCATATTAAATTACTTGAAACAAAATTAAAAAAGAGAAAAGAACCAGATTTTAACTTTTGATATTGCAGTCACAATTTGCTAAAAATGGCCCATCAAATTGGACATAGCAGCATTCATATCCATATTTAAAACTATTATTGATACTGTATGAAATATCAAAAATGCAATCTGATAGTAGGATATAAAATCGATTTTTGATTCAGGACAAATTGGCATTCTCATAAAGGCAATAGAAAAACAAGACCAAAATCAAAATTATATTTGCTCACCAATTTACTAATATTAAAACAGGAAAAACTCACTATACACATTGCCACTCACAGCAAGCTAGAGTAATCAATGGATGGCAGAAGGCTTGTGCATAAAATCCCCATCTAGTGCCTACTCATCCAATATCTCCAGACTAGTTTCTGGCTTGTGGCCTTGGTCAGTGAGGAGCTTTGGATCTGAGAGCACTGCACCTAGATCTTAGGATCTAATGCAACCCTCCAGCATAAGAAATGGTGATCATGTGATGTTTATTGGCAATTTACTAATAAACAGAGAAATACATTAAATGGAAATATACCACTTTCATTTAAGCCACACAATCAATATCACAAGGATCATCACTTACAACTTATATAAATACACTTCTCAATAACATAGAAAAATAGTTTCCAGGTATCAGCATGCCTAAATTAGATTGTAATATAGCATACATGGAAAATATTATCCAACTTTTCTGACAATGAAAAAACAAATTTAAACGTTAAATAATATTGTACATAAATATATATGCACTTATATATTAGAATTTGACTTTAATAAATTATGTTCCTGGTGCACATACACAGGCAAAACACATATGAATGTAGTTCAAGGTAAACTAATGGCCTTTTTAGAATTACTCTTTTACTTGAGTCACATGGCAATGTGAAGGCAAATATAAAACACATTTGTTCAGGTAAAAAAATACACTATATTTTCCTCTCAAAAACATACTATATACTCAAAAGTATTAATAATAAATACATTAATTATTACAAAGATCATTTACTATGCTCCCATTATAATCTTCATAAAATTGTTTATTGAAGGATTTGCTGACTGTATAGAAAGCTCTTGTGGAAAGAAAAATAGTAAGCATCTTATTTAGACAACTGCAATAATAGCAATATTAATGGATTAGAATTATATTTTATTTATGTATTTAGAATACAAAAAATTATTAATATTATATCATCCATGACAAGAATTTACACACATTTAAAATCCTCAATCAAGTAGAACTATTAAAAAATTTAGATCCTTCTATATCAAAATACCAATTATGAATTAAACTCACAGGTGCTTGGTTTTAATAATTAATAGTTATTATATAGACTTAAATAATGGAAACAATGAAGATTGCCAATTCCTCAACAAGCTTTGTGATAAATGCTTTTTCTCTGGCTAACCATTTATCACAAATCTTGTTGAGAAATTGGAAATCCTCATTGTTTATATCTTACAAGCTTAAGAGAATTGGGTCATGTGATCTATGATTCTTATTTTGAGTCCTTATAGTCTCTGCTTTAAGTTTTGTGTGATATTATATTGCTAAGACTACTAATATACAATATGGCTGAAGATCTCTCAGCCCCATATAGTTATTTGAGTTGGATAGCTGGGTTTGAAGACATGTAGGTGTCTGAAAATTTCAGATTTTCCACTCAATAGATAACTTTTAGATAAATGCTGGCTTTGGGTTGGTATATTTATATCTAGTGTCTGAACCTACCCTAGTGCCTCTCTAAGGAGTGCCAAGGCATGAAAATATGGTCAGAGGTTGGGGGGGGTCCTGATAGATATTTTTAAATGCTTTCTCTGACTAAGCATTTATCACAAAGCTTGTTGAGGAACTGGCAATCCTCATTGGTTATATCTTACAAGCTTAAAAAAATTGGGGTCATGTGATCTATGACTTTTATTTTGACTATTTAAATAATGGGCTCTTAAATTCAAACATTTTGACTTTCTACACAAATTAAATGTGATCATTAACCATCTTATATTTTCTCAGGAGTAAAAGAAATATACTAATCACAGACATTACATGTAAAACCCTAGCAAATAAAAGAATCAAAAACATGTATAGTTTGATTATAACAGCTACACTGGAAAAATAATGCCACTATATAATTCATTATTGAGTCTTTTCCAAAGACCTGTTTTGCAGAAATAAGTATGGTGGCATTACTCTATACACCATGGTGCACAAAGTGTATTTTTCTTTACAATAATAATACAAGAAAACACTATAATACTTTTAAAAACAAACTGAAGATGATGAAACAGAGAGATTGAAAAAATCACCTCGTCAGTCATATTTGCAACCCTATGATACCTCTTATGTATCTTTAGGAGATGTATTTTCTATGCTCCCTACTTAAATGTATTTATTGTATAATTTATTAAATAATGTTTAATAAGTCCTTCTCTTTGTAACATAATGTAAGATTCTTTATAATAGGGAATTTGCTACATTGCACAAACATTGTATATTTTTCTTTTTTTTCTAAACTATAATATCCTATAAAGTATCAATAAAGTTACTTTGAAACATATAATAACAACAACAATAACAATAATTATTATTATTATTCACAAAAAATGTTTGATCTTTAGAATTCTGTATTTATTATTTGTTTTAAATTTCAATAGTTATTAAACCTAAAATTCTATTTTGGACTTCAGTATTGCCATTTACTAAGACGTAGAATTGAGTTAAGGAGTGTTTTATGAATTTAAGTAAATATATTATTGGATTTATTTAAAAACAAATCATGATTTGTTTCTGGTATTGATTTTTATTATTAGTGATTTGATTGTGGAATTATTTGCTTGACAGATAATAAATGAAATGTAAAACTTCATAATAAAGTTCTAAAGTCAAAAATTCAATGTCTGACAAGAATTCTTAGAAGTGATTGGTGATTTAAAACTGCGAAGAAGATATTGAAAATCCATTCATCATTTTCATTCTAATCTTGTTTGTTGCATTAAAATCAACTTAAGAGCCTAAAATTAGTATCATAATCCCATTAAATCCAGAAATAAAGCCTTTTAATCTATGATGACAATAATATTTAAAATAGATCGAAAGATCTTTTGAATATTAATACAAGAATTGAGATGGCTTTTAATGATTCATCCATTTTATCTATTCACTTATTTTTGCTGATGTGATATCCTGCTTTGTGAAGTCAAAACAGCTATTTGTAATCTTAAAAACAGAAAAGTTTCAATCACCAATGAAATACCTGAAGAAGTTTTAAAATCTAATGGTGATATTTAGCTTCAAAAATATTGAAAACTTTGCTGACCTTATGGATATTTCTATTTTTCCATTTTTTTAAAAATGAAAGGCAAATACAAAATTGCAAAAGTTATTATCGAATATCATTATTATTCACTGAAAAGTACTCGGAGAGAGTTTATTAAGTTGCTTCCTGTCATAAATGAATTGTTACCATAGGACTAATATGGTTTTAGAAAATCAAAAAGTATTATTGCATAGTTTTTGCTTCCACTAAAATGCAGAAAAGTAAATAAGATAGTGATATATATATATATATATTGCTTTTATTGATTTGATCAATGCATTTGATTTAGTTAAAAGGACAAATCTATAGCAATGTTGGGAAGTAATGGATTTTTTTTAATCAAAATTTGTTCATGTTATACAATTCTATATAAAACAGACAAAATTCAATATACATATTGCCACACACAGCAAGCTAAAGTAATCAATGGATGCCAGAAGGCTTGTGCATAAAATCCCTATCTAGTGCCTACTCATCCAATATCCCCAGACTAGTTTCTGGCTTGTGGCCTTCATCAGTGAGGAGCCTTGGATCTGAGAGCACTGCACCTAGATCTTAGGATCCAATATCCCCAGACTAGTTTCTGGCTTGTGGCCTTCATCAGTGAGGAGCCTTGGATCTGAGAGCAGGATATTGGATGAGTAGGCACTAGATGGGGATTTCATGCACAAGCCTTCTGGCATCCATTGATTATTCTAGCTTGCTGTATGTGGCAATACATATAGTGAATTTTGCCTGTTTTAACAACAGTTATAAGAGGTGGTAGTCATGTGATGTTTGTTGGCAATTCTATATAAGGAATAAGAGTAAAGGTTATTATTACAGGTGAAAATTTTCAAATATTTGAAAATGGTGTTAAAATATGTATTTTCTGCACTATAGTTCTCAATTTTTATGACTGTAGTCTCTGGATTATAAATTTATATAAAAAGCTTAATAAATCAAAGATAAAAATGATATGTTTGATGGTATTAATGTGAACCAATTAAAAGCAAAAAATTATAGTATGCTGATGTTTGTGTTACGTTTGTCAGTTCAAAAAATAATCTATATAATGGATTTAATATTTGGAATATTTTTTATAAGTCAATAATGAATTTAAAAAATCTTTAAAATATTTTAGCTTAAGTTGATTATCAACATAAGAAGGTAAGGCAAGTTAAATATCAAAGAAACTCTTTAAGTAGAATGATGTAGCAAAACCTCTAGTTTGCTGCTGCTATTTTTAAGAAGTTAAAAGGTAGGATATTTCATTACAGGAACTAATTACTGCAATTAAGTTAGCTACATATAGAGTTGTTATTTTACTTAATTTATTATATGGGAGTAATACTTGGACCCTTTATAAATGTAACATAAAACAGTTGACAAATTTCATTTATGAATGCTCTATAAAATTTTTAAAATAAAATGGTAAGATCATAAAGACAATCATTGTTTTTGAACTGGTTGTACATAATACAATACAGTCCCCTGTTGTAAAATCATGTCTTTGAATTGTAAATGTAAAATGAGTATAAAATTAAGGAACAATACAAGACTTCTTAAAACAATATTTTTATAATGAACTTAATTATGAATTTTATAAAAACTACAGATCCTAGTTACATTATAAAGATTATCTGAAAGAGTTTTCCTGAAGGTTTGTGATGATGTTGTTTTAGTTGTATTTATATGTTGGATTATTTCCATAATCTAATATGAGTATATTGAATGTCTTTAAAAAAATTAACTTTATTTAAATATTCCAAATACTTTCATCTGTTAATAATATCACACAGGTTAGTATATGTCCAATGTTTTGAGAGGTATTATTCTCCTCTCTTCTTCAGATGTTGCTGGGCTGACCAGTGACAGTACTACAACTTCAAAGATAAGTATATAAAATTTCTACTGACTGTTGTCTTTCGCAGGATGGCTTAGTTGGTTAGAGTGCTACCTTAAAATTCAATACTCAAAGAATCTAAGGGTCCAGGTTCGATTCCCTTGCTAGTACAAACCTGGACCCGTAGATTCTTTGACTATTGAATTTACTTTGACTATTGAATTTACAAACCTGGACCCGTAGATTCTTTGACTATTGAATTTTAAGGTAGCACTCTAACCTGCCAAAGGCAACAGTCAGTAGAAATTTTTTATATACTTATCTTTGAAGTTCCTTCTGATTTCTATAGATCTTCAATACTAATATTAGGTGATGGAAATAGTCCAACATATATATAATTATCCTAAAGACATTCTAAATAAGTGTATTGTCAGACTTTTTTTTTGGAAAGATGAGGCAGAGAATCTGCAATTAGAGAAAGTTCTGAAGTATTTCAGAAAAAAAGTTTACTGAAGAAAAAATTAAAAGACAGTCTCACAAAATATCAAATAAAACAATGAATAAGAATGTTCTATATGTCTACGTATTTTTGTTTCACAAATTGATATGCGTAGACTTCACAAAACGTATCTATAGTGTACTATTACTATTGTTATTTATTTATTATTGAAGTAGGAATGTCTGTTACTGCAGCTAAATAATGATAATAAGAAAATAAAACAATATTACGCAAAGATTGACGGAAGTAAGATACGTTGAAATAAGGTGGCAAACAAAAAAAAAAATCTGAAGATAATTATTAAAAAAGTAAAAATAAAGTATTATATTGTAACTAAATATGAAAAATAACTACTTTATGGTTTGTGCCGTTTTTTTTTTTTTAATATCAGTCATCAACAACAAACATAATCAATAGTTAAAAATATGCTTTAATCCAATTATTAGAAAAGTAATATGAAAGACTTAGAAGACATCTTTTAATCGAATATAAAACTTAGTTCATAAATAATTTAATTTGTGTATTTTAAATTTAATATAAAAATATAATTTTATTGATAAAGTTATATTTCCAAAAGAAACAAAATTAAAATGAATTTTTTTCTTAATATTTTTCTAAATAATTTAAGTCAGTTTATTGGTTGTTTTTTTTCTCCATATATTTTGACAATCGTGATCCGTATATGTTTTCACACAACCACCCCATCCCCTGTTCAGTCAGCCACAAACACTCGCTTCATTTCCAATCTTCACTCTACGTTTTTTTTTTCTGCTATGGATTTCATTTTCACGTTGATATAAATAATTTTTTCTCTTAATTCTATTTTTTTTTTTGCCTCACATACCCAATACATTTTATCTCAGCCACATAATAATAAGAAGATCGAAAAACAAAAATGAAGACATTCTGAGAAAAAAAAAAGAAGCACATATATATACTTATTACAAATAAACTGGAAAAGGAGTTAAATATATAGAATAAACCCTTATATGTACATGTGCGTGTCTGTGAATATATTTCTATTACTTTACGTAAAGTTTGGATTTGGTTTTTTGAGAAATGTTTATAACCATAATTCTGTCTGGTAGCTGATAAAATGTTAATTCATGAAATGCGTACATTACATACCGACTTAAATTTTTAATTCTACTTAGAGTGTAACTACCTAATAAACCGAAGACAGAACTGAAACAAAACTCCTGCCGCTTGGACTTAACACTCGAGTGTTTTTTATTGCCATCAGTGTGCGACTCCTATGTTTAGTTACATTTATATAAAAAGAAGGGTGGGGGATAAAGAACTGTCAGACATAAATGATTACAGCTGATCTGTATGAATATGTAATGAGAGATTTTGAGTGAAACTTGGACAACAGCTTGAGAGGGGTATGTTACGCTTAAGTGATTAGATGCTAAACAAACAAACAACATAGATCTTTACTCACTGTTAGTTTAAAATATTTGTATAATACATCTTTTGTGAGAAAGCATCATGACAATATTATAAAAAAAAATACAAGCAAGCTTTCCAAGCAAACAATAACATTATAAATTTTCAAGCTTTCTCTTTTAACACCTTAGGAGTGCTAATAAGCTAATTTAAAAGAAAACTTTATTTGTTTGTTTATTTATTTTTTATATAAAGCAGATACTTTCACCTTTAACAAAAAAGGTGAAAGATATTCAATTAAGATGTTATAAAGTTAAAATTCTATTATTTAATAAATCGTTTTACTTTTCCCAAAGAACACTTAAATGGATTAAATTTATATAAAAACATGATTTTTTAAAAATCTTTATTTTTAATCAGTCAATAATAACAAGTTCGTACATTTTGAGAAAATTATTCAAGATAAAAATTAAAAAAATAATTTGCAATGAAAAATTCATTATAATCTAAAACAATGTTTAATTAATGGATTAATTTTATTTTAAGAATCTTAGCATTAATTAATAAAAACAACAATGGAATATGTAATTCTAAGGAATTATGTAATTTGCTTATATTTCTTATATACGTAATTATAGGGATTTGAACTGAGAATATTTTAGTGTATTCATCCTCCACTCCATCTTAAGCAACCGCCACACATGACCACACACATTCGAAAAAACTACATGATTCGTAAGATGCGTATTTCGCTCAGAACAATCATTCATCAGTTGGACCAGATTTGAAAAATCCTGAATTGAATTCCCTCTAATTACATATATAAAAAACATTGAGTATAAGTAAATTATATATTGTCTTAGAATTACATATTGCAGGCAATAGATTACATCTTGATATAAGTTTAGCCCATCTCTCTCCAATTAATATATATATATATATATATGTTATGATATAATAATATGAGGAATCAGATTGATGTAATGCCTATGTGGATATGACTACAAAATCATATCCAGTAAGGGCTTTGTGTTCCAATGTTAGTTTTTTTAATGAAATAGATGGTTAAATAGTTGGAAGGGTGAGAAGATTGAAGCTTATCCTTTAAAGTTTGAGGAATTGCTACCTTAATATAAACTGAACACTGTATACATGTGTGGGAGATTATGATCTGGCCCAACTGATGGATGCTGTATCTGTATGTAATACATATATTGGGAATCTTGTATCTTTTTTCATGTGTGTGGTTATGTGTTGCTTGAGATGGAGTGGATGATCAATAGACTAAAAACATCCTGAGTTCAAATCCCTCTAATTACATAATGGGATATGTTTTTATTTTTCACATATTACAAGTGATATTTTTTTGTGCTTCTATTTAGTAGTAAGAGAATAAAATATCAATAGCGATTTTTTTAAAAAAATTCAAATTTGTAAAATGTGAGAATTATATATTTTTAGACAGCCATATACAAAACAGCTTCAATTTTACCACCAAATAAAATTGAAAGTTCTAAGACTTTAATTTGATAAAATTTAATTTTTTAGATATTGGCAGTGTTGATTGAAATTTAATTGTCAATAATTCATCCTAGTTACATAGTTTAATAACATTCAGACTAAATATTATTTCTGAAGAATGGCATCATCTACTTGGTTTTTTATGTTCAATATCCATTAATAAGATGATAGAGTCCATAGTTTTCAATTTTTTTTATTATGAACTTTCATAAGCATTGAACCATTATATTTAATATATTAGATCAACTCATGGTGTGATCAAGATAAAACACTTTCAACCTGGCAATTTGCATTTCAAGTATGAGTTCATGTTTAAACCAATCAAGTAATCACTTGCTTTTTGTAGTGACCAAACTCAAAAGCATCCAATACTTTTTTCATTTTTCCAGTATTCTTCTTATACATGTGTAGAGAGTTATAGAAAATATAATAACTTGAACATATCATTATTCATAAAGCTATTTTTTACATTTTTGTTTTTTAGGATTTTTTTTTATGTTTCAGTTCTTTGTCAATCTCTTTAAACTGCTGGATTGCTGATATTGATGAATGAGACCCGCTTCTCATCCAAAAAAAAACCCAACCTGCCAGTATATTCTATGTCTTGTTAACAAATTTAAAATCAGCTTTTTTCTTATATCTTTTTGACTTATTTATTTTTAATTACAATCAATCTTTTCACTCTTTATTAACTCTTTCAATAAAAATTACAGCTATTCAGGACATCAGCATAATTAATATCATTGATATTTTTTTCCCTCAATTCTGAAAACACATTTGTTTATTTATTGTACAATAGTAACTATCGGGGATTTGAACTCAGATTTTCAAACACCCTTCAACTATCCACACTATCTTATACAACTGGAACACATGACCACACACATGTAGAAAAGATAAATAATCACCAATATACGTATTTCGTGCCTGTCCATTAAAGTATGAAGATTTGCTATCTTAATATAAACTGAGCACTGATTATATATGTGTGTGTGTGGGAGATGATAATCTGGACCAACTGATGAGTGCTGGTTTATCACGAAATACGATATTGGTGATTATTTATCTTTTCTATATGTGTGTGGTTATGTGTCCAGTTGTATGAAATAGTGTGGATAGTTGAAGGGTGCTTGAAAATCTGAGTTCAAATCCCCGATAGTTACAATTAAGCTCCCAGGTTTGTGAAGAGTGCATGGTTTTCAAATATTTATTGTTCAATAGATAAACTAACTATTCAGTTATACGTATATTTTTTCATAAAAACAATGAAATATTTGATATCGTTCCCGTAAAAACATTCCATATTTCAGAATGGTTAATTGACTTTTAGACAGAGCTTCTTCTATTGTAGCTAATAAAATAGAAAGAAAACTGTTTGTTAATACTTTGGGCTCTTATATCCAGAATATAGAAGAAATAATACTTATTATGCCACATTTCTTGAAACCATCTTGAAAACATCTTATTCATCTGATAATTCTCTTTAATTAAGATATTAATCTATTGAATATTTTTCAGCAGAAAATTATTTTCATATGAAATAATGATTTATATATTCTGATAAAATTATTTTCTTTAGTATAAAAATATAAAATAATTTTGTTTAGTATAAAAAGGCAACTTAGTAAGTTTTTATATTGTCATAGTTTCTTTATCATTTTATTAACATTTTAAATTTTTATGAAACATTTATAATACTCTGCCATTGTTCTAGTGGTCATATCTTTTTATCAATGTTTTTAAAGCTATTATCACTTCTTCTTCCATCAGTGTTGATCCCTCTAGATAGGTGATTCAATCATGGAAGCTTTGGTTGATACTCTTTTGGTAAATCTCTTCCCTATATTTTATCTATTTAACATATTGCAATTTTGTGATTATGGATAAGGTCAAACTTTATATTAAAATGTTTTAGTTTTCATTTACTTAGATTTATTTCTTTTTTTTAGTTTTTTAAAAACATATTTAGAAAGATAACAATATTTGTAATTTTTCTTTTCTCTGAAAAATTCCAAATTGATAATATTAGACTCTAATCAATGTAAAAACTGCTTGACAAATTAAAAAACCAATACTAAGTAAATATTTGATTTCCATATAAAATCAAACTGATTTGGTGTAGAAAACTAAGGTGTAAGCTTTTAAGGCTAAATATGTTTATATCTTGTTTTGGGGATTAACTGTGCTTATTAGAATAAAATAAATTTCTTATCAATATTTTGATGTTAATACTTATCCTCAACTGGGAGAAAAAATGTATAAAGTAATAATTTCATGAATATAGTATAAGAATTGTTTCATGTGTTCATATAATGTGCTTGGTGAGTAATCCAATTTACTTTTTTTTTCATATGTCAAAGCATCGGCCGAGAAGCGAACCCACAACAACTGTCTGCAAGCAACTGCTTGCAAGGCAGCTGTGCTGACCTCTTGGTTACCAATGCTTGACATGTGATTTACATTTAGGAATATTTTTTATATTTATTTGTGTTAAGAAACTTTTCCAAATAATTGGTAATTTTATTGTTTCATAATATTTATTAGTGCAATTTTTATTTTTTAAATTTTCTATAGCTTCTCTAAGTACTCTTTGATTATGATTATTGCATGAGGATATGATTTTGGTATTTGGGAAGTCTATGGGATAGGAAGTATCTAAAACATGGAGAGCTAGTGCTGAAGATGTTGAAAATTTATTTACTGCATTAACATGTTCATATCTTCTAGCATTTGCTGTCGATTGCTTCTCCCTATGTATGTAGTTGGGCACGTGGGATTTCATAGACTCCTTGTGTTTCTAGAGGGATTATATTCTTAAGTTTGATTAGAATATTATTAATCTTTGCTCAGTAGAAAATGTTTTTATGTCATAGTATTTAGTATCTTTCCAATTTTATCTGTGGTTTCTTTTATATAAGGAATGCATATTCTATTAGAATTATTTATTTCTTTTCATTTTTGTTTCTGTGGGAATTTTGCTTTCAGCATTGCCTTGTTTTGAGAGATGGTATGTAACAATTCATTAGTAAGAAGTCATGTATTTTTGATTTCTTTTCTTAATTCAGATGTATTTGGAAATAATCCTCTTGTAAAAAGTGATTTAGAAACAGAGAAGATTTGGGTTGGATAATGGTGTGATAATGCTTTTAGGCATCTATTAGTATGTGTAGATTTCCTATATAGAGAGTGAATGTTAAGGTGTTAAGGCATTGTTGTTTGTTTTAAAAGCAAGAACATCAAGAAAAGGGAGTTTTCCATTTTTTTATATTTCCAAAGTGAATTTAATTTGTGGATGTAGGTTGTTAATATAAATAAAAAATTATTTAGTTTGTCTTCTCCATGTGATCGAATAACAAAGGGATCATCAATATATTTGAACCATATATATGGTTTGTATAATGTTGAGTTTAAAGCTTGTATTTCAAATTCATCCATGAATAAATTGGCAAAGACAAATTGGCAAAGACATTAGATATGAGAAATCCCATCGACATTCCAATTATTTGTTAGTAGAATTGATTATTGTAAATAAACTAAGTATTACTGAGACAATGTTCGGCTAATGTGGTGATATGATTTTGTAAATTACCATATTTAGAAACTATATCCAATGCTTCATGAATTAGTATTTTTGTAAATAAAGAAACAACATCAAAGATCACAAGGATATCATTTGATGTTAATTTTAAATTATTAATAATAGATATAAAATGGACTGTGTTTTTATATAGGACTTTATGGAAGTAATAATTTGTTGTATTTGATTTGTTATGTATCTTGCTAAGGCTTGAGTAGGTGATTCTATGGCATTGACAATTGGACAGAATGGAATGTCTTTTTAATGTATTTTTGGAAGACCAAAGAATTTAGGATGTATCAAGGATTTTTTCTTGGAATGATTATAACTTTTATGTTATTATGAATTGGACATTTATTTGTAAGAGTTTTAGTTACTTTTTCAAGATAAGTTTTTGATTTAATGTAAATTTTGTCATTTAATAATTCTAGAATTTTATTTTTATATATATCCTTGTCCACAATGACAGAATAATTTCCTTTGTCTGCAGGGACTAGAATTTTATTTTTATATATATCCTTGTCCACAATGACAGAATAATTTCCTTTGTCTGCAGGGAGTATTATTATAGATTTATCAGATTTAATATTTTTGAGAGCTAATCTTTCATCTTTGGTTATATTACTTTTAGGAGATGGTAATTTGTAAAGAATATTGCTGATCTCATTTCTGGCAAGGTCAGCTTTTGATGAATCTATTTTACTGAGAGTTGTCTCAATGTTACAAATAATTTTCTCAAAAGAAAATGTGTGATGGTGGTAACAAAGTTAAAAGGGGTTCTAATATTAAAAATTCACTTTCGTTTTGAAAAATAAGAGGGAATTTTTGTATATTGATTTTTAAAAGATAAGGGGGATTTAGATATAAAGACCATGGAGTTGATAAAGCTTATGTTGTGGAAATGGGATGAAGTAGGATATGGGAAAACTTAAAGCAGGGAATGGAAAGGGAAGGTAAAGTGGCTAATAGGTTTTTCTGGGCATAGTTGCTGAGAGATTTCTGACTCTGTATAAGGAGAAGTCACAGTGCATCACATAATATCACAATGAGAAAGCATAATTTTCGTTTTTGTTCATTAGTTGTCAAACTCGAGTTTTTAATAGTTCTCTGGTTGGCGATAAGATCCAAGGTATCCCATAATAATGGATGAATTTTATTGCTAAGAAATAAAATTTAATAATATTTTATCAATAATACTAAGTTTGTAGCGAGTTCTTTAATAAATTAAAATTACAATTTTTCTGCTTATTCTTTTTAAAATCTTATTAATATAATAGTTTTTGGTATGAAAATTAATTTTGAAACATATAGGAATGATATTATTATCTCTACATGCTAAAAGAAAAGTTAAATTACAAATTAATTTAGTTTTCTTGATCCACGTTTTTTCGAATAATCGAAGTTGTTTAAATGTATCCTTTCCGTAAAGGTTTAATAAGTTGAAATGACTGGCGAAAGATGTTATATGAAACAAGTTTTCGCGATTAACCATGTTTATTAGAATAAAATAAATTTCTTACCAAAATTATTGATCAATCATTATTAAAATTATGTTTATTTCTTGGTAATAAAATTCATCAATTACTTAGGGGATACCTTTGATTTTATCGCATATCAGAGAACTATTAAAAACTCAATATCGACACCTAATAAACAAAAACAAAAATGATGCTTTTTCCTTAATTTTTTTTTACAAAAACTCCCCTCTTCCAATTTAAAACCGGTTTTCAATTTTTTTAAACTAAATATTTCAGAAAATGAACTCTCAGTATTAAAAAAAGGGTTTTAATTTTGCTTTAACATCTTCATGCATTCCCTTTTGAAAAGAATATTTGTAACATTGAAACAATTCTCAGTAAAATAGATTCTTCAAAAATTGACCTTGCCAGAATTGAGATCAGCAATATTATTTACAAATAATCACCTCCAAAAAGTAATACAATCAAATATGAAAGAATAGCTCTTAAAAATATTAAATCTGATAAGTCTATAATAATACTTCCTGCAGACAAAGGGAATGATCCTGTCATGATGAACAAGGATGTGTATATAAATAAAATTCTAAAACTTTTAAATGACAAAAATTATATTAAAACAAAAAAGAGATCATAATACTTATCTTTTAAAAATAACTAAAACCACTTTGATAAATGCCCAATTGATCCTGGAGAAAAATCTTTTATATATCCTAAATTCTATGGTCTCACCAAAAATACATAAAAAAGATTTTTCACTCCATCCAATTGTCAGTACCATAAAATCTCTTATTCAAACCTTAGCAAGATACATAGCAAATCAAAATCAACCAATTATTTATTTCACGAAATTCTACATAAAAACACAGCCCATTTTATATCTATTATCAATAATTTAAAATTAACATCAAATGATGTCCTTGTAACTTTTGATGTTGTTTCTTTATTTACAAAAATACCAGTTGATGAAACATTGGATATAGTGTATAATATACAAAGACATATCATCACATTAACCAAACATTGACTCAAGAATATTTATTTTATCTACAATAATCAATTCTACAAACAAATAATTGGAATCCCAATGGAATCTCTCATCTCCAATGTTTTTGCCAATTTATTCATGGAAGAATTTGAAATACAAGCTTTAAACCCGACATTATATATACCACTTATATGGCTCAGATATATTGATGACACCTTTGTTATTTGGTCACATGGAGAAGATAAACTAAATAATTTTTACTCATATTAACAACCGACACCCACAAATTAAATTAATTATGGAAATAGAAAAAAATGGAAAACTCACTTTTTTTATATTCTTGTTTCTAAAACAAACAACAATAGTTTAATACCCTTTATATATATATATATATATATAGGCCCTTGTCTGTATGTGTATATATATATATATATATATATATATATATATATATACAATATATATATACTGTTAGACACCTAAAAGCATCATCACATCACCACCAAATTCAAATCTTCTCTACAGCTACATCAATTTTTAGAAAAGCATTTTTATTTCCAAATAATCTGAATTAAGAAATCAAACATATATGTAAAGTTTTACTAATGAATGGTTACAATACCACCATGATAAACAAAACAATGTGCAAAACAAAAATCCCACAAAAACAACAAGAAAAAATAATTATAATAGAATTATTTCTTATATAAAAGGAACCAGAGATGCAATTGGAAAGGTACTAAAATATTATGACATAAGAATGTTTTCTACCGAGCAAAAAGTTAATAATATTCTAATAAAACCTAACAATATAATCCCCCTAGAAGACCAAGGATTTTATGAAATCCCATATGCCATGAGCCCAACTACATAAATAATTAGAAGCAATCAACATATAAATATTAGAAGTGATGAAAACATTGATGCAGTACAACATTAATGCAAACATTAAAGCAGTAATTCTTAATATCTTCAGCACTTGCTGTCCATGTTTTAGTTAATGACCATTCCACAGCTTTCCCAGATACCAAAATCAAATCCATATGCAATATCAATGATCAAGGAATATTTAGAGAAACTATAGTAATTTTTAAAAACAAAAGCTGCATTAATAAGCATGATGACACAATAAAATTGCCAACTATTTAGAAAAGTTTCTTAATACAAATAAATATTAAAATACTGCTAAATGTAAATCAGACTATTCACCAATCATGTGATATAACAACGAAGTGAAACAATTTTATATTCTATATCCATGTATTTATTATATTCATTTTTTTACCCAGATGAAAATAAGTATTATCCTAGCAAAACATTGGTAAAAAAATTATTTTATTCTAATCATCATCATCATCAACCATTATCAATCCACTGCAGAATGAAGATATCTCCAAGTTCAAACCAACTTCTCTGATCTTTAGCTTCTCTCCACATCACCCCTGCACACTTTCTTATTTCATCCATCCATCTCACATGTGGTCTCTTTCTGGGTCTTTTATAATCTATTTTATTCTAATAAACACTATTAATCCCATAAACATGCTTCTAATTACACCAGGCTCATCAATGATTGGACAATCAGCACTGTGATATTAATGCTGAAATTGATAACCTTATGGTCATACAACAAATGGATAGTCATTATATGTTTTACAACCATTAGCAAGCCAATAAAATCAATGCTGAACTGCTCATATTCAGCATTTTATTTCTTCAGCACAACTTTAACTAGATGATTGTCAAAACTACCTAACATTATTGATTTACACAGCCATTACTTAAAACATCTCAATGAATTAATATTGTGAACAAAGGCAAAACTCCCCATACAGTAGTGCCACCCTGTGCCAAACAGAGTAATCAATGGATGCCAGAAGGCTTGTGCATAAAATCCCTATCTAGTGCCTACTCATCCAATATCCCCAGACTAGTTTCTGGCTTGTGGCCATCATCAGTGAGGAGCCTTGGATCTGAGAGCACTGCACCTAGATCTTAGGATCTAATGCAACCCTCCAGCAGCCACCTTTTAACTCTACTTTACTACAAAACTATGAGAATGAAATTGAAAACATTGTTAATATCTTCAATCTAAGCTCAATAGCTTATATAGTTATATGGGTCTGAACTCAATTCGGCACCCATACATTTTAGTGTCTTTGGCTCTTAAACAGCCATAGCCACCACTAACCATCAACATCACATGATCACCATCTCTATACTAGCACATAATTTGTTGTAAACAAAGGCAAAACTCCCCATACAGTAGTGCCACCCTGTGCCAAACAGAGTAATCAATGGATGCCAGAAGACTTGTGTATAAAATCCCTATCTAATGCCTACTCATCCAATATCCCCAGACTAGTTTCTGGCTTGTGGCCATCATCAGTGAGGAGCCTTGGATCTGAGAGCACTGCACCTAGATCTTAGGATCTAATGCAATCCTCCAGCAGCCACCTTTTAACTCTACTACAAAACTATGAGAATGAAATTGAAAACATTGTTAATATCTTCAATCTAAGCTCAATAGCTTATATAGTCATATGGATCTGAACTCAATTCAGCACCCATACATTTTAGTGTCTTTGGCTCTTAAACAGCCATAGCCACCACTATCCTATTAGGCAGGATTGGTGTTAAACCATCAACATCACATGATCACCATCTCTATACTAGCACATAATTTGTTGTAAACAAAGGCAAAACTCCCCATACAGTAGTGCCACTCTGTGCCAAACAGAGTAATCAATGGATGCCAGAAGGCTTGTGCATAAAATCCCTATCTAATGCCTACTCATCCAATATCCCCAGACTAGTTTCTGGTTTGTGGCCATCATCAGTGAGGAGCCTTGGATCTGAGAGCACTGCACCTAGATCTTAGGATCTAATACAACCCTCCAGCAGCCACCTTTTAACTCTACTTTACTACAAAACTATGAGAATGAAATTGAAAACATTGTTTAATATCTTCAATCTAAGCTCAATAGCTTATATAGTCATATGGGTCTGAACTCAATTCAGCACCCATACATTTTGGTGTCTTTGGCTCTTAAACAACCATAGCCACCAAGAGCCAAAGACACCAAATGTATGGGTGCTGAATTGAGTTCAGACCCATATGACTATATAAGCTATTGAGCTTAGATTGAAGATATTCACAATGTTTTCAATTTCATTCTCATAGTTTTGTAGTAAAGTAGAGTTAAAAGGTGGCTGCTGGAGGGTTGCATTCGATCCTAAGATCTAGGTGCAGTGCTCTCAGATCCAAGGCTCCTCACTGATGATGGCCACAAGCTAGAAACTAGTCTGGGGATATTGGATGAGTAGGCACTAAATAGGGATTTTATGCACAAGCCTTCTGGCATCCATTGATTACTCTGTTTGGCACAGGGTGGCACTACTGTATGGGGAGTTTTGCCTTTGTTTACAACAAATTATGTGCTAGCATAGAGATGGTGATCATGTGATGTTGATGAATTAATATTGATGAATTGGTTATATTTTTCTAAAAATAATCACTTTATTCATTTGTTTAGATTAACAATACAATATTAGCCAGCATAAATCAACTTTATTCATTTTGAGAGTAAGAATATTTTTATGCTTATTGGGATCATCATCTACTGGACTTAAAGGACTAAGTTATCTACGCTTATCATTTCTTAGATAGTACTCTATTATAATGAATTCCTCATGATCAAGTACAACTCAGAAGCACTTGGAATTTTTTTCTGAATATTAAATAATCTACAATCAAATATATAGTTTTTTTTTTATCTGCTATGGAATTAAGTTGAGTCTTGAATAAAGAATGGTTATAACTATTATTCTTTTTTAAAATAATTTAATGATTTAATAAAAAGTTTAAAGTATATACAAATTGTGTATAGTTTTTTAGGTACAAGTATATTTTATATACCTGGAGTCTACATGTAATATAAGGGATTTGAACACAAGAAGCTCCCTTCAGCCATTCACTCTATCTCATCCAATTGATACACATGCCCACACACATGTGAAAATGATAAATGATATCCAATATAGGTATTTCATGCTGAATAAGTATCATCAGTTGGTCCAGATCATTATCTCTCACATATATATAATCAGTGCTTGGTTTATATTAAGATAAAATATCTTCACACTTCAATATAATCCACCCTCCAACACTTCAGCTATTCATACCATTGACAATCTGATGATAGAAATCCCAAATCTATTGTTAAAGCTAATATTATTGTGAACCCATGTTAACCTTAAGTCCCCCTGACTCCTCATGTATAAGCCTTGTTCATTTAAATACACAGAAGAGGGATGGGCAGGATAAATTTGTAATATTTTACATACAAGTATATTAGACATACAAGTATTCTTTATATATCTGGAGTCTAGATGTTGAGTGATTTAAGGGCAACATAGGCATGACAATAATATTGGCATTAAGAAGGGATTTGGACATTCCATCATCAGATTTTGAATGGTATGGATGGCTGAAGAGTTTCAGGGTGGAGTAAATTGAAGCCTGCCTACTAAAGTCTGAAGATTTGCTATTTTAATATAAATCAAGCACTGATTATATATGAGGGAGATGATGATCTGGAGGTGATGATCTGAACTAATTGATGAGTGCTGGTTCATTGTGAAATACATATACTATACTGGAGACCATTTATCTTTCTCATATATATATATATATATGTAGTCATGGTATCGGTTGTATAAGATGGAGTGGGGAAGCTATTTTCAATGCACACCTAATAATAGTAATCTTATAAATAAATCTTTCTTTTTTCTGCTGTCAGATTGGTGAATGTATGTTTGTTTGTAAGGTGTCACATCCAAATTTATAACCGATTAAAGAAAAGTATTACAATACTGCTCTAAATAAAAAATGCTTGGAAAAAAAATCAGTACAAGTGCTTTTACCTACAAAGATATAGTATTTAAATCATGAAGAAAATGTTAATACAGTACATAAATTCATGTTTGAAATATGATAATTAATGGGAGAGATCGATGCTATAGTACCATATTTACATTTAGTTATGGTTAGCAAATAATCAAAATAAAAATGACAGCCTTTTAAGCTGGTGTACAATTCTCACATTTATTTATATAATATTAAAATCTTTTGTTCAATTTACATTAAAACTTCAAAAATTTTTTGTTAAAGCAACTAATTAAAATAAACCTAGATTGATCTTTAATTGAACTGGAAATTTGACCAAAATAGTTAGTAAATTTCTTTCAATGAACCTATTAGGTGAAAAGTGATATTGTTTTGATGCCAAAATCTTGTTAACATCAAAGATAATCTTATTGTTAAACATCTTTCAAATATTTAGGTGACAGTGTGTAGAATTAAAATAGACCTAAGGTCATTTGATGAAATCCAGTTCCTTTTTTAAAAATAGGTACAATTTTAGAAAGTTTAAGGGATTTAGGAAAATTACCATTAATTAAAACAGTGGTCTTCAACCTTTTCACACCTGCGAACTGGAAAAAATAAGGATAAGGTTTTGCTACTGCAAAAATAAGGATAACGTTTTGCAGACTGGAAGAAGTCTATAGATACAGTTTCTTAAAGATGTAAACTGCTTAGTCTTAGATGAGCATAATTGTTATAACTGACCAAAACAACACACTAGTCACAGTGTATAATAATGATGTTGCTTACCTTCACATGTTGAACACTTTTTCTTCAGTTGTGCAGTCATACTGTTACAGAAAACAGTACAATAACAATCATTCTTATTAATGTGCCTGCATTGCTACATTTATTATTTCATTGTTAAAACGTGCAAGAATAAATTGTTATTCACCTGAATGTTGAGAAATATCGCAACTAGTGTAATTACATGACAATGATTATGATAAATGTAATATCTGTATTTAATGTTAAATATACAAGATGAAGTTATACATATAGAGTTTGTATAATAAAAAAACTTTTTTTTTAATTTTGAATTTTTTTAGAAAAATAATAAAAAAATTAATTCTACCCCCTCCCCTCCATAAACATCTGTGATAACTAGAAAAATAAATTAAATTATGTATGATTGATTAGATTTTGTTTTCATTCTGTTTCTTTTTTTTAATTGGGTAAAAATGAGATAAATAAAAATTGTTTATATTAATTAAAAGTTTAAACTCTTATTTTATTATTACAAACTTTCCTGCCAGTCTACTGCGGACTGGTAGAAAACTTCTGTGGCCTGGCACGATCCACGGATTAAGGGTTGAAGACCGGAATATTGTCAAGGTCCATACTAGAATGTAATTTACACTGCTTAATAGCAAAAATTTTGTCAGATTCAATAAAAGAAATAAATTGTGTGTTTTCATCAATTAGATCAATATTTGCAGACATGTCTGTAAAAGATTTTGATTGTTTAGAAAGTTTTGAGAAATAATAGTAAAAAAAAAAAAACATCTACAACTAGATTTGAAGTGTTAGCACTTGTAATTTTATTTTAATAATATCTAAGTCTTTGATCAGAAATCAAAATAATAATAATAACAACAACTCAATCTATATTTTATTTCTTTTCTTATTTATTTATAATTCAATAGATAGGGAAATCCACTATGCAAGAAAGATTTTAAAATTATCAGTACTTTACAGATTTATAGCTTAGCACTGCTTTCGATCATATCAGTTACATTCATAGAACTAAGAAAGATGTGTAGAAGAACTTGTAAGTTAAATAATATGCAAGTTTGGTAATTTACATATACCACTTGTCAAGTATGTTGCTAGTGATGCACCAATGCTTCTTTGTATTTTCTCAATCATTGCACTCAGCACAAACCACTTTGATGTTGAGTGGATCAAAACTGTGGCCGAAGTCAATCTTATACTCTAAAAATACTGAGAAAAATGGTCCATGTTTATCCATGTATCAAATTGTTATATGTTAAATAAATAAATCCCTAATTTATCATATAACAATATGTTAGTTGGATATAAGAGAATCAATGTTTGTTTAACTAATAAATTAACAGTGATATGAGAAATTGGGTGTTATTTAAAGGTTTGTTAAAATGATTCTTTGAATTTGATTTGTGAATCATTGATATATATATATACACATCAGAGTTAGTTTATCCATAAATTGATATTTATTTGACATGATTAAATAGAACTCTTACGCAGTTAGGTTAAATACTATATTTATAACTTTATAAATCAATATTTTTAAAAAAGTTTGTTACTATTTTTCAGAATTGTTGATGACTTCCATTTAACTTCAGACATCATAGCAAGTAAATTACTAATTGTTCAATGCAATATGGTGTTTTACTTGATGATTTTAAAAGCTATTGCAAATATTATGGACCAATTAATACTTTAATAAACTTAATATGAAATGGTTTAAAGAATTAGATATATAACAAAACTTGGTTCTACCATTTTTTCAAGGTAAATGCAGATTATAAATAACAGATTCCCCCTATTAGTAGAACTATGAAATCATTAAAAGTTATAAATAAGTCTAATTTAATAATTGTTTTGTTTTTTTTTGAAATATTATGTGTAGCATAACTCAGGTTTTATAAGTCAAAACATTCTCCATTTATAATTTGCAAAATTTCAGTAATTAGATATACTTTTGACAGAAGCAGAATTAATATAAAACAGTTTAGTGATTTTATATGCTCAGCACTTCAATATAATAATCTTGATTGTAATTTAACAAATAACAAACCATAATTGAAAAGAATTTTCAAATAATGATTCTAGATTTTATAAATCTTAAAAAAAAATACTATTTTATTTATTTAAAAAAATACTTGATTGGCATTAATTTTTTGCAAACTATATGCCTCAGTTCAAAGTATAGTTTATGTAAAATGAAAACACATATATTGTACACAAAGTGGACGCACCAACAGCTATTCCTTCAAAGTTTTTTTCCATGGAGGTTTAAATAAAGTTTGCTACACGTTCAAGTTAATCTTCTTTTCCTTTTATTTATTTAATAAAGTGGATTCTGTATTGTAATAGAAACAACATAATATCAGGGAATAAAATATTACAAACCACAGTAACAGATGAAACCAAAGTATGTGAGTACACAGCAAAACACAACTGTAGTGATTTAAAATTCAAAAGTGATCACTCGTAGGAAACTATGGTGAAGCATTATTCTCAAGAACAATGTGAAGACAAAACAAAATGTGAATAAAATGCTATATCAGGAATATGATTTTGTCAAAGAGAACAGTTAGAAAAAAAAAGATGAATCCAAAAAATATGTTTTTTTATATGATGGTAATTTTGAAATAAAATGAAATGCATATATAGGAAACCAAATTTATAAAACAAAGAAATAAAATTTTTTGTATTAGTAATTTACTAATATAAAATGCTTAAAGTTAATTATATTGGTTATAAACTTCTAAATAAATTAGTTTTTTTAAATTTAGTCTGTTATAAATGCTGAAATAAAGTCTATAACTCTTTTTTAAAGTAAAATAATCATATCTTATCTTGGGTAGAACATATTTAGTAATTTTTATTACTTGACAAATAATTTAGCACATTTAAATTTTTTTTAAAATTTTTTATATAGATTATATCAAATTCACAAAAGTGCTATAAATATAAAAGCAAATTAAATAATTCTAAACTTATTTTCATCAATATATAAAATATATTTAAAAATCCTTATAACATCAATTGTTTTAAATATAATCAAGCATGCATTAACTAATGGAGTATTTCCAGTAAATATTATATAATTGGTTGTATAAAAGAATGAAGAAATATTAATTAATCTTTTCACTAACTTTAACATAAAAAATATCAAATTTTATCTTGAGGATAATGTATACAAAAGAGAAATTCTAACTAAAAATCATATATCTAAAAATCACTACTGCTTTATTTCTACAGTATTGTTGTCAGTGTTTAAAATTTCAAAAATAAATATTACCATTAAATTCCAATTTCATTTATTGCATGATTAAATTTGTCACAGTCTTTTCTAATTATATACTCATATGAAATATTTGTCTTACAGCCACATTGTAAAAAGTATTTTGTGAATTAAATAGGGAAGTTAAGGGAATAAAAATATGATCAACTAGATTTTTTTTGATGTTGAGATTATTTTTGCATAATATTTCACAGCTAATGTAGTGGTATGCTTAATATTTGAAAGTAAAGTCATGCAGATTAAAAATCATTAAGAATATAATTTGTTTACTTGAAAAAAACACTTTAAAAATCAAATATCAACAAAATATGGGATAAACTTTTTTTTAAAAAAATTTTTTTATAATCAAGATTTATTTT
Organism: Epiperipatus broadwayi; assembly: GCA_028023455.1. NCBI lineage: Eukaryota > Metazoa > Onychophora > Udeonychophora > Euonychophora > Peripatidae > Epiperipatus > Epiperipatus broadwayi. The sequence continues at coordinate 80,919 of JAQFVV010006988.1, read as the reverse complement.
AAATTTTAATTTTAAAACATAGCTAAAGTAATTTTTAAAATAAAATTGTTGTTTTTTAAATGTATATTATCATCTATCACACTTTATTAAAAACTTATGGAAGTGATATGAAGGTATTTTAAATTTGATATTAAATATTTGTAATTTCATTCACCCATTCTTTTGCATTTAAGAAACTAGAGAATTTACCAAGAATATTTTTAGTATCATACTGCATTGACAGTGATTTCTAAGAAATGTACAAATTTTAGCAAAATATATTGAATAAAAATATATTAAATCTCAATTTTAAAATTTTAATTTAATTTAAATAAAGGTGTTTACAAACAAGCAAATAAAAATAAACAAACAATTAGAGATTGTAACATAAATAAAGGTGTTTAACAGTACTAAACCAAAAAGGATAATTATATTTTAAAGCATGATTTATAATGTAATAGGCCTATGCGTTTATATTTATAGGTAAAGATGTTGTACATTACATTGTGAGAAATTTCCATTAAGCTTATATCCAAGTAATTATTAGTATATATTGTTAGAAACAAATATATTAGGAAAATAAATTGTTTAATTCTTTTAATTTGTTACCAGCAGATTTATTGACAGGATTATTTAAATGTTGTCAGGAGGAGTTAATATATATATATAATAATAATTAGAGTGAAATATTGAGATATAATTTTATGGTGAAATAGTGACTGTAATTTTATAATGAATGTTGAAAAATAAGTTTACACATTTCATAATCAGTTAAAAAATAAAACTGTGGATATATATATGATCACTAGATGGAACTTTACCAATAGTTCCTATCAAGCTTGTTTACATAAATGCCGAGAGAGATAGAATTCAATATGAAAGAGATATTGAATTCTATCTCTCTCGGCATTTATGTAAACAAGCTGAAAGTGATATTGAATTCTATCTCTCTCGGCATTTATATAAACAAGCTTGTTAGGAGCTATTGGTAAAGTTCTATCTAGTGATCATAAAATGCAAGCTAAAAGTTACGAAATTTATAACTTGTTTTGTTTATCATATATATATACACTATTTCACCATAAAATATCTCAATATTTCACTCTAATTATCATTATTAATATATCAATTAGTATTATTTTTGACTATTGGCTTTACACATTGTATTACATTGAAATTTATTTTCAAAACCCAGTTACAAAATAATTATAAAATTATTTTATTAAAAATACTTTATACTGTATTTGCTTTCTCAGACATTCAGTAGTAATAACATATATTGCAATCATTTCAAATATCATGGTTAACAAATGTATACATATAGAACCTAGTGATCATTTTTGACTGTTCATGAGCTGGGGTTAAATGCAATTCTTTTCTAAGAGACTTAGAATATATCTTTCTAGTTATTGGCCCTCATTTAACCCAGATAACCATCCAAAATTGGTCACTAATAGATAATTTGCTATTTTTAGCTAGAAGGTAAAATAAAAATTAAAAAATCACCTAAGTCCTTACCAACCAAAAACTAGTAATTTGATGAGTATTGCCTTCTCTTTAACTGTTTCTGAGGCTGATGGAATGATATTTACTCTGGTGTAGGCTATTAATATAAAAAAGACATTTTTATCAGCTTATTTACAATGGTCTATTGAACAAAGCAATGGATGCAATTAAGCACAAATATTAAATAAAAGAAAATACATTTATTAAAAAAAACTACACACAAAAATAAAAAAAAAGTTAAAGTCAAAAATATGTAGGTAAAATAGAATACAATAAATTAAATATAATAAATAACAAAAGAAAAATAAATCATAACATATTAAATCATTCCTCATGCTTATGTTGCAATAAATAGTTCTGAGAGATTTTCTGTGTTTAATTGTTTAAATATAGTTTTCCGGTAGAAATTGCAAATAGATCACTTAATTGATGTTCAGCTGCTAATATTTATAAACAGTTCTTTTTTTTTTAATTTTTAGTACAGGAAAATTTCATTGAACTGCTATTACAGTTACTGGTAATGTTAAGAGAATTTATTAGATGATAACAATGTTTAAAAATATGCATTTAAAATCATTTTCCATACTAACTTCTAATACAATAGTCTCCATTTAACTATTGATTTGTTTTGAAAAATGTTGCTTGTAGATTCTTGTATTCAAGGAAGAGGAAAACTTAAGCTTCCATCTTTTATTAGTAATTAATGAATATACAAGCAGGACAATTTTCATATCACATTGTAGAAATTTTTTATATGTATAAAGTGTAAAGATAATAAGGAAATCTCAATATGATAGTTTCTGTCATTACCTATTACCTCCATTTCAAGTTTACAGTGTTTATCTAGCTTTATTTTCAAATTGATTTTAATAATTTATTTGCTAAAAAATAATATTTGGTGGAATATTTACCTATTAATGAACTTATTTTATTTGATTATAATTTCAGTATAGAAAATATAAACCATTAAGCATCACATGATCACCATCTGGGGATGTTGGATAAGTAGGCATTAGATAGGGATTTTATGCACAAGCCTTCTTGCATCCATTGATTACTCTGGTTGGCACAGGATGGAACTACTGTATGGGGAGTTTTGCCTTGTTTATTGACAATATACTTGTATTTAAAATTACAATATTTATAAATTCTTCTCCTATTGCAAATGTTTAATCTGTAAAAAATATTTTATTTGGTCAGCAAGCAAAAGTAGTTTGCATAAAATATTTAAATATGAAAGTAATTATTTCCTTTAAAAAATAGTTTGATAATTTTTGTCAAGTGTAATTAAATTAATTGAATTTTTTTTTCTTATTTTCATATAATGTAGTTTAAATACAGTATTAATATGAATGTTACCAATAAAAAATTCCACAAATATAAAACAGAAATAATATATATATATATTTACAAAAAACAAAAAAAACGAAAACTTTTTTAAAAATTCACTGACGAACACACTTTGAAGACATTGTTTATGTATTTGATATATCTTAGTTGAACACAAAATCGTCTGCAACATATTAAATTCTAGGAATACAAGACAGAAACAATAAAAAAATATTTTTATTATATTTTTTTAATAAAACATGTGGCCTCTCACAGATATGTAAACAAAAGAGTTTAAAAAATCTGTGCATTTATCTTGGTTATGTAAAAAGTATTTCTCAAGTAATCAGAATTTTACTAATTCATAACCAGATCAAGGCCCCATACAACTTGAAAAAAGAAACCATTTAGGGATGTAAGCTTTTTATTAATTAAAAAAGATAAACCATCTATTTAATACACAAGCATTCATAAACAGAATAAACAAAAATAATTATCGTATTTTACTTAAATATAACAAATAAAAACAAGTTATATTTAATTTTGCATTCTTGAAAGCATTATTCAAAAAAACTATTCTTTTCATTAAAAATGCCTCCAAACTTTTGTTCAATAATTTTTATAGTTTTTTTTTTAAATAATAAAATAAAAATTAGATTTTTAAAATATTCCCTTTTATTTTGGCACCTATTCTAATTCAGCCAATATGACTATATATTTATAAATAGAATAACCCATTATATAGATTTAATCTTCTTTTAAATAAACTATGTACTTACGATGTTTAAAAAATATAGTAGTACATATATATAAATCACTTTAGATATAATTTAATAGCAAACATTTATTAGCTGGAAGACAAATTGATATTTATGGTAATTATAAAATATGATTAAGAATTTTTATTAATTTTTAATAAAATGTTTATCCAGAGTTATGCAAAAAAGCCTTGCACTAAAAGAAGTTGTAAAAACATATCTAAACTTTAATATGTATTTTGCTTGCCATTGTATTTAAAAATCAGCAAATAGAGAAACATGAAAATAATAATTTTAAAAGTTATATGATGGAAAAATCGTTTTCAATATTTAAAATCAGATTAATTAATTTGTATTTTCAAATAAGTTTGATAATTATTTATTTACAAATGCTTATGAATATGTAGATTAAGAGAATTATTAAGGTTTTCATTACAGTAATTGTATATATATATATTAAATACTGCTTAACACAATAGTAGTAGTAATAAATAATAGTGAAAGATATGTAAACTCCTCAATTAAACAAGTAGTATGTCTAAATAGACCAGAATACAGTTAATGCTGAAGCTAAGGTACGACTTATAACATTTAGTGGGTGAGCGCTTTTGAGTTTATTTTCTCATTATCATAGCGACTACACTTGAATTAGAACTGAGATTAGTTGGCAGTGAATGGAATATGTCACTATGATTATGAGAAGATAAACTTCTCAAAAGTACTCACTTAATGCTACAAGTCATAACTTAGCTTCACCATTAATTGCATTTCAGAGCATTTAGACATATAATGATAAATAAATAAAATAGAAAAATTTTATATTATTAAAATACTAGCTAAAAACAAATTTATACTAAAATTTTATCATAACCATGATTTCATCTACTAACAAATAGATCTCTAAAGAAATTCAACTAGATACAAACATTAAAACAGGCAAAACTCACGATACATATTGCCACACACAGCAAGCTAGAGCAATCAATGGATGCCAGAAGGCTTGATGCATCAAGCCTTCTGGCATCCATTGATTACTCTAGCTTGCTGTGTGTGGCAATACGTATAGTGAGTTTTATCTGTTTTAATAACAGTTATAAGCAAGCATAAGAAATAGTGATCATGTGATAGATATAAATATGTCCATACAAAACAGAAATAACCTCCCACAATTCATTTCAAAACTGACTCATGAAAGGATGACTTCATAACATTGATGACCTGCCAGTTAATAATCTTTTATTCACAATAAATTTTTTTTATAAAATGTCTATCATAGTAATAAAAGACTTAATAACTTTGAAAATATACACATATTCTGAGGAGTCAATTTTATTCCAATTATATTTATGTATTTATTTATTTAATAAAATATATCTATAGGCCTGATATTGATAAAAATTTAATTGTTAATGAGAATAAAGAATGTATTTCTTTACCATTAATATATCAATTTATAGATTGGTTTATAAGAATAGTTATTTATTGGGTGGTATCGAAAGTTGCTTGGAAGAAAGACCTTGATTTAAATTCATTATTAAACAATTCAAAACATTCAATTAATAGTAAATATATTCCTGAAATAGTTTATATGATTCATTGCAGTTATAAAATTTATATAGATCAAAACAAATTGTCTTAATGAAAAATGCGAAGTTCATAGGAGTTGAATACAGATAATGAAATATTATTGGATAATAAATAAGTTATCTTTTATTTTAAAAAATGAATTAAAAAAATGAATCAAAGCAACTCTGATGATAAATCTTTTTCAATCTGCAGAAGTACTTTCAATTAATTCCTTAATCCTCTCTAACTGCTGTTAAACTACAATAAAATAAAATAAGTGTAAAAGAAGCAAACATCACCAACTCAAATCCCATGAATTCTGAATTTTGACATTAGCAACTTATCTATTAATTCTATTAATTTATTCCTATTTATTAAAACTGCATATTTTTTATTATTGTTTCTCTCTTCATGAAGAATCTTAACACTATGAATATCAAATTTATATTTATTTTAATATGTCCATTTAATTATACTGAAGAGGGATGTGAAGAATACGGGCTGAATGTATAATATATATATATATATATATATATATATATATATTTGTATCCTCACTTCCAGGAAATATGTAATTATAATCACTTGATCTAGCTCAGATAAATAACTATGTTTATCTAAAATGTATCTAAATTAACAATAACTATATTTTTTAATAATATCAATTATTAAATTAGCTTAACTAATAACTAATAATATAGTTCTGTTTTATAAAATTAAAACAAATGAATATCTAATCAAATCATGAGACTATGAAGAAGTTTACAAGTGGCAGAGCG
>JAQFVV010006988.1:0-74502 GCA_028023455.1 Epiperipatus broadwayi | reverse complement strand
AGCGAATACATTAAGCTAATATCCCACAGGATATCACCTTAATGGCATAAGAATACTATCCCTACTCTTCTTACTTAAATACTACATCTATAATACTCCTACATCTTTAATCAAAATTAATTAAGTAAATGACTCTTAATAAATTAATCTGAATATCTTTATTATAATAATTTAACTCAAGTTATCTCAGGTTCTCTTAAAATAATTATAAATTAATTATAACTTTTGTAATCAAGTATGATAAGGGATATAATATCATTCCTAACTACAATTCAATAATACTAATAATAACAAAATAGTAATACTAATCTTTAATCTATAATTCACTCTCCTATCTTTCTACTTATATTGTTGTTCTTGTATATCACATAATAAGAATGTAATATAACCCTCTCTTATTCATATGGCATCTTAAGTAAACATGTATGATATGATATTACAATCGGAGAATATGTGGCAATTATTATTAAGATAATTCAATGTAAATCTTTGGTAATTATTCCATGACCATCATAGTAATATCATAAATAAAACTTTTTAAATAAAACATATAAATAAAAACATTATAACTCTTAAATAACAATTTCATTTATGATGTGCAAATACTATGTCTCCATTATAATTATCTGTGATTATGTAATTGTGATGTGAAGAAATTGAGTCAACACTAAGACTTATAAAACAAGTTTAACAATTTTATTAGCAAACTTAACAATAAAATTATTTACATTATTTACAATCTGAGAGAATTCTATTTATTCACATTTAGGTACTTTTCTAATATAAATTAAATGATCTAAAATATAGGATACAGAACATTTTTCTTAAAATATCTGTTATTTTCAAAATATTATTATATAATTTTTTATTACAGTTATTAAATTTTATTAATTCCATAGGTTTTAAAACATATAAGGTAATACTTTTACTATGAACTTATTCTTGTTATTTAGTTTAAAAAAAAATAATTTTATTATTCTGTATAGACATTCTTCAATAAATAATTATGTGAACGACCTTGATTAATAGCACACCATCAAACTAAGCTGCTTAATAATTATTACTTTAAACTTCAAATATAATGCATGTATTATTGTGTTGTCATAAAATTACTTTTATAAGACTTATGATTACTTACATTCATTAAACACGATTCAGTCTATTACTTTTACTTGTAGATAAAAATATGCATTAAAAGTATGTCTTTAAAATTCTTAATAAGTAAATAATATCGTTATAAATCCCTTTTAATTATCAATTATTTATTTTATAAAAAAAATAAATAAATATCATTTTTAAATATAAGAAGTTTTATGATTCTTTTACTGATGAAATTATGTTCTTATAATATTTACACTCATTTTACTCGAAGTAACATAACATATCTTATCTACTTTAAGAACAATTTTGTATTTCCAAACTTATTTATTATTTCCGATTTTAAACTACCATCCCTTACGATGTAATCCAAGGAAATTTTAATAATAAATAAACAAGTAGGTATATGGAATAAACTATAACTTTAACTTAATACACCTTTATCAACTAATCATGATGGTAACAGTGTATAAAAATGAGGTATGACTTATTTGTCTAATAATCTCTACTACTAATTATAATGTCCAGCCTATTTATTAAGCACTATGGCACATTAAACTTTAACACACAGAAAACATACACTGCCATGAATATATACAAGCTATAGGGCTATGTTATCTATACTTGCATAATCATCACTATAGTCTACTCTTATTCCCATATAAATAAACCCTACATAAAATATTATATTGGTCTCATTTAATCTAATACTAAGATATTATCATTAGAGATCTATCACTTTACATCGCTAAATTCATTTCCACATTTCTATAACAATAAATAAATTCATTTTTAGAATAACAGTTTAACTAACTAATAAGACAAGATTATTTCATTCTTTGATAGTTCTCAAACTTAAGTATAAACAATCAGAATCAATGTCATATTTTTAATACTTTAAATTACTCAAATAAAACATCCAGTTCAATTATAATAGAATCATATATTTATATTTTCCTTATGTTTAAATATCTTTATGATATCAATAAACTTATGCATATTCTTAAAATAACTAAACAAATGATAAATTATGTGTAGGTATTGTGTTTTATATACGCATCCATACATCCACACAAAATAATAAAATACATTATAAAACCATCAATAATTTACATTATTTCTATAAGAAATTTCTGTAGACAATTACTTATTTGATGTCTTCTGGATCACGAACTAAATAAAACATTTTATTATCATTTATTCCACATTATCACACTTTAAAATATATTAAGTTTTTTTTCTTTTAAAAATTATTAAAGAGTTTTTTCTTTACACTAAAATTTTAATTACTAAGTTAGTAAATAATTTAATGTTCTATGTTCCTAATCTATCTCTATACTGTGAATAAGCATTAGTATAAATTTTTTAGTAAAAAATAATTTAAAATTATATTTACAACAGCTCCATTAAACTTTCTTGTGATGAAATGTTCTTTTTTTGATAATATGTTGGTAAAACATTAGTAATCACACTTTTGATGCCAATAATTACACATGCTCTAATTCTCCACGTTGCAGCATAAAATCCAAGATGACTGTTAAAGTTAAATACGGTAAGTGTACTTTTATTCCATAATATCCAAACTGATATAATTAATATTTTTTTATCTCCAAAATTTTTAAAATATTCAGGCATTCATTACTATGTAAATTTCTATTTTAAATATCTTTGATTTTCTTTGTTAAAACAATTTTCAAATTCTTCTAACTTTTCCATATTTACTGAGGTTCAATGTCTTCTGATACAAACAATAAACTTCCCCCAGCATTTGCCGATAACTTAAATTATTTCCACAAATAAATTTCAGAAAACTTTTTGTATGTCCAGCATAAACTAATTACTAACTTGGAATATTTTTAAAATATGATATAAGTCATATTTTCAAATGATCTTAATTTTTATATTTCCTTAAAAATTTCCAGTTTTAAATTATGTTCAATATTTCTTTAAAAAGAAATATATATTAGTGTTCCAAAATAATTGTTTGGTCAAATTTAAAGGTTTTTCTTTTTAAAAGCATTTTTCTATCGTATTTTAAATAAGTGAAGTGTTTTCTATGAAATTCAATCGTAAATTAATATGACTTATTAATGCAGGTAAAATTATATGCTTAATACAACAATAACACTTAAATATTTCTATCAATCCTTTTACATTTAGTGATGATTTATCCATGTTTAAGTTAATGATAAATTGAACAAAGTAGATTGGCAAGCAAGGTACTACTTATTTTTTAGCCTCCCATCTCCGTATCACGATCTTATAATAATAGACGACTGTACTTTTATAAAATTGAAGTTAAATAAAATTGACTATTATTCTATTAATTACTTTACCAAAGTTGTAGAAATATTCATGATGGTATAACAGTATCGGTATAATGAGATAACAGTAACCTGGAATTTCCTGCACAGCTGTTTTATACCTCCCAAATTACACATTTTCATTGGTCAATTTCAACAATGTTTACTTTAACAAGCTTGGGCAATGAACGCCAGATTAAAGTTAAAACTAATAATAATTTATTAAATATTTATTTTTATTAAATTATTCAATTCTTAATTAATTTTCATATTTTATTTACACTTAATAAATACTTTAAAATAACTTTTAAAAATCACATTTCAATATTTATTACCATTTCTACCTTTATTTTAAACTTAACGTATTTATTTTCAACACAAAACATAAATTTAATTTCATCTATTATATCTATTTTTAAAACCTAATCTAATATTTATAACAGATAACATTATTTTATTTTCAAGCACAGGTGTGAATATTACACATCACGTGATTTACAAAACTGAATGAGATGCCAATAATTTAAATGAAACTAAAAGAAATAATTTAATTTATAAAATATTACATAAAACAATATTATAGCACAATTTTAAAATAATTATTTTAATATTATAAAATTGAATATACACTTTACTCACTACACTATTACCCTTAATTAAAGGATTTTAAAATGTAACTATTAAATACAATTATTATTATTGAATAATCTATTCATTTAACTTTAAAGCATTACTTTTAAAATTTATCTTAATTATTTATTTATAAGACTTATTAAATCAGTATTTCCTATGGCCAGTTCTCCCAACCATACAATCTAATAATGATTTTAATTAACTGTTTTTCTTTCAAATACTAACACAGTATTATACATCAATTATTTTACTTGCCCTAACTAAATTATTCAAAGATCATCAACACATAACATACATCATCCCTTGCTTAACTTTAAAATTTAAAATTTTCCAGTAAATTGATAGTAATAATTTATTCTGACCTAAACAAAATGGTACAATATATATATACTCATTCTTATGATTTGAAAAAGAGGATGCTCTGAAGAAGGCACTTGATATTGTATTGAAACATCAGCATTTAGCTTTTTCACTACACAGATATCTTGCAAATAGTAATAATAATATGACATCTTTTATCTATGAAAATATTAGAATTAATATATATATATATATATATTAAATATTAGAATTAATATATATATATATATATATTGTCTACACTAAATTTAATGTATAATTAAATGAATATATTAAGGGCTTATGTGAGAGGGGTCAGACTGACTTAAGGTCAACATAGATATGCTAATAATATTGACATCAACAAGGGCTTTGAGCATTTCATCCTTGGATTTTCAAAGAAATGGATGGCTAAAAAGTTGAAAACTGAGCTTGTTCATTAAAGTTTGATTATTTGCTATCTTAATATAAAATGAGCACTGATTGTGTATATGTGTAGGAGATGGTGATATTGACCAATTGATGAGTGCTGGCTCAGCATGAAATACATATACTGGAGATCATTTATCTTTTTCACATGTATGTAGTCATGTGTATCAGTTGTATAATATGGATTGGATAGATGTAGGGAGTTTGAAAGTCTGAGTTTAAGTTTCTTATATATATATATAATCAGAAAACAATAAATTCTTTACAACAGCTATATAAATATCAAATTTTATTTATGTACATTAACCTTTATAATATCAGAAATTACAGTTGGTCAAGTGAATTAAAACTCTAAACTTTTGATTGGTCAATTAAAAAATCAGCAGTAAAAATATATTCATTTTTTAATATTATATTCATTTTAGTTTTGTTTGTAAAAAGCAAATTAATAATTTGTCAGATTATGAAAGTAAACAAAAGTTTTTTCAAAAATAAATTTCTATTTATAATTATAAAAATATTCTGTAGTGGAGAAGCTAAAAAGAATGTTCATAACCCATTACAAAATGCTGCATACATCATTGATTTCTTTTACAATTTATATTCATGTAAAAGTAAATAATTTTTACTAAAATCTTAACTATTTTTCTAAAATAATTATATTTTCAGCATATTTTATCAAAATAATTTATAATATGTAAAAAAGTATGAAAAAAATACTCTAAAATATACATTTTTATTTTGAAAATCAAAACAAAGAGCTTAGACCTGTCAAAATTGTTGGCAAGCACTCTCTTTTGTTCAACATGAGAAACAACCAATCAGCACTTTGGAAAATCCACCTTCTCTCATTGTTAAATCTTTAAATTTAAATATTATTGATTTTGTACTTGTAAAATAATTCTAGAGAGAGAGAGAGCAGCATCTTATGGTACATTTTAAGTTTTAAAGTAAGTGTAAATTTGCTATGATAATGTAAAAATTACCATTTTTAGCCAGTTCTTTAGCTGATTTGATTATAATTGAATTTGACTTAGCACCTGATTTGGTGCCCTTTTAAAATGTTAATAATCTATTACATTAATGAACTATTTCAGACATAAAACCATCTAGTGTTCAATAATAAAATTAAAACAAACAATAACAATATAAATCATTAAAATAAAGCAAAACCCACATATATAAATCCAGTAATTACAAAATAATTGACTATATCATAGCAATATGATAAATAAAATAAATTACATGCATTTTTTTTCTTTTTTTTTACAATTATATATATGCCAATTTATATAATTTTTCATTGATTTTTAATTAACCAATTATTAACCTAATTTATAGAAGTCTTGTAAATATTCATACAATTATGTAAATTATTTTTAATATAGTATATTTCATATATTTGTTTTTTTTATTGTTGATGTAATTTAAACATTTAATACTTTTTGTAGCATCTATTCTATGCCCATATTTCAAGTAATGAATATATAATGTAGATTTATCATCTTTTCTATTAATTTACTTTGGACATACTTGTAAGAGCCAATTGACACAATAATGCAATTATTAGAAGAGATGATAAATCTGCATTATTTATAAATTACTTGAAATATGGGCATAGAATAGATGCTACAAAATGTATTAAATGCTTAAATTGCATCAAAGATCCAAAGAGATGACAAATATACAAAATGTATTATAACTGAAACACAGGCTTATTATATACCTGTGTCTATATATATATATATATGTAATATAGGGTATATGAGCACAGATTTTCAGCTGACCCATCACTATCCACTCTATCTGATAACACTGATACACTTAAGCACATATATGCTAAAAAGATAAATAATCACCAATATACATATTTCATGCTAAACCAGCAATCATCAGTTGGTCCAGATTATCATCTCCCACACATATATACTATAAGTGCTCAGATATATATCAAGATAGACAATCTTCATACTTTAATGGACAGGCTCCAATCTACTACACACTCCAACTCTTCAACCATCCATCCAATTGAAAATCTGATGATGGAATGCTCAAAGGCCACCCTGAGGCTGATATTCTTGTCACACCCATGTTGACCTAAGGTCAATCTGAACCCCACATGTACAGGACATAATCCATTTAAACATATGCAAGGATGGGCAGACATCTCTACAATGTAATAACTGAAACACAGGCTTATTATATACCTGTGTCTATATATATATGTAATACAGGGTATATGAGCACAGACTTTCAGCTGACCCATCACTCTCCACTCTATCTAATAACACTAATACACTCAAGCACATATATTCTGAAAAGATAAATAATCACCAATATATGTATTTCATGCTAAACCAGCAATCATCAGTTGGTCCAGATTATCATCTCCCACACATATAAACTATAAGTGCTCAGATATATATTAAGATAGACAATCTTCATACTTTAATGGACAGGTTCCAATCTATTACACACTCCAACTCTTCAACCATCCATCCAATTGAAAATCTGATTATGGAATGCTCAAAGGCCACCCTGAGGCCAAGATTCTTGTCACACCCATGTTGACCCAAAGTCAATCTGAACCCCACATGTACAGGACATAATCCATTTAAACATGTATTATATTAAAAATAATTTAAATAATTGTTTGAATATTTACAAGACTTCTATAAATTTGGTTAATAATTGGTTACATAAAAATCAATGAAAAATTATTTAAATTGACATATATATAGTTGTAAAAAACAAAAAGAAAAATGCATTTAATTTATTATATTGTTATGATATAGTCAATTTATTTTGTAATTACTAGATTTATATGTGGGTTTTGCTTTATTTTAATGATTTATATTGTTATTGTTTGTTTTAATTTCATTATTGAACGCTAGATAGTTTTATATCTGAAATAATTCATTAATGTAATAGATTATTAACATTTGAAAAGGGCACCAAATGAAATGCTGAAAAATGTTTTTAATATATATTTTAAAAAATTGATATTTATATAGCTGTTGTAAAGAATTTATTTTCCGATTATTATTTTATGGAAGAACAACATAAAGATATTTATTCTTTTCTAATTTTGATGATATATATATATATAAGCAGCTAACATCTACACAATACTATGGATCAATCTGTTGTCAAGGAAATTTTCTTTATGATAGGGGTGGATATTTACCTTTATCTATGGCCTAAGATGTGTACACAAACATTAAAAATTGACACTTGATTAAAAAATACTGAAATTTTTAATTCATACAAGTAAACAAGCAAATATAATTTTAAAAGCAGACTAACAAACTGATATTATTAACTTTCAAAGTACACTGAAAAAATCTGATTCTATTCAAGACAGGATTAGTTTATAAATTTAAATAAATGAAAGAAGCCCACACTTGTATAATACCAAGAGTCTCAATCTCTCTCTCTCTATATATATATATAAACATTTCAAGCATAAAGCTAAACTAGTCAATATATATATATATATATTATAATTCGATGTCTGTATTTCTTCAAATCAATATGTGTAATCTTATAATTTAATAATTATAATTAACAGACAGGCAGCAAATGTTAAGATCATGGAATTGTGGGAAAGTTAGCCTTTCAAAGTGTTAGTTGACAAAGACTATAACATAGTCAAAAGCACTCCTAAGTGGATAAAATTTTTAAAGTTATACTTTACATATATATAATTACTGTATTTATAAATACTAAATTATAAAATTACATATACACCTGGGTCTCGTTTTGTGCAGATTATTTTAATGCAATTTTGAAGTTATGTGATTCATGTTTCTTTTTAATATCTTTCATATTTCACTATATTTATTAGATATCAAGAAATTTAAATTATTGATAACTTATTTTGATTTGAAATACTTTTTTTTTAAAAAAAATATAACATTATATTAGCAGCTAAGGTGAATATGGCCTGAAGCTCTATTTAGAATCTTAGCTTCTATGTAAATAACCTACTTATACTAATGAGTAAATAATAATAGATTTATATGTATATATAAAATTATCACAATAAATCTTAAAAATTTTAAACTTTTAAAACATATTTTGTTAGATATTAATAGAAATAAATATTTTTTTAGATTTTTAAAATAAATAATAATGAAGATTTTATAAACTGAAAATAATCTTTCTAATGATAATGTATAATCTTTTTGTTTTGATTGCGATCTCATTTTTTTAATATAGAAACAGAGAACCATTAACACAGCACAAGACTGAAAGTGGCACTAATTGTACATCACGTCATGAATCTGATTTCTTATCAGTTCACAAATGAATTCATATTGTCAAATAACACTAATGATTAAAATATGTATGAAAAAATATAAAATTAAATACTGTAGTTAATAAAAAAAAGTAAAAAAAGTTTGTCTTATATTAATTTTTTTCAAATATTTGAAATTTTTTATTAGTCATACTTTATTTCCTTAATTTTTTAATGCAAATTTTAAAGTAATTTTTCCTTGTTGCTTTGTTTTTATGCCAATTTCTGAAAATTACAGAACCGATCCCCCATTTTTCAAGGTAAGTTAAGTTTATTTTTGTGCGATTTCTTTTGTGCGCATTTTCTGAAAAACCTATCTATTGCACAAAATGAGACCCAGGTGTGTGTATATATATATATATGTAATTAAAAAAAAAGAATTTCCACATCTATAACATGTGTTGTGGTTTCATCAAAACATTGTCAATCTAATTCAGTGAAGGATTTTTCTGTTTTAGTGATTTAGAATCTTTAAACACGATTGTTTGTGTGCTAAACATAATTTTTCTACTCAGAAAACTAAATGGTATAGCTCAAAAAAAGATTTTATTTTCATTTATAAACTCTTCATTTTAAAAAAGCATGCATAATTTATATAGACTTAAGATTTTTATCTTTTAAACAATCTATAATTTAAACCTAACTGTATTATCTATTTTGTAGATATAAAAAAAATGTTAGAAATGATAAACATATTTTTAAATTTTAATATTTTTTTAATTACTTGCAAAATGATCACTTTCCATAGAAATCTTGATTTTCTATGAAAATCAAACTCTATTTTATATTGTGACCCTCTGAATGGGCACAAGGAATTGAGATACTTTGTATCTGTAGTGAATAGTTATATTGTATTAAAAAATGAAATAGCCTTAGAATTTTAAAAATTTTGCTGGAGATTGTTTAAAGTCTTAGATATTGATTAATTATGCATTTGATTAAACACTTTATAAGTATTTATTGTTATTATTATAATAAATGAAGTATTTAATGCAAGAAAGAGGGGTTGTTTATTATAGGAATTGGTATATTTTGGCAGGAAAATGCAAAGTTATTTTATGTTACTGTTTAGTATTGATTTGAATAGTTTCATAATCCCTTGTTCATTGATACTTATCCCTTTATCCACATTAACAGTCATCTCAATTATATTTAGTCAAGATAATTTAATATTTATAGTATAGTGTATGTGCATGCATGTATGATTCTGCATCATTTTCACTTCATTTTCATTTTTTTAATAACATTAAACAATAGTACATTTACAATAAAGACATTTAAAGTACAGAAATTATCTTTAATAATTTAACACATATATTTTTTCCAATGATTAATAGATATTTGGATAGGTGAATTATTTTATAAATTAAATAAATTATTCATCATTTTGTTTAACAGTTAATTAATATTCATTTCTTTCCAGTTTGTAAAAGTTATTATTTTTATTAATATTTTTTTGTCTTGATTTAATTGTAAAAATCAGAATGATTTTTTTTAAAGAAGATTTCTTGCATATGTAATTAGATTAAGTGCAAAAAGATGGGAGTAGACCTGTTTGAAGGGAAATGACCTTTTTGATTTAACAGAGAGTTGAGATAAAAAATTGCTCATTATTGTTATAAGTGCAGCCAGTAAAATTGCTCTTCCCTGCTGTAACAAATATATTTTTTTTTCTTGAAGTCAAATTAATTTTATAAAAAGCTTTGGAATAAACTTCTGGAAAAGTTATAAGAAATTCATTACGGAAAGGTCTTCAATTGGAATGCAGTGCTAAAAAATTTAAGAAGGTACATTGGTTTTTCATTTCTCTCCTTAATTTTAAACATTTGAATTAACCACCTTATCCTTATTAATATTTTAAAATGAATATCGATAATGTTAAGCTTGCAGTACTTCATTTAATTATCATTAGGAATAAAAATAAAATGCATGAACTTTATAATTATCTACGTGTGTTGTATAATATCTCTTGGAAATATGTGCAGAACAGTTTTGCAGAATTTATTTTAATTTTTCACTATATTATATTTCTTGCTTTTATAAAAGTTAGATATAAAAATTTAAAGGATATGTGTATTTTAATGTATCACGCCATTCTTAAATTCATTATGGAAAAATGACAGGATTTATTTATTTGGTATTTCTAAGAATAATATGTATTTTTAATGAAATAAATAAATGTGAATTACCCAAATAATCAAAGGATGCTAATCTTTAGATACGTGCTTAAATCAAATGGAAGGATGTGAATGCGGTTGTGTTTCTGTTCTCTTTGATAAAGATGCACTATAATAATAAAGTATTATTAATTGTGAAATTACTAATGATTCATGATATATTATTTGACAATATTTAAAAATAAACTATGCATATACTAGATTAAAAATGTCAAATGCTATTTAAGAAAAATTTAAGAACAATTGCTTACTTAATTTAAAACTACTACGAAGTGAATGAAATAATTCCTGTTCAACTGTAGCTAAAAATGGCTTATATTTCTGTCATAATAAAAAGAGAAATTGATTACTTATGTGTGATTTAGTAGCTCAAATAGCTATGCTATGAACATTGGAGTTGCTGGATCATATTTAATTTATGATTATATATTTTTTTGGTTATCCTACAGAAATTAATTTTATGTTTGAATTCAGTTTGGAATCCGTCCCCATATCATTTCATAAACCCGGAGTAAAACTTTGCAAGTGAACTTTTTTATTTTAAATCATAGAACAAATGACTTTTGTTTCTTTATCTTTCCTTTATTACTTGTCATCGTTAATGTATATGATAGACAGATAGGTATATTTAAAATTATGTTTTATTTATAATTTTGGGCTATTATGATATCCTAGATCGTCTTGGAAAGCGTATTCACGAGTAGTGGATACGTTGGTAAAAATTGATTTTATACAAATATGTCTTATTTTTCTTTTACGAAGGTAAAGGAACAAAATATATTTTTTTATTATATTATTAGGGAGAGGTTTACATTTATTTTGTATATTTTGTTATCTCAAAAGTGAGAATTTTGGCTTTAAAATCAATGAACGTATAATTAAAATAGTTTGCTAGAGATGATAAAGAAACTCATTCATAATAATTATAACTATTAAATTTTAAAAGTAACTTAAAATCTATTCTGAATTAAAGATTATACCTTAATGCATTATTTAATTACCGTGTTGCTCGCATAGTATATAACTTAGAATTAATTTTTTTTTTTGTATATTCTTGTTCGCATGTGTGTGTGTCTGTTTGCACAATTATAACACTTGTTTGATAAAGTTCAGTTTGTGAATATTTTATGTATAAATTTTGGACGTTGTCGTATTCTAAAGAACTGAATGGATTATTAGGCTATCTGTATGTATTTATCTGCCAGCGTGTATATATAATGTGCGATATGGAGAAGAGCTTTGAGAATGGAAAGTAAGCTGGATGCATTCTATATTTGTAGGGATGAGAGATTTTGCCTATTTAATATATTTCAATAATTTTTCATGAGTAGAGCCTAGTTTATATTATATGCATATGATGAAATGATAGTTTTGAAGTTAAATTATGTTTTCTTATAGTCCTGGTGATGAGGAAAAAGTCCCCACCAATGGTGTATTTCAGAATTAGATGAATTATTGTAGAAGTATTAAGTAAAGAGTTTATTCGCTCCTCATGTGAATTCCTCTTAGAACGTGTGGTTTATATAATTGTGAAAATATAGCTCTGTGTTATTAATATGTGGCCAGATAGATAGCTGAAATAAAATTCTTGATGTAATGTTAGTGTCTTATTTTATTGGTTTACGACATTGTCCGAAATGAAGTAATTGTTTAATATTTTCTTAATGAATGGAAAATGTGTAGAAAAGATTGTTTTCTATTATTGTTACTTGGACGCACACACACACATAATATGAACAATATTGTAATATAAAAGTATAGAGTTACATTCATTTAAATAAAAGTATAGAGTTATCGAAATTAAAAATGGGAAATAAACATTTTGAAACATATTATATTCATTTAATACAGAATTATAAATCATCAAACCATCAGAATGAATATGATTTCATTGTTATGTGTGAAAGGTATATGTAATTGGAAATGATTATTTAATTAGTTAGAGAAAGCTGCTTTGTTGATGGCCAAATATAGTTAACTGGATTTATTTTATTAATCAATAGTAATATCCTCTCAAAATATTTACTATGCCAATAATATAATATATTATTTAGTCAATATTATGTTTAATTATGTTTAAATGAGACACTTAAGCAAAGCAAGTATTCAAAGTTTGAATATTAAAGTTTTATTGTTAATTTGCTTTCAAAAGGTCTGAATAGTGAATAATGAAATATAAAGGGGATAATCCCAAACTGATGTTCAAGGTTTGTTTAAGAATTTTAAATCATTAAGACAAGCCGTTTTATTGTAAATAATTACTTAAATTAAATTTTCAATATAATAAATGTTTTGTTTATTTATTAATAACTGTGTCTTGAGTTGTTCTTGTATACATTCAGGTATTAATTTCCACATCTCCACATTTCATAGATCTATTATAAAATAGATATGTTATTTTATAGTTATAATATCAAATTTGCTAGTGTCTGACAATCTTGTTTTCTTGATCCAAACATTGTCAAGATCAGTTGCCACTTGATAAACATATAAGGAATGTTGCCAAGTTAGTATATTTGTTAGATGATGATGTGAGATTAAAATACCCTATTTCTGTCATTATCTTATTGCTAAACACAGTACAATATTTAGGTAATTTATTTTATTACATTTTATTATACTTTAGAATTACAACTTATGGGCCAATGTATTTTATTTAATTCAACTGTGTTTTTGAAGTTCCCTGAGTTCGTATTGTTTATTCCTTGATTGGCATTAAGGTAGTTGTTTAGATTATGATATGCCAAGTCATAGAACTGTTTAGTAATATAATTATAGTAAGCTGATATATGTTATACTTGGATGAGGGAAGAAATTAAGTTAAAAAGGATATTTTAATAGACTGTACAAATAAACATTGTGATTCTTTATCATGTAATTAATTAACAAAAGGATTTACATTATATTTAATGCTTTATCATGTTTCCTTCTTTCATTTATTTATAATCATATATCTTGTGAACTTCCTAAAGCCTCCCACTGAGCTGAGCTAAATGTAGACTTAGGTAAAAGAGTCTCAGTAATAATTTTGTATAAGATATGTTGTCATATTGTTCTATTCATTAATAGAACTGGCGTCCTGGGCATTTATTCATATAATGTATATGAATGGTTGGGAGTGTAGGTTATAGGGTGCATTTTCTGGCACACAACATGGGGCATTGATTGACAGTGATTGGTTAATGGTTAGGTAACTTGGCATTCAATATATTGATTTGCAATGATGATGATTATAGTTGGGTTTTCTGGCACAATGTAGAAGCCTGATTAATTGTTGTTTAAATGTAGGAATAGTTTTTGACATCTGGTTATTAGGCCTAGATTGATTGACTGATGATGATGAGAAGTACGTTTTCTGGTGACTAACATGGATGCATGATGTGGAGTGGAGCTACATATAGACTAGGTTTTCTGACGTGCCAATGTGGCTGCATGATTGATTAATGGTGGGATAATTATAATGCTGGTTGTTGATATTTGATGTGTCAGGTCACAATGATTAGATATGGAGTTGGTTTCTGGCTTCCCAGCATTTGATGTATAGATACATTGTGGTATAGATAAGATACATTGTGGCTTTGGTGGGCTTGATAATTATGGTGATGTATGTCTGATAGGATTATATTGTATACAGCCAGCATATAAAATTTGATAAATAAAAGTTGTATAGTATTGTAAATATTAGTTATAGTTTTGAATGGCGCAAAGAACTTAGCTTAATAATCATGCTTATTAAAATTGTGTTGCCTTCATTATTATATAGAAGTCAATTTAATGCACAGTATAAGTGTAGGTGAATATAGAGATTTTATCCAGCTAACTCATTAATGTTTGGATCTATATTGTCAGAGTATACAGTACAATAACGTTGCTATCAGATGTGGAAACCGAATGTTGCATGGAATAACACAACTAAACACATTAGAAAGACCCTATGTATTTGTAAGTGATGATGGGAAATTTAGATTGTTTGATTATTGGGGAGGGGGGAGTGAAGCTGATGTATCTTTTCTTTGTTTGTGAATATTAATAAGTAAAAATATAAAGTACAATGGAAGAGATTGATATATGTGAAGATTTGGGCGGATCCCAAGAAACGTTATCTCCAGAGGTGATTGTCTTGTCTCCTGATACAGATTCGGGAAATGAAACTATAAACTTCATGAGTAAAGAAGAAGATAGTAAGGCCAAAAATGTCACATTGGGAGGAGCATTTGATTACTCCAAATTGATTGATTTAATAAATAAAAATGATGATAAAAGATATCAACAAATGTTAGAGATGAAAGATAGTTTAGCTCAACAAATGTTAGAGATGAAATATAATTCAGATAAACAAATGCTAGAGATGAAAAATAATTTAATGTCAAAGGAAAATTTTAAAGAGATGAAAGATAGTATGATGTTAAAAATAAGGGATTATTCAGATAAACAGATGCTAGAGATGAAAAATAGTATAATGTTAGAGATGAAAGAAGTTAGGGAGGATGTTAAAAGTGAGACCCGTAAGCTAGAAACAATAGAAGTTGATGTTAAGAACCAGCTGCAGCAAATTAGAGTAGACAATGAGAACTCAATAAGTCAGTTTAGGGAAGAAATACAGGAAAATTTCACAAGGGCAGAAATGATGATTATAAGTAAGGGACAAGAATATCAAGAGTTATATGAGAGGTATGCCAGTAAATTTACTATTGACATTAAACAGAAATTTGTAATATTTGAAGAAAAAATAGGTGTCAGAGAAAGTGTAATAGACATCAGAATAGAAGTGTAGATAGCACCTCAAAAATAGATGACCAGATTAGTGAGTGCCAAGACCAGATTAAGAATCTAAGCTTGTGAGTGGAGGCACAGAAATTAGAACCAGGTGGGACTCATCAAGATATGGTTGACCAAGTTAGACCCATCAGCACAAGAATATATCATCTAGAGATAGGAGATGAGGATGTGCGAACCATGGTAACTAAATTAAATGAGGTGAGTGAGGGATATCAGAATTTGAATGTAGACTTAGGTAAAGAGTCTCAGTAATAATTTTGTATAAGATATGTTGTCATATTGTTCTATTCCTTAATAGAACTGGTGCCCTGGGCATTTATTCATATAATGTATATGAATGGTTGGGAGTGTAGGTTATAATATATAATAAAGAACTAAACATTGCTAATAAAAAAATTTTAATTATATTTTAACACTTTAATTTTGTTTCTCATCACCCAATTTTTATGGATCTCATTACTATAGTTTGCATAGAATACCAAGTTTTATTTATATATTGTTATTATAGTATTATCCATTATCTGTGGGTATTTTTTAATTTTCTTTCATTGTGTTTAGCATTTAAAATATATATTCATTTAAGTTGATATTATTCAAACATTTACTATTGCTGATTTTCATACAATGTTCATATATAAAATTAAAAGTGTGTGAAGTGCTTGAAAGAGAAGCTAATAGTGTACAATGTTCATGTTTGAGTTACTTCTGATTATATCTTTTATTTTCTTTCTTTCTTTCTACTATCCTGGATTTTGATTCCAGATCTAAACTATAATACATATCTTTGGTCTTGGTTATTCATCTTGTTAATGATTTTATCTGCACAATATTACTATATATTTATAACTTATCTTATTGTCTTTTTATTTTTATTTTTGAGACTTTTGATGTCTTATATAACACAATAGATATCACTTTCAATCCTAGTAATTACTCAAGGTCAGGTAAATTTATTATATTTTACTATGACTTCCATTATTCCATTATTGTTGTTTCCAGAGAGATATGCATAAATATTTCAAATGTTTGCCATATGTAATGTTGAATCTTGAGTTTATTTTAGCATTGTTTATTTCAGAAGTTGTTAAATTCGAACCTGAATTTATATACCTATATTGAAAGATGCTTAGCATTTCCTAAGCTGTGAACTAAGTGCTATTTTTTTATACTTTTATTGGTAAAAGTTTGACATTTTATTTCAGAAGTATATTTTAAAAGAAATTATCCCAAATTCAGGGAATTAAAATATTAACAGATATTATTAATGCAAATAAAGATTTCATTTCTCATTCTATATAAATTTTCAGTTATGTCAAATAACAACTATTGTAAAAAAAAATCCTACATACAAATTTAACATTGGTGGTTTTAGCTGTTTTCACATAACACCCCCCCCCCCCCCAAACCTGATCTCTCAAATTCATGCATCACAATGACAAAAGTAAATAGGTCACATTTCAATAAGAATAAAATGTTACATTAACTCTGCAATTTGAGAACTGGGAAGGGAGATGTGAAATTATTATTTTTCCCAGTGACGAGCAGATCTAAACATTAACAAGACCACAACTGATACTTCCATTTTTTTTTGCGGGGGTGGGGGATGAGGGGTTGGAGTCTTTTACCATCACTTGTATTAATATATTCTATCTATAGTCATATAGATATATAATCTTCTTACTGGACATATATAAATAATAATAAAAATTTCTACTTTTAATTTTTTTATATAAATATCTTTAGATTAAAAAACTTAATCTTTTTTATTTTGGATTGTACCCCTATTGATATATAATTTAAAATAGATATAACAAATTCCAAAACACACTGAGTTAATTAGTGGATTATGAGTTGATTGTTATCATTTACATTTGTGGGTTGCCTTGACTACATGTTGAGATTGTTGATAGCTTAAGAGTTGATTGTTATCATTTACATTTCTGGGTTGCCTTGACTACATGTTGAGATTGTTGATAGTTTAAGAGTTGATTGTTATCATTTACATTTGTGGGTTGCCTTGACTACAGGTTGAAATTGTTGATAGCTTAAGAGTTGATTGTTATCATTTACATTTGTGGCTTGCCTTGACTACATGTTGAGATTGTTGATACCTTAAGAGTTTATTGTTATCATTTACATTTGTGGGTTGCCTTGACTACAGGTTGAGATTGTTGATAGCTTAAGAGTTGATTGTTTACTTCTGATATTATCATGTTTGAGACTTTAGATATAGAGAGCAACTTTATCTTTGAGAATTGATTTTTAACAGCTGTAATTCTGTTCTATGTTGACAGTTGATTATTCAAAAAATGTATTTGACAGCAGTAGAAAAATGAAATTGACATTACCTAAAAGTGTTTTGCTTAAAAGTATCAATATATATGGAGGTTTTTTAAACATGTCTTATTTTAAATTATCTCTCAGGAGTCTTATCAATATTTAAATGAAATTTCAAGTCATTATTAAGCTTCATAAACATTCCAAGGAATGCTAACTGCAGACATTGCATTTGCTATAAATCGTCATATTGTTAATAATATTATACTCATTTATAACTTCTTTTTTGAATCAAATTATATGAATCATCTATGTCTAAATACATATTCTAATCTAACTATTCCACATAAGATTGAGTTTTTCCTTTCCATTTTTTTGGAAATCAGATTATTATCAGCAAAAATACTTAATTTATGTTTACATTTTTATTTTCTCATTATTTTATCATAAATCATCAAATATTAATAAAATAGTATGTCCACATTCAGGAACTAGAGACAAAAAAAAGCATAAGAGAATTATAATGATAGGGTAATATCACTTAATAAAGCTCATAGAGATGTCATCTGTAATTTTCTATCAATATGATTACTGATCCTTCATTAGAAGCCACTATCTATTATTAATTAAATGCCTTGTTCAGTTTAATATATCAATAAAATAATGGACTTGAGGGCAAAAGAGTCAAAGTTCAACATGTCTTTCCTTGTGTCTAGTCATTACTTGCTTCCTGAGTATTTAATCATTCACTTAGTTTTACTAATAAAGTGCTAGTGACTAAGTGAGGTTATTCTCTACCTGTGAAATGATTGTTGTACAAATTTGTCATCATTATAAATTATTTTCTGAATTGATTTTTATGTAAGAATTATTTTATAATTTAGTACTTTATTCTCAATAGCTAACTAATAAGATTTGTCAAAATTTATCAATAAACATCACATGACTACTACCTCTTATGCTTGTGTATAACTGTTGTTAAAACAGGCAAAACTCACTATACATATTGCCACACACAGCAAGCTAGAGTAATCAATGAATTCCAGAAGGCTTGTGCATAAAATCCCTATCTAGTGCCTACTCATCCAATATTCCTAGACTAGTTTCTGGTTTGTGGCAATGCTCTCAGATCCAAGGCTCCTCACTGATGAAGGCCACAAGCCAGAAACTAGTCTGAGGATATTGGATGAGTAGGCACTAGATGGGGATTTTATGCACAAGCTTTCTGGCATCCATTGATTACTCTAGCTTGCTGTGTGTTGCAATACATATAGTGAGTTTTGCCTGTTTTAAAATTTATCAGTGTTATAAAATTAAGTTTCCTAATTTATTAGGAATTGGGAATTTGAAATATGATTTGGCTTGTTACCTGTAAATTTAATTGCTAATATGATTGACTTTAAAAATAATTATAAAGAAATGTATATTTTTATAGTACTAAATCTGGGATCTTTTCAGTTCATAATGTCAAAATGGCCGATAGCTTAATTAATTTTTATATAAATGTTTCTACAATATTAGAATGTAAATGTACTCCTGAAAGTTAATGTGCTTTATTTATTCAATAGTTAATTTCATAAAACTTTGCAGTTATAATTTTTTGTGTAAAAATATAAAGTCTGGGTATCGTGAGCAATATATATGTCAGACTGACCTTATAATCTAGTAAGTTAAAGTTATTCAACTGATGTATTTATATATTGGACTATTTACTCTATCTAATATCAAGTATTGAATGTCTTTAGAAATATTAACTTTATTCTAATTTTCTAATTACATTCAACTGTTAGTAGTAGCACATAAGTTAGTATATGCGCAATGTTTCGAGAAATATTATTCTCCTCTCTTCTTTAGATGTTTCTGGCCTGATCAGTGACAGTACTAGCATGGGATTCTGCCTTTGACATGATGGCTCAGTTAGTTAGAGCACTAACTTAAAATTCAATATTCCAAGAATCTAATGATCTAGATTTGATTCCCATGCTATACTGTCACTGGTCTGTCCAGAAATACTTGAAGAAGAGAGGAGAATAACACCTCTCAAAACATTGTGTATAAACTAACCTATGTACTATTACTAACAGTGGAATGCAAGTGGAAAATTTAAATAAAGTTAATTTTTCTAAAAACATTCAATACTTAATGTTAGATGATGGGAAATGGTCTAATATATAAATACAACTAAAATACCATGATCACAAACCTTCAGAAAAACATTCAAGTGATATATTTATATAATTTAAAAATGCAGAACTCACTAAACCTATTGCCATACACAGCAAGCTAGAGTAATCAATGGATGCCAGAAGGCTTGTGCATAAAATCCCCATCTAGTGCCTACACATCCAATATCCCCAGACTAGTTTCTGACTTGTGGCCTTCATCAGTGAGGAGCCTTGGATCTGAGAGTACTGCACTTAGATCTTAGTGAGTTTTGTCTGTTTTAACAACAGTTATACACAAGCATAAGAGGTGGTAGTCATGTGATGTTTATAATTTAAAAATAAAATTTAAAAAATAAATAGTATAGTTTAAATCTATCTGACATAACTACCATAGTTACATTGTAGATTAAATCATTAATGATTATCATGGATGTAGCTCAATCAAACCATGAGTTTGTTAGACATGAACATCAAGTTTTTTATTATGTCTCTCATTTTTGTCATTTTGAATTTCATGATTTCCATTTGTATTTGGAAAATAGTATATAAAAACTAACAAAAGGGTGGAAACAAATTTTATTCACATATTTTTAAAAATGTCTATTTATTATGCACTATTTATTTCAATGTTATTAAAAATATTATTCAAAAGAAACAGAAATGTTAAAAAAATTATATTATTTTTGCAATCAATACATTGATCCTGATCTAATCCAAGATCAAAGTAAGAACTCTAATCTTTAATAAATGATTACTAAGTATATTTACTGATTATTTGAAGGAATATAATGCAAATATTTTCAATATTGCCTGGCATAAACTCGCATTCAACGTCATGCCCTGGTAGACATATGCTCTTAATGATTAAACTCTGACGTCTCCCTAGTATACATATATGTAAAATGCAAAACCATAAAACAATTCAATACAAGATAAAATCCAAAATTTTTACCAAAATCCTTACACGATCATGGTTTCATCTACTACAAGTAGACCTTCTCAATTGAAAATCAAACTAAATGAACAGACATGTATATATACAAACAAACAAACCTTCCCATAATTCATTTAAAACACTACCTTCTTTTAATATCAAAAGATGTCTTCATATGATAGACTTTGATGATAAAACTTCTTGAATCTGAGGCTATCAATCTTATGAAGACATCTTTTGATATTAAGGGAAGGTGGTGTTTGAAATGAATTATGGGAAGGTTTGTTTGTTTGTATGTATATGTTTGTTCTTTTAGTTTGATTTTCACTTGAGACGGTCTATTTGTAGTAGATGAAACCATGGTCGTGTAAGGATTTTGGTAAAACTTTTGGATTTTATCTAGTATTGTATTGTTTTATGGTTTTGCAATTTATTTATTACTAGTATAGTGTTAAGCTGTTTTGGTTATATATATATATTACTTCAGCGAAAATGTTTCTTCTATTTTTTTCTCTATATTTTCGTTTTAACTATTACTTTTTTAAAACATAATTTGTCTTTTTTTTTTTAAATTCTAAATGAAAAATAAAATTTATTTTACTTTTTTTTTATTTTACAAAAAAGCAAGCGGAAAATAAGCAGAAAGGCCTGATTAATTTTTAGATTTTTCTTTTTTTTTGAGATGAAAGAATTTTTAGAAGGTGTAAATTTTTCCTCTAGCTATAACAAGCTTTTCTTTAGCTTGCTTATCAAAAGTAATATATATATGTATAGTAAAAAAAATCACGAAAATCAACTTTTTGAACAAAGCTGTCAAGAAAAGTTACATTTTTTAAATAAAGTCCTATCTTCTTTTGGATGTTTAATATTTCGAGTAAAGCAGAAAAATTGAAGCTTATCATATAATATATACAAGATAAACATTTGTCGAGTATATAAAGCTCAATATTTTCTAAATTGAGCAAAAGCAAATTGTACAAGGATTTATACTGACATATTTATTTGGCTCAGAAAATTATTTAATTAAAAATAAATAGCTTTTCCCCTTCCTCTTACTTAATTTTTTAAAGCATATTATTTATACTATTCATTAATCAAATGCTTAACTTCAAGTATCTGTAATTTAAGCCTTTTGATACTCATTTAAACCTATATTTTTTTATTTATTGCTTAAATTTTCATAATTTAAAAAAGTTTTCAAATAATATTTCTTTTGATTTTAATTTTATTTTTCCAATTACAATCTATGGTATATCAGTAATCAATTTATTTACATTTTTCTCTTTAATTTTTGTTAAAAATAAAGATCAAGTAAATATGTAGATTTAATTCTGATATATTTGAATAAATAAATATAGGTATAGATTTAATAAATAATAATATGAATTTTTTTTTTCAGATGAATAAAAAAAAATTTAAATTTGTAAAATACATTATACAGACAAATGGATCTAATATATATAAATTGTTTATAGTAGTTTTTATTTTTAAAACTCCAAAAGTTGCTCTTAGTAGCAATAAAACACTTTATTTACTTTACTCCAGAGTCATATATTGTAATCTTAAGTAACTAATGCATGATGATGAAAAATGCTAGAACATTTACATTCTCAGACATAGGCCTTCAACAAATCATATCACTATCTAAGTCTAAGCTAGAAACTTATCTGAGGATGTAGGTATAATACCATAGTTTGACTTTTAACCTTGAGTATCAAAATTTTTAGATCTCAGTATTGCTTGAGTGCAAATGTATTATTATATTTTTTATGACCCGATAAGTGATTCACGTGATTTGAAGCGCCAAGAAAGTAATTTTTTTTATGCGTGTCAATACTGGTGATGTTTGGACAATGAGGAATATGACATTATAAAAGAGTTTAATGTTCGGGACAAATACAAAACAACCTTTTTTTTCTCAAGGATAGAGTTGTCTATCTTCTCTGTTTTATGTATACTCTGTGTGATGATTTTTTGGGTGGATAGAGGTGGGGAGAGGGAGGACAAGCCTCAAGTAGTTAGTTCAAAATATATATTGAATTTATATAAATATATATTTCAATATCTAAGTTTGTAAAATACTAAATTTAGTGTAATACTTATGATAGTACTAATAAAATGTTGGGTGGGCCTAGAATTAATTTATTTGATCTGATGAATGTGATGATAAAAATGAAAATTGAGTTGAGGACCAACTCTGCTGAATTGAAGGTAGTAAGTGCCAAAATAGACACTCGCTCTGCTGAATTGAACCATAAATTTCAAATTAGATATTAATTCTGCCAAGATAGATCATAGTTCCACTGAAGTGTAGACAGAAATAAGTAATAAATTTAAGGAATTAGGAGCCAAATGCACTGCAGGTTTGAAATAGTATGAAGCTGAAGTTGTCACATTTGGAGAAAAACATAAGTTATTCAGTTAAATCATAATAAATGATTTATATAGAGATATTAAGAAAATATGAATCACAGTTTCAAAGATAGTAAATGATAATTTTGAGTTTGAGGAGACACAATATGAGAGGGATAGTAATAAATCTCCAAATTGTGATCTATCTTATTTGGCTCATATATGCAAAATTAATGGATTTTTTATAGAGGCAAGAATGTTAGAGACACTGTGGTCTTATTAACATGAAGTGCATGGCTACAAATGTAGAAATTTCATTAACAGAGAGATGTTTAAGGTAAATGAAGACCCACGATTATTACCTGATGTTAAGGTTCATGAGAAAAAATAGACAAATTTTATTATAAAGAGAGTACTATGTTGAGTTAAAAATATCTTGACAAGTTTTATTTATGCAATGGACATGATTGTAGAGACTTTTTATGAGTATAATTAATTATAAAAAAATTATCTGAAAGGCAAAACATTATGAAGAAGTTTGGCTCTTAACATTCTTATAATCAATGATGGTAGAGCAAACACAAAATGTTTGATATATGATAATATAAAATTTAAGAATATGAAGTTTAATCCAAATGTGACAAATTATGCAAATTATAAAACTTTATTTCATAAGGAACAGGGTCATTATAGTTTTGGATGGTATGCAGAAGCTATATTTTTGGTTGGACTAAAATATAGATATCCTGATAGAAATTCATACTATTGGTGTGATAGTTTAGATATGCTTTATACATATTTTGGCAAGACAAAAATGAAAGAAAGTATAATGACAGGATGTGAAAGAAATAGAGAATTAGTGACAATAATAAAACTTTTATCTATTACATAGCATTCACATTTTTAAATACTTTAAAAGCCATCTAATTTATTCTTGAGTTATCTAAAGGGTGTAATATTTTTAACTTATTTTTCAAATATTTATCCAAAATCAAATTTAAAGTCATCTTCCTCATATTAACATTCTTTGTTCTGTTTCAAGAACTAGTTTCTAATATCAAGTTGTATATTATTATGAGAGAATGTTATGACATTGTAAACCCTTACTAATTAAGTTGTTGCAGTTGAAATAATTTATTATTATTATTATTATTGCATTTGATAGAATAGTTTTACATAAGTAAAGTGAATTAGTGACTATAAGTCTAGAAGGTAAATTATTGTATAAGTTAGTTCCTATATATAGTATTGGTTCATACGCCCCATATTAGTTACCTGCCAGAACCTCATTCAACATCTATGAGGATCTTACAAGAGTGTGAAAAGATTGGAGTAAATGCCTATATCATTGGTACATCTGATGGGCTAAAAGGGACTTACAAAATCTGGGGCCTCAGGCCAATGTATCGTGAAAGACCAGCATTGCATTGACTTCAAATCTGTCTCCGTTAATCTTCATATCCTCATGAATTCTATTTCAACATTGTTAAGGGGTTTGAAGAATACTAATATAAATGTAATTATGGTTGATTTTTTTCACTCAAGAAGATTGCAAAAGTTTCACTTTGTATAGCAATTGCCATCATTTTATGTTTTTTACAAGAAAAAATATTTTTGATATAGTGTTGTTGTTCTCACGAATGTAGTTAAATTGAAAAGTTTCCCCATAATAAGTTAAATGTGAAGGTGTATATTTAACTTGGGGAATAGTTGTTGTTTTATTGGGATGTTATGTCATAACTTCCAATTGATAGTAAGGGGAATGCACATTTCTTTTGTTATGAAGGGGGAATGTATAAAGATTGGAAGAATCCATACTTTCCCACCAATTGTAGTAGTATATATCTATTCAAAAAATAAATAAATAAGAAGGAACATATACATATATACATGGGAAGAGAATGAAAGAAAATAGGGATTCTTTCTTTCTATTGCATAAGATTTGGATATTTTATTATTTTGATGTCTGTATATACGTTTTATTTATACATTTTGGTAAGTTAAAATTTTTAGGTCTTTTGGTGATTAGAAATATAGAACTAATTGTTTACTATGCAGTCACTTTGTTAAAAGTAGAGAATTAAGATCTATAATTAAACCTGATAGCTATCAGTCTGTATCTCATAAAGTAGCTGCTTTAAGGAATTATTGTCATAGGAATAATAAGTTAAATAATTCTAGTGGGGTAGCTTTGTTTTAGAAATGTCAATTTTATAAAGATTACTTGAGGGTTTGTTACTCTGATAAATTTGTTAAAAGTATTTTATTTAATAGTAATATTTGTAAGGATGTAAAGGATAGAGAAAAATATTATTTTATTTCTTTGCCATTTAAATTGTCTTCTTATAAAATTGCATGTAGGAATAGAAAATTGTTTGGAAATAAGAAAATTGCTTGGAAAAGGGGTATTACTTTGAATAATTTATTAAATAATACAAATGAAATTTTTGATAGAAGGACTATTCCTGGTGTAATATATTTTATCCCTTGTTTTTTTTTTTTTTGTAAGAAGGTCTACATAGGTCAGAGTAGTTTGAGTTTAAATGAAAGAATAAAGGTTCATAAAAGTAGAATTAAAAATAGATAACTTAGTTCTGCTTTGTATGTCCATGAAAAAAATACAGGCCATACTATTAATTTTGATGGAGCTAAGGTTGTCTTCTTTGAGAGAAATTAAATAAAAAAAAAATTAAATAATCATTATTAATAAAAATTTATTATTCTGAAGCAATTAACTTATTTAAGTGTTCTTTTAATATTAAGGGTGGATGGGAAATGAAATGGATTTGTGGGTAATGTTTAATATTATATATATTGTGTAGTTTTTGTAGTTCTTTACACTTGAGAAGTCTGCTTGTAGCAGCGAAACCTTTGGTTGTGTTTTAATATTATTTTTTTGCTGGTCTGGTTGAATTTTAGATTTGGGGTAATTTTAATTATATATATATATATTTATGTATGTGTGTGTGTGTTCATTAGATGGAGCTTACCACTAGCTCCAAACAAGCTTTAATTATAAGTGACAATAGAGAAAGAATTCAAAATCTCTATCATACTATCCTCATCTTCAGACCAATTGGTTTTGAGCTTAATGTATCACTTCAGTGAAGAGTTAGGATTTCAGAACTAGATCTAAAACAATAATTCAGAGCACTTATTTAATACATTACTATAAGTTTGAAAACTCAAATTTTTCAGAAATGTAATTTCTTCAAATCCAGCTTTATAAAACAGATAGCTATATGGGTCTGAACTCAGTTCAGTTTCACTATATATTGAAAGCTAAAGCAATATCACATCACAAAAGTCTTCAAGGGTACACTTATAATAATTAATAAAACAAGTCACAAATTGTACAACTTGCCTTTAAGCTTGTGCTAAAGTGTTCACTAGATGGAGCTTACCACTAGCTCTAAACAAGCTTTAATTATAAGTGCCAATAGAGAAAGAATTCAAAATCTCTATCATACTATCCTCATCTCCAGACCAATTGTTTTCAAGCTTAATGGCTCACCTCAGTGAAAGGTTAGCTTGTTTGGAGCTAGTGGTAAGCTCCATCTAGTGAACATTTTAGCACAAGCTTAAAGGCAAGTTGCACAATTTGTGACTTGTTTTATTAATTATTATAAGTGTACCCTTGAAGGCTTCTGTGATGTAATATTGCTTTAGCTATTAATATATGGTGAAACTGAACTGAGTTCAGACCCATATAGCTATCTGTTTTGTAAAGCTGGATTGAAGAAATTTATGTTTGGGAAAAATTCGAGTTTTCAAACTGATAGTAATGTATTAAATAAGTGCTCTGAGTTGGAGTTTTAGATCTAGTTTCTGAAATCCTAACTCTTCACTGAGGTGAGCCATTAAGCTCCAAACCAATTGGTATCGAGATAAGGATAGTACGATAGAGATTTTGAATTCTTTCTCTATTGGCACTTATAATTAAAGCTTGTTGGAGCTAGTAATAAGCTCCATCTAGTGAACATTTTAGCACAAGCTTAAAGGCAAGTTGTACAATTTGTGACTTGTTTGATTAATTATATATATATCAAATAACAAGAATTTTAAGATTACTATTTTTAAACTGTCCATATGAAAGTGATCTATCACTTATTAGTTGTCAGGTAATTAAAAACAAAGTAGAAACCCGTCATCAATTACACCTAGGTCTCATTTTACATGATAGATAGGTTCCTCAGAAAACATGCACAAAAGAAATCGCACAAAAATAGATGTAACTTACCTTGAAAAAGGGGGGATACAGACTGATTTTTCAAAAATCGCATAAAAGCAAAGCACCAATGTAAAATTACTTTAAAATTCGCGCAAAAAAAAAATAAGGAAATAAAATATGACTAATAAAAAATTTCAAATTTGAAAAAAATTGATACAAGTCAAATTTAATATTTAATTTTATTCAAAACAATATATTTTTATGCATAATTTACAGAACAGTAATTGACATTTTTTATAAACATTTTAATTATTATTGCTACTTGCTGATAAACAGGTTCATTTGCAAACTGGTAAAAAATCAGATTCTTCACAAGAGGAAATACAACTAGTGCCAACTTCACTCTCATGTTGTGTTAATGGTTTTCTGGTGACAATGTCATTAGTAATTAATCTTTGAGACAATGATTTTATTAATTTTTTATGAAGCTTGCAATATCCAGACATACAACCATTTAGCTCTCATTGGAATTTAAGAGCACGTTCGTGATTAGTGTCATTAATAAGAAAATAATTAAAAATAAACTTGCAGACACTAAATGATTAATAATTGATTATGTTCTTTTTTAAAAAGCAAAAACAGATTGTGATTTAAAATGCAAAATTAACACGCACAATGTTTGAACAAATTTACATTATAATCTTGTAAAATTTAATGTGGGTATACATAAAATGTGGAAATGATGATTTTAATTTCATTATTGCATAAAATTTTACTATTATAAAGCACTGAAAATATTGAAATTACTAAGATGAAAGTCGAATTCCAATAATGTGGTATTACTTTCAATATGACGTAAGTGCGCAAAATTTATTATTTAAAGTAATAGCGCATTATCGGAGTTCGACTTCCGAAGAAACATGAATCGCGTAACTTCAAAATCGCGTTAAATAAATCCACGTAAAATGAGACCCAGGTGTATTACTTTATTATCCTGTGGAGAAATACTGAAAAGGTATCTGACTTGCAGTATTTACTTTTTTTAAAAAATCTCACATATATTCACATTATATTAAGAGTAATGTAGTCCTTCAATGATTTTATTTTAATTTTAAGTTCCCGCTAGACATTCATTACAAGTGCAATCTGTATAAAAATGTTCTAATGGACATGCTTATAATAATATCTAATTTTTTAATGAGTATCATGGTTAAAAAGCATTTAACGATTAAAATTTTATTTGTAACTATTGTATCTACATATCAGTAGCAATCAGTATATTAAAGCAAAAGAGATCAATTTCTCCTTAAGAAAAAAATACACTTCTGTGCCTAAACAAACCCTCTCCCTCAATGTTGATAAAAAATAATTATATTTATATATGTTCCTGTTTTTTTTTTTTAGTAAAATTATAAAATATCTATTTCTTAATAAATGTGTTAAGCTTACATGTATCTTTTGTTTGAATATATTTGATTATTAAAAGATAATTAGCTTCTTGAAAATATATGTGAAATCAGGCAGAAGTGAGCTTTGTTTATAACTTTATTACTCATTTTTATAATTTTTCTTTTAATTGTAAAATTGATTTTTAAAATAACTAAGATCATTTTTATTTTTAGAAGAATATTTTTTAAAAAAATTTAAACAAAAACATTTGAATAATAATATTCTTTTTTATAAATCATTTTTATATAGCGCGATGTTTGTAAACTGTAATATTTAAAAACAGCATTACGCTGTTGCACATGTGCTTTGAAGATTTTAACTATAAATGAATGAATACTAACACTCAACCACATGATAAAGTCTTTGGAAAAGATAGAATGGCCTTTCTATCTTTTCCAAAGACTTTATCATGTGGTTGAGTGTTAGTATTCATTCATTTATAGTTAAAATCTTCAAAGCACATGTGCAACAGCATAATTCTGTTTTTAAATATTCTTTTTTATTAATATTTACTAAGGCATTAAACCTTTAAGCATGGGCACTTGAAAATATGAAGGTTAAGACCTGTAGAGGTCCCTACCTTCGTATTTTCATGTGCACATGCTTAAGGGTTTAATGCCCTAGTAAATATTACTTATGTAATCAATGTGTTTTAAATAAATTTATAATTACATCTTTTTTATTAAGTACATTTTTTAGACTGAAGACTGAAATTTTTTTGGGTAGATAATTTTATTGCTACTTTTTTAAATTGTTAAAGTTGAAATTTTATTTTTAAATTGAATTTCATTATTTAACCTTATGCTTTTCATTAAATTTACCTAAACATAAGGACATGATGTAATTAAATGTTTTGGTAGTAGTTGTTTAGCTGATAGAAGCCACTTAAAGGTGTTGTTTATGTGAAAAACACAAATATAATATTACCGAGCCATAATGTTACTGAGCCGACCTTTTTTTGATGTTTCCAATTTCGTTTTTTCTTTATTTATTCAATTTCTGTTATTATTTTTATATATATAAAAAAATACATTTATTAATTAGTTATATTGGATTGTAAACAAACTAGTATTTTTTTATTATTTTGTTTTAACAACACTCATTTATTTCAAACAACAACTTGTCCAAATACGACACTGCGGAGCGCAGCAATGAGGATGGTCTAATTATTTTTGACTCTGAAAAAAGTACTTCATTTTTTTTTTTGCTTTTAAGGAAAGTTTTTTTTCTATTGTCCAATTTTTGGTATTATTTTTATATCAAAAAACAAAAAAAAAACCATGTTAACCATGAATTATTTTTGATTGGAAACAAAGTAGTATTTTTGACAACAACTTGTCAAAGACACCATCAAAAAGTGCAGCGATACGATCTCAGAGAGGAAGAATATGTCAGCATGTAGTGGTGGAATGTGCAGGGGGTTTCCTAGTGGTTTTGCCAAACCAAAGGTTCGACCAAAAACTGCACTAGTCTAAGCAAACCAACTTTACAATTTCAAAAACAAGCTGCAACCTCAGACATTTGATTTGTCTTGCAACTGTTCTTGTGAAAACCTGACTTTTCCCATGAGATATATGAAATCATGCTTGGGCATACCCTTCCAATTTGTTTTCACCTTCCAATCTTTGCAGGAAACTGTGTCACTCTGCTTATAATTTTTAGTATGTAATACTATGTCAGGTAGGATGTAATATCATTACTTGGAATGAAGATTTTAAGAGTTAGGGCCAGTTGAATTCCAGACACCCTCACATGATGCGGTAGTGATCTGTGAAGTGCGCAGATTTGCATAAATTGTCATGAAGGACATAGCAAAGCAGGCCATCATATTAGGTGGCCTGCTATGGCTAATCTGAACAGAACTGTTCAATTTAATGTAAGTTGGGCCACATAAATGACATTTTTATGTGTTTTTACACATAAACAACGCCATCAAGCGATATGTATTGGCTAAACAACTAGTACCATTGCTTTTGATTATAAAAATACATCTGAAGGAAAGATAAGAAAAAAATATATGAACAAAAAAACTCATGATTATATTCCAAAATAAAATACTTAATAGGTAAATTTTTAAATACATTTAGGCATATTTTGAGACGTAAAAACATCAAATCCATAAAGTGTTCTCTGTTTCTTTTTATTATTCTGCTATTGTATATCATTGTATTGGATTAATATTTTTAATATTAAATATTTTTATCATTATATCTTTATGTATTTTTATTTTTACAGAATTTCACAGTTTAAGAAACAAAAAAAAAAGTTTAAGAAATAAAATAAAAAAACATAATAAAAATGTGATTTCATATACATGAAATTTTTTTTGCAAATTATTATTGTTTTCTTTTTTTAAAAAAAATATGTCTTAGAAGTCTGCAATAAAAGAAATTAATGTTTTATATTATGAACATTTTTTAATGAACTTTGATATATATTAAGAATGGAAAAGATAATGCATTAAACTAATGGTGGCAATCCTTTTTACATGTGCGTGCCAAAAATTTCCAAAAAATATTTATTTAATGATTGGCATGCCATACAGTTATTGAATCAAAATATAAACAATTTAATTATTGCAGTTCTTTAAAAGTTTATAAAACAAAATAATAATAATAACAATAATAATTAAACAAAATTTCTAAATAAGCTAAATACTGGTGAACGATATGTATTTAGAAAAGCAGAAGTTGAATGAAATATAATAATAAAAAATTAATAGTAATTAAAACAAAATTTTGGAAATAAACATATAAAATCAATATAAATAGATATTATTTTATGAGATTTTTGATGTTGTACATTGGATGCCAAATATTTTATATCTGGTTCATATTTTGCCATTTTTAATAATGTATATGATGAACTAGATTCATCTGTT
The DNA here is from genome assembly GCA_028023455.1 of Epiperipatus broadwayi. NCBI lineage: Eukaryota > Metazoa > Onychophora > Udeonychophora > Euonychophora > Peripatidae > Epiperipatus > Epiperipatus broadwayi. The sequence continues at coordinate 42,215 of JAQFVV010006988.1, read as the reverse complement.
ATTCCATTCCTCGAACTATCTTTAATTAAATTCATTTCTGAAAACAATAATTGACATGCATATGTATAGGAGAAAATTGATAATCTAGCAGTCACTATTTTTTTTAAACAATAAAATGTTTCAGGAATAACATTCCAGGTAGTCAATAGTTCCTCTTCAGCATTCTTTTACATATATCAAATAATCAATCATTTTCCATTGTTTCTAACTCATTCCTCAAGTCAACAAATTTCTGTTTCCATATAGAACTGATTGCATTTCCATATCTTTCAAATTAAACCACTCAAAAATTTCTAACTTCAAACTATCCATTGGTATTATGTCTGGGTATAAAATAAATTTTGATATTTCAGAAAATTGTCTGAACTGTGTAAATCTTAAAGAAAAATCATCAATTATCAAGTGAATAACACCACAAAAGTCTTGTGTCAATTTTACTTGATCTGGCTTTTCATGAGATTCTAAATCAGTTAAAAACGTTTTTAGATTTGGAAAACATTTGAAGGTGTAAGAAATAACATCATGGTTGAAAATTTGTAATTTAACTTCAAATGCTTTGATCAAATCAAACATGACAACAATTGTGTGATTATAATCTTGCAGTTTCACATTTAATTAATTTAGATGTGAACATATATCAGTAAAAAATATTAATTTGAAAGTCATTCAACATCCATTAATTTAATATATTTTTCAATGATTTTCTTATTATGTAAAAACAGTCTAATTTCTTTTAAACACTCAATGAATCTTTGAAGAACTTTTCCTTAACTTAACCATCGGACATTGTTGTACATAAGTAAACCATAGTATAATGAGTTTACCTCACTCAATGTGTAGATATAAAATTTGATTAACTTAGTCATAACATTCATAACATCATCCAGTGGCTTAAAGCTGGCCTTCATGCATAAAATCTGCTGATGCATAATGTAATGAAAACCAAAAATTGAATGTCCAATATGGTTGTAAATAAACTGAGAAAACTATTTTCTTTTCCAGTCATAAGTGCCATCTGTAGTTATTGATACAATTTTGGCAACATCTATATTACAAATATCTATTCCTTTTGTTGTTGGTATTAATGAGGTTAGATTGATCAATTATTATTTGATATTATTCCCAACACAATAGTAAATAAACATAGTTCAAATGAGCTGATCCGTTTATGTCTGTACTTTCATTAAGCTAGAAGATTTTATATCTCTTTTTTGTTGGTAAGTTGTGTTGTTAGCCATTTTCGGGATTTTTTCTCTAACTGTATTTCTAGCCAATGATAAATCTTTTATGCTCTAAATAATTTTTGCTTTGTTTTCAAAATCTACAAAAAGAAATGGTGCACATTTCATCCAAACTTCTTTCATATATTCTTTATTATTAAAGGGTTTCCCATGTTTGATAATTACATTTGAAATAAAAAAAATAGCAGCAGTTATATTTGAATGGTTTTCGATAAACTTCATTATAGATGTTGATTGAATATTTATATTTTTAAATGCTTGGGCAATATATTCTTTTTGTTCATCTTTATTTTTTTCCTGACAGAGATATTTTAAGTGCTGTCTCTGGCTAAGCATTTATCACAAAGCTTGCTGAGGAATTGGCAAACCTCATTGTTTATAACTTACAAGCTTAAGAGATAGGGTCATGTGATCTATGGCTCTTATTTTGACTATTTATTTATTATAGGTCTTATAATGCTATTTTACCGATGATGTTCTCAATACAACTGTTCCATATTATAAACACAGATTGCCTTGGTGCCTTTGTTAATCATTCCATACTCATCAGTCCATCAATTTTGAAATTCTCTACTGCTTGATAATTTTTGTTTTTTATTTTCATTAGTCATATTAATATAATGGTAACAAATTTATTTAAAAGTAAATTTAAATGAGCTTTAATAATTTTATAATTCAAAGATTTATTATATGTTAAAATATATTATTATCCTTATATTTCACTTTTACAGCAAAACTTCAAGCAAAAAAAAAAAAGTCATTTGGTGCCGCATTTCATTCCTTTGTTCATGATTTTGATTACTTTAAAAAAATGAACGGGGTCAACATGTTTAGTGAAAAAAGATTAGGACAGAAAATCATTTGATTACTTTTATTTTACATATGTCATGGCATCGGCCGGGACGCGAACCCACAACCGTCTGCAACCAACTACTTGCTTGCAAGGCTGCTGCGATGACCTTTTAGATTTAAAAAAAAATTATTTCAAAGAGTGATAAAATATTTTATCAGTTTACTTTCTAGTTTTATTGGAATCATTTGACAAGTTTATAGAATATGTAGTATACCGGTACCACTTTATTTGACTTAAAATATAATTTATTGCTTCTAATCAGAGTTCAATTGTAAATTGACTTGTAATATATTATATTTATTTATTTTACCTTTAGTTTACAGTAAATTTTTATTAGTACAGATTTTAGCAACAAAATATATATTGATGAAAATTATGATACATAAATAGTTCGCATGTCAGTAAAAAATCCATCACGGCTCTAAATTAATAATAATTTCAATACAAAAAGTTAAAAATCTTGTCACGCGTTGTTAGCCGAGAGGTCATCGCAACCGCCTTGCAAGCAAGTAGTTGGTTGCAGACGGTTGTGGGTTCGCCTCCCGGCCGATGCTATGACATATGGAAAAAGTTAAAAATCTTCAAGAACATCTCTTGGGATGAAGTAAGATTGTATGATAAAAACAATTTTCTGAATCATGCTAAAACATCAAAGGTTATTAATACATATATTTGTGAGACGTTTATACTGTAAATATTATTGAAGTTGTGAGGATACAAATATATATATACACGCACAGACTCATTTACAATTTTTAAAAGTAAAATAAAAACTTTATTTTATAAATATGCTATAAGTCAATTAAAATCAATAGAAAATCAAATAAGAATGATAAAAAAAAAAAAAAACAGTGAAAGATCATTTAAAAAAACAAGTAAACCATTTTCAGAATTGTCATAATATTAATGATTTTAGTAAATAAGGAATAAAAATATTACAAAATCTTTTCAGATTATAATGTATTTGATATTTATGTAACTGGAAATAAAATCATCTTTACATTGATTTTTTTTTTTTGAACGGCTTTATTTTATAAGTAATTTTAGAATTTTACAGTATTTCTGATTGAAGCAGTAAAAAGCTAGATTTTTTTTTATTGTCATTTCATTATAATTTGTCATAACGATGATTTAGTGTTTGCTTTTACTTACAATTAACATAAACTTATCTAAAGAAGAGAACTACTTATTATGCAAAATACTCCCCCCCCCCTTGAAGTAACTAATACTCGTCTCATTTAAGAATGAATATACTTTAATTAATGATTATATTTATATAAAATACAATTGTGATTTTTATATTATTGCGTGCGCGAGTATTTTAATCTACTTTTTTATTTTTATGAATCGGATAATCAAAGCAATATGTTATTGACTATTTTTCTTCAGCTGTTACAAACAGTTTTATAAATAAAAATATCTTTTATGTTCTAATACTAGTGAAACTGTCTATAAACAGAGAATGGTTTTCTGATAAATATTTCACTTTTAGTACGACTGAATTTAGAAATAAATCTATTTATGGAAATTTGTTGTTTAATGTTTTATCCAAGTAAGAATTCAGTTTTTCAGCTGGCGCAAGATTTAATATCCTATGAAAATAAGAATATGAAGATCATAGCAAAAAAAAAGTGTCTTTAAGTCCTTGTAGTTTTAAAAAAAGTTTTAAAATTAAACTAAAAAACCCTGTGTAAGTTTTGCTAGTAGAGCAAGTACACAGACATACGTAAATCAATACTAATATTTACAATATACTAGTATGGATTTATTACAGATTCAGCCTAAATTCTGCCATCTCTCTGTGTATTTAAGTGGACATACTAAGGCCATATATATGAGGGTCAGAGTGACTTAAAGTCAACATGGGTATGACAACAATATTGTCATAAGCAAGGGCTTGAGCATTCCATCTACAGATTTTCAATGATATGGATGGCTGAAGATTTGCAGGGTGGAGAAGATTGAAGTCTGTCCATTAAAGTTTCAAGATTTGCTATCTTAATATAAACTGAGCACTGATTACATATATGTGTGGGAGATGGTGATCTGGACCAACTGCCGAGTGCTGGTTCAGCACGAAATATTTGTTGGAGATCATTTATCTTTTTCATATGTGTGTGGACATGTGTATCAGTTATATAAGATGGAATGAATAGCTGGAGGAAGCTTAAAAGTTTGTGTTGAAATCTTCTTTAAAACATACGCCAAGTAATTCCATATTAATAAATACTTTAAAAGCACAAACATATATTATGAAAAAAATATTGCAATAAACTGTTCATTTAGATAACCGATTATGATTGCGTAAATAAATTCCAAGGAAAATAAATATAAAGTTATTTAAAAACAAAAGATTTTCATCTTAGGTAATAAAAATGAAAATCAAGGTATCATAAGGTAGAATCATTCATCCTACCTGATGGACTACTAATGTAAGGACATAGAACCATAATTATTGCTTAAAATAATATTTAAAAAATTGTATGGTTGATTATTTGGAAAATTATGTGACAATTGTTTTTCCATTAATAGGTTGAGCAAAAATATTCCCTTGAATTAACCAATCGTCAAAAATGGAAAGAAGTTTAATTCATTATGCTGCTTTTACATATATTTAAATAAATCATACAACGTGATATAAAATAAAATATCTTTATATAACAAGAATAATATATAATAATAATAATCCTGCACATAATATTTACCAAAAAGAGCTTTTATATGTAAGATTATTATTATAATATATATTATTGCTAATAAATATCACACGATCATTTTTTATGCTTGCTTATAACTGTTATTGAGTAGGCACTAGATGAGGATTTTGTGCACAAGCCTTCTGGCATCCATTGATTACTCTGGCTTGCATTAAGTGGCAATACGTGTAGAGAGTTTTGTCTGTTTGAATATATTATTGCTTTTATATATAGATATTTTATATTATACCACACCATATGATTTATTTAATTAAGTAGAGTTTTTAAAAAAAAAAAAACATGGCTTAAAACCAATTCAAGAACTTTAGCCTTTAAATCTGCTACTTTGATATTGCACTATGAAGAAGAGAAAAGCTTTAAAATATGATGGAATTATTATTGGTATTTTAAAAGAAGCAGGTAAAGAAATAAAAATATTATTGGAAAAGTTATATAACAAATGTCTAAATGCTAAAAATGCACCAGGTGATTGAAGAATGATGATAAAGAAAACATTAATTAGACCTATTAATTTTTTATTACCAAAATAATTACAAGTCATCTGAAATGTGAACTTTGGATTACAATTAATCAATAGAATTTTACATGGTTTTAGCACATTAGATCATATCCAAGAATTGAGAGACTTTAAAGAAAGCCTCAATAAATATGAGTTGTCTTCGTTTTTTGGATTTATACATTATAAAAAAAAAATTTGACTGTATAATAATTTATATGGTGATTAAAGAATTGGGTCGTTAAGTTTTAGATTTGGGATATTGTCATATTCTGAAGAATATTTATCAAAATGGAAAAACAATGATCAGATTGCATGGTGATACTAAAAAGATTAATATTAAGAAAGGTGTGTGACAGGATAATTTTATATATTCAAAACTTTTTATAGCAGCTTTATAAGAAGTATTTGATGGATTAAAAAGAGGTGCTAAAAGAACAAAAGCAGAAGGAAGCTATTTAAGGCCCTTAGGTTTTTCAAATAATGTGGTTGTTTTTGCAAATAATTCTTCAGAGCTTTAGAAATGTTGCAAGGGTTATCAATTGAGATAAGAAATTAGGACTAAAGATAAACGCTGAAAGGACTAAAGTAAATTTTAATGAAGTTTTCTCAGAAGAAGAATATAAAGATTAATAATCATGAATTAAAAGTTAACAGCTACAAATATCTTGATCACATTATTAACACAAGTCTGCGCTCATATACCCTATATATTACATATATTGATACAGGTATATAGTAAGCCTGTATTTCAATTATAACAGAGGGAAATATAATGGATGAAATTAATCATAGAATTAAACTTGAATAAAATACTCTTGATATAATTTAATATTAAAAGGAAATATGCCCATATATTTGAAAAGGAAGGATTTTTTAAAAAATGTATTTTTACCTGTTTTTTATATATGAGTCTGCAGCAGAAAATCAATACAAAGATTTGGGGCCATTGTATACAGAAAGAAGAGATGTATGCTAGGAGTAACAAAAAAAGATTGCAAACAAAATACATGGTTATAAAAACAAACAGGCATCACTGACATTATTAAAAAGAATGAAGAGATTGAATGGAACTGGTTGTACATATTGATAAAATCAATGAGAATATATGGTTAGATAATGTTTTAAAATAAATTTTTAGATATTGTAAATGACCTATAAAGTGGCCCAATATGAGATGGTTGGATTGAGTAAGGAAGTTTGCTGGTATTGTAGAGAAGATAATGAATTGGAGTAACTGGATTATAGAGAAACTATCTTGTAGTGAATTGATAATGGTTGAAAATGGTAATAATTGATATAAAGAAATAACTATAAGTAAGAAATGACAGTATCCAAATCATCATCACTTTGAGTGTCACCCATTTCTCATAAGGACTAGATGTAAACTAACTATATATTTATATTTATCTATCTATTAGTCTTTAAATATCAGTGTATTTACCAAACAGTAATAATACCCAAGCTTTCTTTTACTGCCCAATTTTGACTGTTTTGTACATACTAGATCTTTGGAAGCAGAGACTTCTCCATAAATATTTTTACAAAAATTGATTGAATACAAAGACTTAATATGGGCTAATTGAAATTTATTAATAAACACTTAAATAATATTGACATGGTTTGGAAAAATAAATAAGTACATCATCTCTCCTATTTAATTTTAAAAAGATATTATCATCTAATTTTTCCAACTGTGAACAATACTGTAAGAGGATTACTATTTTCTAATCACAAATATTGTGGAAAGTTTAAATATTAAATTTGAATATATTGCTATATTAATCAATAATTCTGATTCACGTTTACAATTTGCATACTCTGCAACTATGCAGAATAACATTAGATATCAATGTTAATTGTCATCATCATCATCAACCATTATCAATCCACTGCAGGATGAAGGTCTTTCCAAGTTCAAGCCATCTTCATCATCAACCATTATCAATCCACTGCAGGATGAAGGTCTTTCCAAGTTCAAGCCATCTTCTCTGATCTTTAGCTTCTCTTTTTCACATCACCCCTGCACACTTTCTTATTTCATCCATCCATCTCACATGCAGTCTCTTTCTGAGTCTTTTAGAATCACTTGGAATTTACATTTTGCAGATGATATAGTTGTTTTTGCAAATAATGCTTGAGACCTGCAGGAAATGTTGCAGGAGTTATCAGATAAAAGTAGGAAAGTAAGACTAAAGATAAATGTTAAAAAGACTAAAGTAATGTTTAAATGATTTTTTTCAAATTATGAAAATAAAGATTGATTATGATAAGTTAGACGAAGTTAACAGCTACAAATACATTGGTCAGATTATCAATACAGATGGAAACATAATGGATGAAATTAATCATAGAATTAAACTTGGTTAGAGTGCTTTTGGTAGAAATAACTTGATACTAAAAGGAAATATGCTTATGGGTTTGAAAAGGAAGATTTTTAATAAATGTGTTTTACCAGTTCTTACTTATGGATCTGAGACTTGGACACTTAATAGAAGAGCAATACAGAGACTTCAGATGATTCAAAGAAGTATGGAGAGATGCATGTTGGGAGTAGCAAGAAGAGATCGAAAATGCAATGTATAGGTAAGAGAACAAACTGGTGTTACTGACTCCATTGAAAAAAAATAAAAGACTGAAGTGGAGTTGGGCTGGACATATTGCTAGAAGAGATGATAATAGATGGACAATTGAAATCTTAATGTTACTTGTATTATGCAATAAATTGATTAGAATAATTAATATTTAATTATAAATATTTAATATGACTAACATTGTTTACCTTAAATATACTTTCATCAATATTTGTTTTTAAGTTATTTCTTACTCAGATATCAAGCAAAATTCCAATTCCAATTTTATTATTAGTTTATCTATTCTTTTAATAAAAACGTAAGTACTCAGTTGAAAGAGAATGCAGGAAACAAATGTTATTTATAACATTTAATGGTTTTAAATGTGGTACTTCAAAGAAAATTTGTATAAAATCAATAGATACATCATTTGAATAAAACAATTTCCCATTTATAATTTGAAAGGATAATAGACATAGTATCCATCTATACCTTAGAGAGAAGTTTATCTTTTACTGATAATTAAAAGATAAAATACAACTTAATCTTAATGGATTTTTTTATCCTTATTTAAAGTTCACTGATCATTATTATATATACAAAAAAGCTAATAAAAATTTAACTAATTCATTTATTTAAGAATTTATTCTTTTTTATTTTTTTCAATGCATAGTTATGTTTTTTTTTATAAAAATGCATACTCAGATCTTAATTAATGGCTATAAGTAACCAAGAGACTACTTTTTTTTAAGATTATAAAATATATAGTCAAATAAATATCTATATAAATAATCAAAGATCATATAATATGATTGCTTCAATCAGTAATCTAAAAGCTGGATCATCACATTATATGTGGCTATAGATATCGTATGATTTCAAGATAATAAATTAAATTTATATCACATTGGCAAAACACATATCAATTACATGGACATTCCATCATCAGATGCAACTACTTTACGTTTGCAAAGATCTAAAAGTCCAAAGTAAGAATAAATAATACTATGTATATACAGGAAAGATGTGATATTTTTGCCTTCCAAGCAGCTGGCCCCGGTTCGCTTCCCGATCAACGCATTTGACACAGGGGGAAAAAAAAAATTGTAATATCTTAAATATGATCAAAATGGTTAGTATAGAATGTCTTTCGATCTGAAATATCAAATTTTTTTTATTTGCATATCTATCATTCATAACTTTATAGGTAACTATGTAAAATATCTAAAACTATTTTTCCTTAATATTTACCTGAAAATTTGTAATGGTATTTTGGTTGTAATTATATAGTGGATTATTTCAATCATCTATTATTTATCAATTATATAAAGGATTTAAACACAGACCTTCATGCTTCCTGTAGCTATCTACTCTATCTCATACAACTGACCCACATGACCACACACATGGGTAAAAAATAAACAATCTCCAATATATGTATTTCATGCTGAACCAGCACTCGTCAGTTGATCTAGATCATCATCTCCCATACACATATATAATCAGAGCTCAGTTTTTATTAAAATAGCAAATTTTAAAACTTTAATGGACAGCTTCAATCTACTCCACCATCCAACTCTTTTGCCATCAACACTATAGAAAATCTAATAATAGAATGCCCAATACCAATATTATTCTCACATCCATGTAGACCTTAAGTCACTCTGACTCCTCATGTATAGGACCTTATCCACATAAATACACAAAAGAGGGATGAGCAGGATACAGGCTAAGTTTGTAATATTTGATTTGTAGTATTTGAATATATATTTGTGTGAAGATGAAGATCTGTACCAACTGATGAGTGCTGGTTCAGCACAAAATACATATATTGGAGATTACTAATCTTTTATGTGAGTGTGTGGGCATGTGCGTCAGTTGGATGAGATAGAGTGCATTGCTGAAGGGATCTTGAAAGTTTGTGCTTAAATTCTTATATAATTACATGACTCCAGGTATATAAATTATATTTGTATTCAATCAAATATTATTATTTGTTAAATGTTTATTAGTGTTATGATTTATAATGATTGGATGGGAAACCATTCATTAATTTGCTCTTAAGAAAAAGTAAAAGAAATCAGAAATACACTCATAGATAAATATACAAATGTTTTACTTATTATTGTATTTTATGGAACATCCTAGGTAGTAAGAATATCATCTTAAATTCAATATTCATGAATCTATTTAAAGAACCCTGGTTCAATTTCCATTTAGTATTGCCACTTGTCAGGCCATCGGCATCTGAAAAAAGAGAGAATAATAATACAATTTAAAGCATTATCCTGCATGCTAATTAATGCATTATTACTAACAATTAAATGCACTTGAAAAGTTTGATTAAGTTTAGATTTTTAAAACAAAAATCATTTAATAAATAACAATAAATGATGAAAATAGACAACTCATAATTACAGTTATTTCTACTAAATGTATATTTTAAATTTAAATAAATGTTTAAATACATGAGCATTATTTATTTAATTTTGTTTATAAGTATATGGGATTTGAACTCAGATTTTCAAGCACCCTTCAACTATCCATACTATCTCATACAACTGATACACATGACCACACACATGTGTATCAGTTGTATAAGATAGTGTGGATAGTTGAAGGGCGCTTGAAAATCTGAGTTCAAATCCCCTATACTTATAATTAAGTTCCCAGGTTTGTAAAGAGTGCCTGGTTTTCAAATATTTAATTTTGTTTAATGAAACAAATTTGATTTTCTAGAAAAATATTTAATATAAACTATTCCCAGGAGTAAATAGTTTTTAAATTGTAATTTTGTTTGTAAAATAAATTATCTGAATTTTCCTTTATCTTGTTCTTTTATTTAAATTAATTGTCTTTTGATTTTAAGAATCCCATGATCTGCTTTTTTACTGTACTTTCAAACAAAAAATATTATTTTATAAGCCACTCTCTATATGTTACCATTTAGATTAACATAGCAAAGTTATTTTCACCCAGTACTTGGAAAATCCACAGCTGAGTTAATTATTTAATATATAAATTTCATATTTATTTAAAATTTTGTTTAAAACTTTGATCAGATATGTTTGTTTAGATATCTCTTTATCCACAAAATATATAAAAATGTATTAAAGTAATAATTAAAATATATATTTAAAGAGATAAATATAAATTACTGCATTAAATAAAAAAACAAAAAAAAAACAATGAATTTAGTGTAGATGCAAAATTAAGTAGCTGAAAAAGTTTGTTGCAAGATTTATTTAAAGTTCAAAAGAATACATCAGTGTTCATGTCTTTGGAACAATGAAAAACACCAAAATAGATTTATGCACAATTATTGAAATTTTGGCAATTCAAGAAGATAATATTGGCAAATAAAAACCATAATTTTAATGTAGATCTCTTTCCTGTTTTTATTACTTTAAATTAGTGGATTGCACTAATTATTGATGGCTTCTTATATAAATATATGAAGTATGTACTATTACAATGAAAGTATCCTTTAAATATAGATATTTGTGAAGATTGACAAATTATGGCAGGATAATTTGCAACATTACTAAAATTAATGTGGTGGTCTGATAGGAATTTTCAGTTTCATCTACATTATTCAGTTCGCTTTGATGATAATTATTTAAACATGGAACTGATGTCAGGTATTTGTTGAAACACTTTTATTTAGAATTAATTGTTTTAATTCTGCAGAGTAGTTATATACTTCTTTCTGCTTTCCATTTTTCTGATAAAATTTTACTTTGACCTTGAAAGCAAAAAAGACCATTATTCGTTTGAACATATTGAGAAATTTAATCTTTTATTTTGACAATCTTTCAGACTTATACACATTAACATTCTTAATCCTATTTAATCAGTAACAAATCTTTACCTATAAATAGATTTGTCTTACAAATAATTAAAACACAAAAATAATTTTAGTTAAATCTTACAATAACTATTTTCAGTTTTCATCAAATAATTATTGCAGCAAACCCCTTTTAAGATCTCATCAATATTCATATTGAATTAATTTAAGTTTAAGTATAAATTTTAAAGTCCTTACTATCTTTTATTTAATTATTTTATTTAAAATCACTTTAAATTGAATATAATGTTAAGTGGAATTTATTTATAACGGTGAATTCATGCAAGCATCCTCAAACACACGTACATTTTTTCCTAATATGTGATAGTTCAAAATATACATTAAATTTAGGAAAGTACCATTTTTTAAAAATCATTTTCATATCTTCACCTCATGTTTCCCTGACCAACAATTTTATTAATGTTTTTTTAAAATTTATTTCAGATATTCTTACATCAATCTACTAGATTACTGTTGAGTGTAATGCTATAAATCAATCATAAATAAATACATGTACAAAACATTATTTAACAGCATTAACTGAAATGATAAAATTATTTTAATTAAATTAACAAAAATTACTGAAAGATAAATAATATATAACTCTAATAAATAAATCTTTAAAACAGGCAAAAACTCTCCATACAGTATTGCCACTCAGTGCAAGCCAGAGTAATCAATGAATGCCACAAGGCTTGTGCATAAAATCCCCATCCAGTGTCTACTCATGATATTGGATGAGTAGGCACTGAATAGGGATTTTATGCACAACCCTTCTGGCATCCATTGATTACTCTGGCTTGCATTGAGTGGCAATATTGTATGGAGAGTTTTTGCCTGTTTTAATAAGTTATATGCAAGCATAAGAAATGGTGATCATGTGATGTTTATTGGCTTAAAACAAATCTTTAATGAGTTTTATATTGAGAAATTGAATAAAAATTTCAAAAAAGGTTATATTTTAGAAGTATTCATTAAAATGATATTTCAGTATCATTGAGATTTTCAGATAATGAGATCTTATTCTGTTAAAACTTAAGGGTATGTTTCAATTATTATTTTTATTTTTTCATTTTTGGATTTCAATTTTCTTAAGAATTAAGTTCACTTATAATCCAAAATTATTTGTTTTACAATTATGATATTAATACTATATACATATATCTTAACTGATAAAACATATTAAAACTAAATGAGACTGCACTACTTTTCTAGAAAAAAAACCAATGTAATTATTAATAGCACTATAATGGATAAACAAAGGGATAAATAATAAAGTTACTCTGAAAGAGAATTCTCAACAGGCTTCCAACATTAATAACTTTCAAAAAATACACACACAAAAAATATTTCTTTTTCATCTAATTATCAGTAATTATTATATCACCAATGTATACATTAGCAGGTCTATTTAAAGTACTGATATCAATGATAAAATATTATGCAAAAATATCAGCACATTTCATCTTACAACCGGTGAGGATTCTCATTATTTTCATTTACAAATTGTTTTAATTGGTGAAACAATAAATATTGTCTCACTGGTTTGATTTTTTGCATCATCATCATCATCATGATCATTTTCAACCATTATTGATCCACTGCAGCAACCAGGTCTCTCCTAATTTAATGCACTGTTTCTAATCCTTTGCTTCTCTTTTGCACAACTACAAACAAACTTTCTTATTTCATCTACCCATCTTACATGCAGACTTTTTCTAGGTCTCTTACAATATGATAGGATTCAATTTAAGACTTCATATATCCTTCTATTATCATCTATTCTAGAAATATGTCCACTAGTTTCATTTCAGTTCTTTAATTTTTTTCAATGATGTCAATAACATGGTTGTTCTCTCACCCATATATTTTATTTTCAGTACCATCTTGTTATCCCTAACATACATCTCTCCACACTTCATTGAGTGATCTGAAGGCTTTCTAGTGCTCTACTATTAAATGTTCAAGTCTCAGAGCCATAGGTAAGTAATGGTAATACACATTTACTAAAAACCTTTTTTTCGCAAACAGGTATATTTCCTCTGTATTATTACTTCCAAAATCACTCTACCCAAGCTTAATTCTATGACTATTTTCATCATTATATTTCTACATGTATTAACAATCTGATCAAAGTATTTGTAGTTGGTAACTTTTTCTAATTCATGATTATGAATCTTTATTTTTTTTCTGAAAAAATCTATTAAACATTACTCCTTTTAAATGAAATCCTTATTTTTTACTTCCCCTTTGAGTGATAAGTTTTAAATTGCACTTTACACAAAACGTGAAGCTTAGTATTATTAGAAAAGAATTATATAGCTGAGCACTTTCAGAGAACTTAAGTCTCCATATTCATAGCCTATTTTGTGAGTGTTAGCTTATGTTGAGATTTTAAGCGAAGTTTAGCGGTAATTTATGCAAAAATTTTTCAAAGTTTTCTTTCATAAAGATCATTTTCTGGAGATTTCGAAGCATGATTCTTTTCGGTTTATTGCATAGTTGTCATTTGCAATAAACCATGCCTCCTTTATCTTTCATTTCATAATGTTACATTCAGTGCCCAGTGCCCTTGCCATAGCGGGTTTGAACACATGGCCTATTGTTTTTTGGTGCTCAAAGAATATGGATTTGTTTTCAGTTTTATTTAGAGCTCTCTTGTATAAATAATGATGTTGGCATGGTCTCTCCATAATATGCTGCTCTACATCCATTGGTTGGGCATGACATTTTGTAAACTGCTTGGGCTATTTGATCAGAAGATATAATTCTTTTCTACATAATTCTTTTCTAATAATACTAAGCTTCACTTTTTTTACATAAAGCGAAATTTAAAAATTACTCCTTTTAGTATTTTGCCTTTATTTCTACTTTCTTATTTTTAACTGATAATTTTTGCAACATTTCCTGAAGCTTTGAAACATTATTTGCCACAACATCATCTGCAAAATCTAAATGTCTTAAATAATCTCCATTTATTTTTAAACCCTTATTTTCCCATTTTAATTTACAAAATCCTTTTGTAAAACTGCTCTAAAATGATTTGGAGATAAGAAATCTCCCTGACACACACCCTTCTCAATGTTAATCTTTTAGCATCATTATGTAATCTAATCATTATAATTACATTTTGATAGATATCCTTGAGAATATGAAAATATCCCAAATCTATATCTTAATGATCATGCTCTTAATCACCATTAAATGCTTATAGAATCAAATGCCTTTTTATAATCTATAAATCCAAATCATTATGGCTATTCATATTCATGGGTCTTTCTATAACTTTGCTCAATATATGAGTATGATCCACTGTATTAAATCATTTTCAATCCATTTTTCTTTGTTTTTTGATTGGTTAAAATTCAAAGCTTGCAATAAATGAATTGTTATTATCCTGATAAACATTTTGTATTAAAATGATAGAACATTGCTAGGTTTCTTCAAGATTAATATTACTACTGCACTGTACCAATTATTTGGTAGGGTCTTTCATAATATACACATTTGGTATATAACTTTGCTAACAATTTTTTATTTCTTCAGCTGCTTCATTTAACATAAATTTCATTATTTTCTGGAACTTTTATTCTCTTTACATGTCCCATTTATTCATTTAAAATGTGGGGCAATTTGGATGATATCATAACTATTGTAGATACTTTGTTTTTTGTTCTTTATTGCTATAAAATTCTGTATACTATTTTCCCTCAGGTTTCATGATGTCAACAATTTTCTAGTATAGTTCAATCTTTTTTTATTTTATTGCAGAAATAGTTTATTTTCCAAACCAAGATGTTGTTCTACTTTTTTGAGACATTTATTTTCATCTATAGCTTTCTTTTCCAATTGACAATTATATTATCCTTTATCATTATTAGCTCTTTTTTTTCCATTCTACTAAACTCTACATAGGCAATTTTTTTTCAAAGATCTTTTTTTTTAAAAAAAATTTATATTTCATTCTTTCTTTATATATTCTCTTGTGTCAATATAAATTTACTGGCATGTTGTTGCTTTTTTGTAGCAGATATCTTTCTTACAGTTCTTAATATTGTATCAATTAACTTTTTATTCATTTAAGTCTAAACTATCTTCAAAATTTATTCATATTTTGAAACAATTTTGAAGTTGTAATTTACATCATTGGATTGTTCTAAAAGTTATGAATATCAACTCTTAATCAGATGAACAGCACCTCTTATACTAGCACATAATTGTTATTAAACAAGGCAAAACTCTTCATACAGTAGTGCCACCCTGTGCCAACCAGAGTAATCAATGGATGCCAGAAGGCTTGTGCATAAAATCCCTATCTAGTGCCTACTCATCCAATATCCCCAGACTAGTTTTTGACTTATGGCCTTCGTCAGTGAAGAGCCTTGCAGTGCTCTCAGATCCAAGGCTCATCACTGACGAAGGCCACAAGACAGAAACCAGTCTGGTGATATTGGATGAGTAGACACTAGATAGGGATTTTATACATAAGCCTTCTGACATCCATTGATTACTCTGGTTGGCACAGGGTGGCACTACTGTATGGAGAGTTTTGCCTTGTTTATCAACTTTTAATACTATTTTTCTTAATAATTTTTATCCCTCTACTTTTGCACCACCACTACATTTCTTACATCTCAGTCATTAAGAATTAGTTCCTGTATTGAGTCTTTAAAAAGTATCACAATTTTTAATTACATACATTCTGTTAGTCAAAATTTAATTCAATTCTACCAAACAATCATTTGGATCCTTCTGTGTCCATTTTCATTAAGTATTTTTCTCTAAGAATGAATTCATAATATCTAATTCTTCTTTTTCTGCAAACTCCACAATATATCCACTCTCATTTCTATTTCCATAACCAAATTTATCTTTAGAATGTAAACTTTTCAATCATTTCTTAATTTGAGCATTAAAGTCTTTCATACAATTTTACAATGTTGTTCAGTCTGATCAAGTGTCTTTTTTATATTTATATAAAAATCTTTTATTTTTTTCATCACAATGAAAAGTTGTTTGGTATAAATGTGAATTACCTGCATTTGTTGTCTTATGTTAGTTTGAATAAGTAATTTTGCCATTCTGTCTGATAGACCCCCCCCCCCCCCAATATTGTTCTTTCACTTTTTATTTATAATGAATTCCATTTCACCATGCTTTCATTATTTGTGCCATTCTAGTAAAATATATGTCTATTTTTTTAAACATCTCTTCACCTTTATTTCTAATTTCACAGAGTCCAATAAAGTCCCAATAATACCATTAGACAGTAATTCTTCCAATTTCTGCAAATATCTTTATTTAAAAGTGATCTGCAGTTGAAGGTATCTAAATAAAAGTCTATCATTGAAACTTAGCCTGAGTCTGAATCAGAGAAGTAGCAGCACTCTTTCGCTTTTAGCAGCAATATGAGCTCGGATTTAGTTTTGTCTGTTATAATTGTAAATATATAAAAAGTTAATTCACACACATTTATTCTGTTTTCAAGAAAACTTCACTAATATTACACTTAATAATGATCAGAAAACTGTTAAAAAAGATCATAGAGCTTCGTAATCTTATATTTAAAAATAATACACCAATATAATGAGTGCATGAATAATTATATAGTAATAATAGCCACAAGAACAAGAATGCATGAAGTGGACATTA
This sequence comes from Epiperipatus broadwayi, assembly GCA_028023455.1. Classification (NCBI taxonomy): domain Eukaryota; kingdom Metazoa; phylum Onychophora; class Udeonychophora; order Euonychophora; family Peripatidae; genus Epiperipatus; species Epiperipatus broadwayi. The sequence continues at coordinate 24,836 of JAQFVV010006988.1, read as the reverse complement.
AGAATTTGGCTTGCTTATTTTCCTTGTGGTCCAAAGAAGATCAAAGTGTGTTTTTTCAATTAATAGCAAACTCCTTTCTGTAACCTTTCTTTATACTAAATGACTAATATTATCAGTAGATATTCAAAACTCTAATGAATTTTCAGCATTTTTGTTTCATCGTTTATGAAAAGCTTGGAGATCCGAGTTAGATTTATTTATAAAATATATTATGAAACTATAGAAAAAGAAATAAATTAAATGATGATTTTAAAGAGAAAAATTGTATGGGTATTTGAAAAATAGACATAGAGACAAACAAACTTGTGGAAAGACTAATATGTAGAATCTATTTTTTTTGGTATATAATTATAATCATGATAACAATAAAAAAATAATGTGGCAATATTTTAAAAAGAGCATAGAAAAAATATACAAATTAAAATGATGTAATACTTTATATATTTTACAAGCGCAATGTTTAAATTGTAACTATATAGAAGGTAAACAAACATTCACATGAGCACTGCTTTTTTAATTAAACAAGATGATAACTGTAAGGATACTTTCACCCCAGTCACAAGATAAAGTCTTTACGGAAATAAGAGTGACGTCTTATTTCGGAACTCACATGACAATTTATGAACCAATCTTAAGTGTCTAGAAGTATAAATCATTCTCTTTGAATCAATTTCTTAATTTAATATTTTTATTAGCACTTGTAAAATATTACTTTGTATCAATATTATACAATTTTAAATTATGTAATACTTAATAAATTTTAGAAGAGCAGTGTTTAAATTGTAACTACATAAAAGGTAAACAAACCTTCACACCATCTGGTTTGAGAGTATCCTTACCGTTAACATCATGTTTAAAAAACGATGCTAGTTTGGAGGTTTGTTTAACTTCTATATAGTTACAAATTAAAGTGATATATATTATTATAAAGTAGAGCAAAAACATATAAGTTCCTAAAACCTATTTTTGATCTACAATTTAGTATGCAATAGGATTTTTAAAGTTTTCTAGAATTTAACTCGCTTGAAAAATTATTACTGAGTATATAAGGAATTTATTTTGAATTTCAACACAGACTGCTTTAGTTTATTATTAACTGCCATCTGAAAAGTTGTTTATTAAAAAAAATAGTTAACTGCTTTAATAAAATTTATGAAAATCTGTCATTCAGAAATGACTTTAAAAGTGTTAATGTAGATTTAGTTTCCAGATTGAAATAATATCACTTGGCTTTATATTTGTTCATGTAGAAATACTTTCTATAGCCTCCCATTTTTGAAAGCGGAAATGATCACTTCTTGATCCTACTATTGATTTCTGAGTGTCTATTTTCTATTAGAATTATCAAAGTTTGACTTGTTCTAGCAAAATATGTCTGTCAGTAATGATTTATTTACTCACTTTTCTAGCCTCAGTGCATCCATTGGAACAAGTAAAATTCAACTGATTGAAATGGAGGAGGAAATAAGTCCAACAGATCACTGTTTGACCAAATTGTTGCTCATGGTGTTTTCCTGTTATTTGTTTCAAGTTGTTTATGGCCAGTAACGAAACTGACCGAATGCATTTTTGAGTGACATGCTTATTAAATTTTTTATAAATATTCTTTGTAAATAAAATTAAAATTATTATTTGTCATAAAATATTTTATAAATATTTTTTTTATATATATCTGATATATCATAGCATGCATGTACATGTATGCGATATATATAGTACGTCACTTGCATAGTCTAATATAATATGATAGCAAACAGAGTTCAAAACAAAACCAAGCCAAATGACACTGATTTGTATGTGTTTATATATATATTTCTTTGGAATTTAGCTACTTACATTAATAAAAATTATTTTGTGTATATTTTAATTCTATTACTAACATCTTAATGATGTATATTGTTAATTATTATTATTTTTCTTTGAAGTAGTTGAAATACTATTGTATAACTTGTGGCAAGTAATTAGAAACTTTTGGTGGGGTAGTGGTTTGAATAGCATATAGCAATCTTGCATTTAGAACTGGCTCAGACACTTTTAATAAACTGTTGTATTATAATTAATTATTCAGGATTCAATTATAATATCAATTAAAATTCTGATAAACATTAAAAAAAATATTTCAAACTTTGATCTATGACTTATTGAAAAAAAAAAAAATTGTAATTTTTATTGTACATTCTATTTAGAAGACCCAAAATGCACAGAAATATCAAAAGTAATTTTTTTAAAAATTTCAAATGTATTATAATTTTTTAATAATCAATTTTAAATAGGTTTGATTTTTTTTTTTAACTTTGCTGAACTAATTCTCTATAAATATAATTTATCCAAACTTCAAACACTTTTAGCAAACTTTATTTGTACATACACCTACGTTTCGACTGACCTGCAGTCTTCTTCAGAGCTATGATATAATGATATAATTCTCTATGTGGTTTGATACAGTGGCAGATTGTCTGATTCTGGAGTTTATGGACCATGGATCATGACCTAACTCTGTAATTTCCAGTAACTGAACCTCTGCCCTAAGATTATAGAAGCATAAAAGTCTTTAACATCCTTTGAACAACAGTGAAACATTTCCTTTATCAACAAAAACAAACAAGAAATGTTAACATGAAGACATATTTGAGTCTCAAAAATTAAGATAAATGCTATAAAGAATATTGTATAGAAAATAATTAAATTAGCATCAATGGTTTTCTTTCTATATTTCAATTATATAACATTTGCTCTTACATTGTTATCTTACTGAATCTTTCAACTTTATTTTTCTACTATTCCAATGCTGTTCTTTATAAAGTGCTACAAGAAGAATATGCTTATTTTTCTGCTGCCTAGAAATTTCCTTGTTGTTTAAATCATATTCTACTCATATATTGTAAAATATAAATTTGTGAACTTCTACAACAGGGGTTCTCAAAGTAGGGTACTCATACTTTCAGAGGTACAGGTAGCTTCAGGAAGATTGTCCAGGGTGCATGGTAAATAGCAGGTAAATAAACTATAATTGTATAGCTTTAGAAGCTTTTATACAATAATATTTAGTTTATATAAATACATCATAGAAATATAAATTTGCTTAAATTTTCTAGTTTCATAACATTTTCTTTCCTTATAATTTTTAACATATTTTATTACCTGAATATTTTTTTCACAATACATTTTATATTCAGTATCTAAAAAATGTCTACATTGTCCTTTTCTTATATCCTTTCTGTTAATTGCCCTATATATATATATAACCAAATTGAGTCAACAAATGTGATGATACATGTAAACTTCCTCCTATTTGGAAAATTAAAAAAAAACAAAACAGATTTCCCTGAATTTTTATTTATTATTTTTTTCAATTTTATACACCTATTTTTAGTTGTGGAGTTTCCAGTGCCTCTACAACTATTTTTATTAACACTGTTTGCAGTGCCTCTACAATTATATAGTTTTCATTTGCCAGTTGAGGGCTTGTGTGATCAAGTTATAATGTTGGAATTTTTAAATTAAAATCTTACATGGATGAACCCACAAAATATGTTTTTATATCTACAACCCATGAATACATTCATACACACACACACACACATGCATATATATGTTATGGGGAAAAAAGGACTAATAAATTTAATCATTTTTATGTACATATATGTATTTTACTAATTATATTTAATATATGTATTTTAATAATTATATTATTGTAATGTAAATAATGTCCATTGGGGGGGCAGTTTCAATAGGGTAATTGGTAATGTGATTGTGTAAAAAGAAACACCTTGAAAAGGTTCCATTAAAGAATGAAAGCCAGATTGATTTATTAAATAATATTTTTATTTATAGTGAGTTGTCTATTTCAATTTTGTTTTAAATTGATTATTTTTAATTTTAAATACACCTGGGTCTTGTTTTATGTGGTAGATAGGTTCCTCAGAAAATGCGCACAAAAGAAATCGCACAAAAATAGACTTAACTTACATTGAAAAATGGGGGATACGTACTTTAATTTTCCAAAAATCGCATAAAAGTAAAGCAACAACGTAAAATTACTTTAAAATTCGCATAAAAAAAAATAAGAAAATAAAATATGATTAATAAAAAAATTCAAATTTGAAAAAAATTGATACAAGACAAACTTTTTTTACTTTTTTTATTAACTACAGTATTTAATTTTATTCAAAACAATATATTTTTATGTGTAATTTACATTTTTTTCATACATGTACGGAATTTTAAAAATTATCGCTATTTGAGACATCAGATTCATCATGATGTGATGTGATGTACTATAGCTTCTCCTTAAATGAAGTCAAGAGGAAATACAACTAAAATGTTTTCCAATTGCTGTTGATCCTAAGTGATCTAAAATTGAAATTTTTGTTCCGAAAGAAATTCATTTTCTTGGGTGTATTTTCCTCTCCATTAGGGTAAACAAAGTTTAAAATAAAAATAAGAACTTAAACTTATAATAATAAAAAGACACTGACTCACCACTGATGGTCAAAATTTAATTAAAACTAACAATTAAAAATTAAATTCTTATTTTTGTCTTTAATTTTTTAATTTTCAATTCCATTTAAAAATCAAATTTCATCGTTTCAGATCACATTACATAATTTTTAAATTCTTAATGACAACTAAAAATCAGATTTTAATTATCAAATTTAATTGTGCCCATTGCTGTTACTCACCTTTTAAAAATAAACTTGTGGACACTAAATGATTAATTGATTACGTACTCTTTTTTTAAAAAGCAAAAATAGAACATGATTTAAAATGCAAAAACAATAACATATATAATATAGGCATCTATAACGTTTGAACAGATTTACATTATAGTCTTGTAAAATTTATTACTTGTGCACACTAAATGATTAATTGATTACATACTCTTTTTTAAAAAAGCAAAAATAGAAGGGGATTTAAAATGCAAAAACAACAACATATACATAGTACAGGCACCTATAACATTTGAACAGATTTACATTATAATCTTGTAAAATTTAATATGTGTACATAAAATTGGGGAAATACTGATTTTAAGTGAATAATGAACTTCATTATTGCATAAAATCTATTACAGTACTATTATAAAGTGCTGAAAATATTGAAATTATTAGATGGAAGTCGAACTCCTATATTCCGCGATTACTTTAAATATGATGTGAGTGCGCAAAATTTATAATATTTAAAGTAATAGCACATTATCGGAGCTCAACTTCTGATCGACTAATTTTTATTGCATAAAAGAAAACCGCATACAAAGATATTAAGATGATAAAAAATCAAGTCAGATGACCTAATTTTAATAAAGCTCCTATTTACAAATGTTATATATAGAGTAAGTTAAAAACAAACTCTTATGAAGCTTCAAAAATACCCTCAACCTCAGACCGCGGTTTCTGCCTCTAGCGTCATTAGTGAGGTGCTAGGGAATAAAAATACTAGAACTAGTCCAGCATTTTATCAATGCCTAACTATTGAGAAGAAAATCTGAAACCTTCAGACATTTAAATGTCCAAAAATCCAGCTATCGAACTCAAATAGCCATATGTGACTGAACTAAGTTCAGATACACCATATATTAATAGCTCTAGCAATACAAAATTACCAAAGCATTAATAGCAAAAAACTAAAATTAAATTGATAAAAAATCAAGTCAGATGACCTAATTTTAATAAAGCTCCTATTTACAAATGTTATATATAGAGTAAGTTAAAAACAAACTCTTATGAAGCTTCAAAATACCCTCAACCTCAGACCGCGTTTCTCCTCTAGCGTCATCAGTGAGGTGCTAGGGAATAAAAATACTAGAACTAGTCCAGCATTTTATCAATGCCTAACTATTGAGAAGAAAATCTGAAACCTTCAGACATTTAAATGTCCAAAAATCCAGCTATCTAACTCAAATAGCCGTATGGGACTGAACTAAGTTCAGATACACCATATATTAATAGCTCTAGCAATATAAAATTGCCAAAGCATTAATAGCAAAAAACTAAAATTAAATTGATAAAAAATCAAGTCAAATACCTAATTGTAATAAAGCTCCTATTGACAAATTTATATATAGAGTAAGTTAAAACAAACTCTTATGAAGCTTCAAAAATACCCTCAACCTCAGACCCGTTTAGTTCTACCATCAGTGAGGTGCTAGGGAATAAAAATACTAGAACTAGTCCACATTTTATCAATGCCTAACTATTGAGAAGAAAATCTGAAACCTTCAGACATTTAAATGTCCAAAAATCCCTATCTAACTCAAATAGCCGAAACTGAACTAAGTTCAGATACACCATATATTAATAGCTCTAGCAATACAAAATTGCCAAAGCATTAATAGCAAAAAACTAAAATTAAATTGATAAAAAATCAAGTCAGATGACCTAATTTTAATAAAGCTCCTATTTACAAATGTTATATATAGAGTAAGTTTGTTTTTAACTTACTCTATATATAACATTTGTAAATAGGAGCTTTATTAAAATTAGGTCATCTGACTTGATTTTTTATCAATTTAATTTTAGTTTTTTGCTATTAATGCTTTGGCAATTTTATATTGCTAGAGCTATTAATATATGGTATATCTGAACTTAGTTCAGTCCATACGGCTATTTGAGTAGATAGCTGGATTTTGGCATTAAATGTCTGAAGGTTTCAGATTTTCTTCTCAATAGTTAGGCATTGATAAAAGCTGGACTAGTTCTGTATTTTTATTCCTAGTACCTCACTGATGACCTAGAGGCAGAAACCCGTCTGAGGTTGAGGGTATTTTGAGCTTCATAAGAGTTTGTTTTTAACTTACTCTATATATAACATTTGTAAATAGGAGCTTTATTAAAATTAGGTCATCTGACTTGATTTTTTATCAATTTAATTTTAGTTTTTTGCTATTAATGCTATGGCAATTTTGTATTGCTAGAGCTATTAATATATGATGTATCTGAACTTAGTTCAGTCACATACGGCTATTTGAGTTAGATAGCTGGATTTTTGGACATTTAAATGTCTGAAGGTTTCAGATTTTCTTCTCAATAGTTAGGCATTGATAAAATGCTGGACTAGTTCTAGTATTTTAATTCCCTAGCACCTCACTGATGCGCTAGAGCAGAAACCGCTGAGGTGAGGGTTTTGAAGTCAAAGGTTGTTTTACACTCTATATATAACAAAAGATATAAGAAGAGACATGAATCACATAACTTCAAAATCGCATTAAATAAATCCGCATAAAACGAGTCCTGAGTGAATATAGAAGGCAAAACTATGGACACATTTTAACACTGAAATTTGATCGTTTAAAGTATTTATGCTATTAATATATTTCAAAAATAGTTATTAATATTTCTAGGTCATTCAATGTTGGTGCTGTCTGTCAACCACATCCACAACATTTCAGGTCTCTTTTTGGGCATGGACACAGTGAGATTGCATAGACTTTTTTTTATTACTGCATGGTTTGATACTCAAATTACTTGATTAAAATTCAAGATATCTAGTGAAATTGCCATATTAGTTCCCCTTGCGGCTTGCCTCTAGGGCTTGTGCTCCTTCTGTGTATGTGTATGATGTACTACATGGTACTTTGCCTAATTTCTTTTTCTTATTATAATAAATAGCAAGTATTGGATAATTTACTAAAAACCAAGGAGTATGGAGACCAAATAGGTTGGGAACCCAGGTTCTAGAATGTCAATAATCACTTCAGTGATTGTGTATGTTGTGGATAATAAAATTGAGCAATCTAATAAATATAGGTGGAGCAAGCTTAGGTATCAATGTGTTAAAAAATAATATTTTTCACAATCAATAAATGCTTTCGAACGGAACTGATTTTTCAATTAAACAACTGATTTGAGGAAGAACATGTAATATATATGTGAGTGTGTAAGAAAGAGTTTGTAATCTATTTTTTTACAATAAAATCATTAGCAATTTGTTTTTGCCTTACACAGTTTAGCATAGTGGTATAATGTCCAAATTGGGATTGGGAGATCTCAGGATTGATTCCGGTACTCCCAGTGCTGGCACCCAAACTTCTTATGAACTCACATGATCACCATCTCTATACTAGCACAATTGTTTATAAACAAGGCAAAACTCTCACTGATGAAGGCCATAAGCCGAAACTAGTCTGGGGATATTGGATGAGTAGGCATTAGATAGGGATTTTATGCACAAGCCTTCTGGCATCCATTGATTACTCTGGTTGGCACAGGGTGGCACTACTGTATGGAGAGTTTTGCCTTGTTTATTCTTATGAACTACTGAGCAATAAACCATATACTTTTTTTATTACATAAAATGATGCCATAAACTTTTAAATCCTAAAATTTTTCTGCTTTAATTATTTCAATATCTAACTATTAAAATAATTCTGAAAATATGAAATAATATATAATCCATGTAACTGGATATAGGGATCAACTTATAAATATATTTTATATATAAGTAATACCCTATATGGCATAGTGTAGCTGTGGGGTGTCAAAATCTAGAATCTGAGGTTTTTGAATTTCAGATCAATTCAATTTTTGGCAATTTAGCATTCAAATTTCTCATAGATCTGAGCACTAATGTCATTTAATTATTTACTTTACACAAACAGGGTTTTTTCTCTTTTATACAACTGAAACATAATATAATTTTTTAAAAATGAAATGTTATGTACACTTATATATGCAAAATATTTACTGAAATTGTCTCCTTTTTTTTAATAGCAAGATTGGAATTTCTTATATGACAAAATATAACTTACACTTTTATTATCTATTCTGTACTATTAGGTACAACTGTAGAATAAGCACCCCCAAAACTAAAAATTTTAGTTCAAAATTCAACTTGCTACTTTTTGTGCTTAAGCATCACAACACCAGCGTAGCAACTAATTATTTAATTTTTTAAATTTTATTTTACATATTTTTCATTTAATCTTTATCAAACATGTAACACCTGCTAAAGGAAAAAAGTTTCTTTATATATTATTAGCACCATATTATTGCTGAAAACATAACCTACTCATTAGATTAAATTTTAGATAAATGTGTAACTGTGCATAAAGATTTTTATTTGTTAGAGCATTATATGTATACTGAATAGATAAAAAAAATTGGCATTTTTATTACATAATTTTCCAAAACAAATTGGTTTTAATAATGAATTTCCCTTTTGATATAAACAAATTAAAATATTTCAAAATAAAAATGCTTTTAACAGAAATGAATAATCACTAAGAAAAAGTATTTAATTATGATTAAAAATAAATAAACAAATACAAATTTGGCTTTTTACATAATGTTTATTCATATCCAGTTTTCATTTTAACAAAAATTTTATTAACAATAAATAGTGATTACATACTAATAAAGGATAGATAAATGAATAAATTGTACAATAATATGATTGTATAATGTTCTATTTGTCGTCTGGCTAGATTTTGTTATGAGAGTACAATTGTTATACTCTTATGTGGTTAGGTATAGTGAAGAGATTCTAAGAACTTGTTTAATGGAATAAGCATTTTTTATATAAACATGAATATTTTCTTTTAGAATTTCCTATTCTATAATGCTGGGTAGGTGGGAGTTGATAATCCAATTTTAAGCTAAATATTGAAGACTATTAACAAAATCAACTAATTGGAGAAAAAAACTAATTGTTAGTTAGAAATATTCTTTTGTCCTTGAGCAAACAGATTAAACTTAAACTGTTAGAGAGAAATTAGAATACTAATTCTTAAATTGAAAAAACAAGGTTTACAATTTTTTTTTTCATATGCGTTGACCAAAAAGCGAACCCGGGCCAGCTGCTTGGAAGATAGCTATGCTAACCACTAGGCCACCAACGCTTGACAAGGTTTACAATTTGTCTGATGCTTAACGAAGCTTGGAGAGTACAAATCACAAAAAATGGCGCTTGTGAAACAAAGTTTATTTATTAATAAAGAGAACAAGTTTGAATTTGTCTCCTCACAATTATATACTAAACTTTTACCTGAACTATAAAATTTTATGAATTTTTTTTAAGTTTGATTTTTTTTTTGTATAGTAGTCAAATGGTTTGATACATGGGAGGTCATATTTATGTCTGACCCATGGAAGTATCAGAACCAAAGTACAATCCTTTTATCTTTAGTTCTTAAGTCCACATTTCTACCTATGCATTGAACCACATAATCTTTTTTTTTGAAATGCTAAATATCAATTGAATAAATAAGCTGTATATGTGGGGAAAATTTTGCAAGTGATGAAAATTTTTAAAAATTTATGTCTTTGTTTTTAATGTAAACTTAAGTTTATAATCTTAACTTGTATCTCACATTATTTTTTGTTATAGTTGTACTTTAATTCATTATGAATTATTTTATGTTATAATTATATGTCTAATAAAATCTTCAAGATTAATAGTAAATATAGTTCACAAGTTTAGCAATAATTTTTTATATATTTTATCATATTTTTTATCTATCATTTCTATGTTAGCTATTTGAAGGTAACTAATATAATAGTTTCATAAGAACCTAAAATTTATAGAAACCACTAAAGAACATATTCCTACAAGGCTACTTGTTAATAAAATTGTTTTTAATTTATGCAATAGCAAACAACTGAAATCTGTAAACTATGAAAACCAAGGACCCAGCAGAAGCTGTCTGCATTATCACTAAGTTAAATTTCTTAACACATCAATTACATATACAGGCAAGATTGCTTCATATTATTTTAAAATGTGACAATGTAATTATTTATAAGCTGTAATTATATAGATTTAAAAGCTTTTATATATTAATATATAGTTTATAAATACATAATAGAAATCTGAATTTGAAGTTAAGATGAAGTATGCTACCCAGAAACCATTCAAAATTCTCCATACAGTAGCGCCACTCAGTGCAAGCCAGAGTAAGTAATCAATGGATGCCAGAAGGCTTGTGCATAAAATCCCTATCTAGTGCCTACTCATCCAATATCCCCAGACTAGTTTCTAGCTTGAGTGGCACTACTTTATGGAGAGTTTTTCTGTTTTAATAACAGTTATGAGCAAGCATAAGAAATGGTGATCATGTGATGTTTAGTGATTTAAACCATTCAAGTTGGTTTTCAAAGCTGCTAGAAACAATTGTCTGCTATTACATAAATTTAAACTAACCAATTCAATAGTTGTTGTGCAAGGGCATTTCAGTATTTTATATTATATTATAAAACTTCCATAACTCTAATATTTCATATATTATAGATAATTAATTGAAATCCACTCTTGATTAATTTTAATGAGGATAATAATTTTTACTTTACTAACGTATCTATCCATTCATTTAAATTACTTATAAGTCTATCCATTTATTTGGGAATTATTTATTTTGTCATGCTTTATTTCAGATTAACTGTCATCTAAAATATGTATACACATTATAACTTAAAATATTTAAACATAAATATACAAAAACATGTCTTGATTATTTAGAATGTAATCTCTCTCAATTGCAATTTTTTTTACAATATCACATATTTTAGGTGTATTCTAAAAATATTTAAAAGTGTTTATATAATCTAAATCTTCTGTTTATCTATCTTTAAAGATTTTTGTGCTATAACTTTATATTATATATATGTAATAATATAAATCGATGTCTGAATTTATTCAAAGCAATATACTGAATCTTACAATTAAATATTAGTAAATACAGTAATCAAAAATTTTGAAAAGTACAAAAAATATAATCATCTCTTAGGAGCACTTTCAATTATCCTCATAGTCTTTGTCAACTAATACTTTGAAAGATTAACCTTCCCATAATTCCATGACTTTAACATTTGCTGGCTGCCTATTGATTAAGTCCTGCTTGTATTTATATATTAGCATAGCTTCCTTTATTTTCTTTTTATTATTATTTCTCTCAATTTGCAATATTTTTACATTATTATAATTGGAATTAAAACTATATATACATGATTTATTATGGCCGTAAAAACAGAAGCTGATGCATTATTATTATATTTACAATTTTGTTTCATATTTTGAACTCTTTTTAATAAAAGCAAGTGCTCTTTAGTTCTTTTATCCAATGTACATTTCAATTCCCCTATATATCCACTACCACACCTATATACCCATTCATAAATGATGCAAGTTTTATATATAAATGAGGTTTTATCTTTAAAACCTCATTTATAAATAAAAATTGCATCATTTATGAATGGATATGTGGGTGTACTAGTGGATATATGTATATATATATAGGGGAATCAAGATGTACATTGGAGAAAAGAACTAAAGCGCACTTGCTTTTATTAAAAAGAGTTTAAAATATGAAACAAAATTGTAAAGATAACAATAATGCATCAGTTTCTGTTTTTACGGCCATAATAAATCATGTATATATAGTTTTTAATTCCAATTATAATAATGTAAAAATATTGCAAATTGAGAGAAATAACAATAAAAGGAAAATAAAGGTAGCTATGCAAATATATAAATACAAGCAGGACTTAATCAATAGGCAGCCAGCAAATGTTAAGGTCATGGAATTATGGGAAGGTTAATCTTTCAAAGTATTAGTTGACAAAGACTATGAGGATAATTGAAAGCGCTCCTAAGAGATGATTATATTTTTTGTACTTTTCAAAATTTTTGATTACTGTATTTACTAATATTCAATTACAAGATTCCATATATATATTGTACCCTTACTTCTTGATATATAAAATAGTTTAAAATACAACTAGCTCAGTTACATTATTATGCCTCATTAAAATTTGCATATCTATCTTTAATATACTTTTATATTATCATACCTTAATTAAATTTATTATCAATCATCAAAATTAATATAGTTCTAGATTATACTAATTAAATAAGTATTTAATAAAATTATGAGACTGCGAAGTAAAGTTACAAAGTAATAAGCAGATTTACACTGAGTCAATATCTCCCAAGATACTGTCTCAATGGCATAAGAATACTACCACTACCTTATCATCTTACCACTACATCTATAGCATTCTTATGACTTTTAAATGAAATAAATTATCTTTAATAATACTAAAATAATTCCTAACTTTTAACTTAAAATATAATTAAATAATCTCAGGTTCTTCTAAGTTGTTTTAAAATAATAATAATTATGTAAATAAGTATGATGTGGGATTTTATATCAAACTTAAATACACCTAACTTATTTTAATAATAATAATAAATAATACTAATCTTAGAGTGTAATTTAATCTCATCTATTTCTATTATATAATCAATCATTAAATGAATAAACAATTATATGTATATCTTTTATTTCATATGGTATCTTCATTTTAAAATAGATCAAAATCTTATACTTAATAATCTGTAGCAATAAACAATACTGTATTCTTATAATGTGCATTATAATTACTCTATGACCATTGTAATGTTTATATTCATGTCAATCAATTCTTATAAAATAATGTTAAGCAAATATGGTATTCAATTCTAAATAATAATAACAAATTCATTTTGTGCAAATATTATGTTTATTTCAAATCATCTGATGTCAAAATGCTGTGGTGAAAAATAATGAACTCGACACACTTTTAAAACAAATTAACAAATTTATTTACAATAACTTCAAATAAAATTTATTTACACTATTTACAGTTTAGAATTTATGACAACAAATAAAATAAAAATAAGAAATACAAATATAAGAGGCTTACACTGTTATTAACTTATGTACTTAATAAGCAATTACGCATTCCTTCAAATGCTATATTAATATTATTACAGTGTGTTTTTCTTAAAACTTAGATTTGAAAAATAAATAGTAGTAATCTTTAATTATTACAAATAATAATATATATGTCAAGATTATCTATGTAGCATGTGTAAACAATGAAGCTTTACTAATTAAATAGCTACATTAATTAAGTATTACCATTTATAATATATTATCATGTATTCACTTTGTTATTAGCATTGCCTAATAGCTTTATATAAAATTAATATGTCTTTGTAATGTAAAACAAATAATTGACTATAATTATATTTCACTTAATGTAATTCCTGTTATACGTTTTATCAAATATGCATTACATATCTTTACTGTTCAAATACTATTATTTAAATCATTTATCAATTTTAAATTCATAAAGCATTACATTAGATAAATTGTATGATTCTTTTCTGTGTAAAAAAAAAAAAAAATCATTACTTTACTTTATGTGTTATTTTAATCCTTTCTAATAATTTCTATCTATAAAACATATTCTAAACTTATCTAAAAATTTCCGGAAAACAAACATCAACTTCAAACAAAATATTCGTTATCCAAATTACCTATATTACATCGTTTATACTTAGTAAACTTTTCAATCTAAATATAAGCTTCTACCTAAACGTAACTTAACTTATTTAATAAAACAAAATATAAAAAATATAGACTTTTAAAATCCTTTTCTAAATTGCAAAAATAAAATAATTATTAAGATAAATAATAAACATCATTTTAATAATAAGCATAAATAAAATATCAAAATTATTTACGAAAGAATCATATAATTATTTCTAAGCTTCTTACATAATGTTGTATCATGTTGATATTATAGATTAAACTTATGCATATTTTAATAAAGTTCGTTGCCAATATAATGTATGTGTTTTCATAAAATATCTATCCATTCATCCCACAAAACATAATATTTAGTTGATCTAAAGAAAACATATTAAATTCATCAAAATCATTATACAATGTTTTTACCACAATAATAATAATATCCGTTCTGCTATTCAGTATTCTTCGGATTTTGCAGCTTCAGAAAACAAAAAAAATACACATTCATATTCACAACATTCACTAAAATATTCCGTGTTATATTAATTATAAAAATAAATTTATGTAATTAATTATTATATTATTTTAAAGTTACTATTTAATAAATGTACCTAACCTACTCTTTAATAGTTTAATAATATTTTAAATTTTATGTTAAATAAATAAAATAAAAATTATATTACATATTCCAGCGATGACTTTTGTTCTACCATAAAAGTTCTAACAAATATCCTACGTATAAAGTCAATAAAACACTATTTCCTGTTCCGTTGTATCACGTGTTTCTTGAAAGTTTATAATAAAATGATAACGTTTATTTTTTTTTTAAAAAAAATAATAAGTTCCAATAAGAAAACAAATAAAATTAAAAAATAGTTTATAAGTTCTGGATCCAGTTCTTCATAGATTATTGTTTAAAAGTTATTATTTCTAAATTAATTTATAGTTTATAAATTATTTAAATTGAATTTTTTAATCAATTTGGCATGCTTGGCTTAGTTTGATTTGATTTGGACATCCATGTATTACTTGCGCATTTATAAATAACATATTCCGGTAAGAATTAATTTCTCCATCTATAACGTCCAGCGTTTAGATTACTTCAATATAGTACTCTTATTATATTACGATTTTAAATAATCATATTTATAATCTATTTGCCTTTTCAAATCGTCAATATTTAGTCTTTTAAGCACAAAGACTTAACAAGGCAAGTATTTATAAAACTTACTACTGTTTCTTATATCTTTACTTAAGATATTCTTTAATTCTATAATTTGTCAAAAATACTTTTTTTACAGAAGTATTTTTATTTCTTTAAAATATCTATTAATAACAGACAATAGTAATTTAACTTTAAAACTATTTATAGTCCAAAATACTACTTTTCTCCATCTTATAGTTTTCTGTACTAATCCAGCGTCTGTTACTTTTCTAGCATAAAGTTTCTGATATATTTCTCCGATACGTGATGTTTCCATTGATTATTTGTACGTAAATTGAGTTTCGATATTGAGAAGACCAATAGGGAATATTAAAATTATCTACTGCATATTCATTATTTAAACTTTTATAAAATTATATACAATAACACTCTTATGATTTTACAACTGATTTTTAAGAGCGTTTATAAATTTACTTGGCTATTTTCTCAATAGCACGATTAACTTAGAAATTTAATTACAGAGAGCCCCCTTCAACAATTGAATCCAGCTTATATACTGCCAGAAACTCCTTATCTGATTGGTACGTTTAAACAATCAAACTTTCTAGCTTATTTACATATTTATTAACACACTATTAAAAATAAAATAATGACTTATTTAATATTTAATATTTTATCAAATTCTTTTAAAACAATATTTATCGTTTATTTAAATCTATTAAACACTTTTTAAAATATACTCTCTACTTGATTTAAATCTTAACTTTTATAAGATCACTTTAAAATAAATTAAGTCTTTTGATACGTAATATTTTTAAAACAATATTTTTTAAAAATCAGATTTAATATTTTACATTAATATCTTTATTTTTATCTTGTGATAACTCACGTATTATTTATAAATTTTATAACATGATTTTTTAAAATAATTACGCAACTTTATTAGACAACTTCCACGCATGTGTGTATAACATCTGTTCTTTATAACACAAGAACGCTTGCTGTCGTCTAAAAATAAACTAACAATTGCATTTTTAAAATAAATATTTATTTTTAAAATAAATAAGATATTATATCAGATTTTAAAATAATTATTTGATATGATTAAAATCAAATATTAATCTCAATTTAAGTACTTATAATTTAAAATATTTTTATTCACTTTTAACATATATTTTAAATTAAATAAATATCTTTGTCTAATTTAAACTTGTCTTTTAAATACTTTAGCTTCAAACATTTGTTATTAAACATATTAATGCAGTATTACATCATAATCATCATCATTTTTAAATATCTTCTCAATATCAACACAATTCACATATCAAATACTCATAGATTGCTTTAATTAAACTTATGGTAACATTACCACAAGCAAAGTCAACATCACATATTTAAAATACTTCTTAAATTTAAAATTTTCTACTAGATTAGCACAAAACTTAAATGGTGACCCATACAAAAGGGCACATATTCCCCTCCTTCGGATAAAATTTTAAATTTAACATCCATCTTTATTATCTTTACTCCACATTGATCAATTTTATCTTTCTTATCATCTAAACATTATAATAAATCATTCTATCACAAAGTTTTATAAAGCATTGAAATATCATTTTAAATCTCACTAAGAAAACACTTTTAAATAAACTACAATGACTTTCTTTTACTTTATGGATTAAGTTTCACTTCTCTTTCCTTATCTTTTAACTAGGTTACCTTCATTTCTCTAATATTTCTATAAATATCAAGTGTTTAAATTCTTTTAAATACACCTTTACATAAGCTACTAAAATACATATTACTATAGTTAATACTATATTTTAAAATTACTCTATGTATTTTATTTATAACCTATTGCTAGTTTCATTAGCAATCTTATAGATTATTATTTATTAGATCTATATACTTCTCATTTAAAATGATTAACTTCATCTCTTAAGATTGATCAATTTTATGATCACTACCATAACACAAATTAATCTTTTATAAGATTTACTTATAGATACTTTAAACATATGAGTTTTATACTCTCTAACTCTATTATTTAACTTCTTGCTTTAAAATATCTACTATAATAGCTAATTCCACTTTTATTTAGTCATTCTGACAAAACTTATTTCTTTTAAACTATCATTTACATATTTTGTAAATTTCTTCAACTAAAACTTTATTCACTATGCTAATTTATTATATAATAAATTATTTCTTTATGTCAAGCATTATATTTAAACATGACATTAAAATATTTATTCATATTACTTTGAAATTATAACTCACATCTCAGATGGAAATGGAATTAGGCTCCTTGCATTATAAGTTCCCTTTTCCCCATCTGGTGTGGTTAACATAAACGCATTCTCTCCTACTTTGCAAGATATTCTATATGGACCTTCATATAGACTAAGAAATTTTTTAAATTGATTTCTTTGTAGGTTGCTAACATGGGAATATCTTATGTTTGTTTTACAAAGCCCAAAAAAAAAAATAATAATATAATGCCATAATACATTATCAAACACACATATCTTCTTTAAGAATTGCCTGTCTTAATTATTATATATCTTCTTCTTTAAATCTAAACTTTAATTCTCTTTCTCTTTTCTAATTTAATTTTTTACTAGTTTTATCAGCTGGTCTCTTCAAAATGGTAGTTACACCACTTGTAGACGGCTGATTATGCAAATCATCACTTCTATCTTTATTTGTATTATACTGTACAGTTTTCTTAAAATATGGAGACATTCTATCTCTACCTTTATAACTAAAACTTCTCTTAAAGCCTCCAGGAGATTTTAATCCAGTATTGATACTAAGACTTGCTAATGGGTAATTATTTTTATCCCTATTTACTCTAAACTTATTATCAATAGATAACTCTGCTACTTCCAGAGCATCTAATATTTCGGAGACTTCCTCAATTGTCCCACGGTCAGCAGCTATTAACAACTGTTCCACATGCTTTGGTAAGTTGTGTCTAACTATTCTGACAATTTGTCCCTCCGACAATGGACAAGCAGTCAAAGTCTTCAAACGAACGGCTTGACTTCGGAAAAAACTGGTGTAGCTGCCTTTGCTAACTTGGTACTTATCTTGGGTAATTTGATACCGAATGCAATCCTGTTTGTCGGAGTTCCAAAAGCTCCCGACAATAAAACATTTGAAATCACCATACGTCATGGGTTTCTCGAACAGAGATTGCCACCAATCTTTAGCTACTCCGTATAAATGATTGCTGCACACAGCTACTTTCTCCTTTTCAGACAAAGAACATATCGAAAACAATTCATCCAAATTGTTTAGAAACTCCGAGGGATTTTCCATGTATTCCCCTTTAAATGGTTTAACTTTCATAAACCTTAAGGCCATAGAATTATTTGAACTACCCTCATGACTAATTACTTCTCTAGTTGGTCTATTGTCAATTTCCTTCACAAGAGTATTGTCTGACTGATTATTATTATTACTATTTGGCTTAATTAATTCTATATTATTTATTTGTGAAGAATCAACATAGTCAACATATGCTTTACTACTTATTTTTCCTGTAAACATTTCTGCCTTGGCATTACATATACTTTTCATTTCCATTTGATCATATACTTGCTGAAATTTCCCTTCTAAGTCCATCTGTTCAAGCACTTGTTTCACATATCCTTTTTGCTCTTTTCTGAACTCATCTAGATTCTTGTCTAAAATTTCTTTGTACTTGTCATTACTTTGTTCTATCTTTCCTGCATGATCCTTTATATCTTTCTGAATACGTTTTATATTTTCTCCAACTTTCGATCGATATTTATTTTCATCGACCTTTTTGACATCTATACTCTTAAATTTCTCTACTAATTCCTGCTCTATCTCATTTTTTATGTCCCTTTTTGTCTGAATTATAGCACTCTTAACATCTTTGATATCTTCATTAAGATTACTAACTTGGTTCTTAACATCACCAATTTCAATATTAACTTTTAATTTATAATCCTCAATTTTTAAGGTTAAATTATTATTATTGATTTTACATTGATCAATAGATTCAGCTATTTGATCTCTTAGACCCTTGATTGTGTTTTCTGAAAACTCATGAAATTCTCTTTTTAGCCTTTCTTGATTTCTATTATCTACTTTTAGTATTTCTAATTTTAAAGACTCAATTACTTCTTCATTCTTATCAAGTCTTATGTCTATACTATCCATTCTATCTTCCATTTTTATATTCATATCTTTTATTTCTTCTTTTAAAGAATCTAATTTAAGACTACTTTTATAACTTTCCTCTTTCATTTCTTCTTTTAAAGATTTACTCTCCTCTTTCATTCCTTTCATTTCTTCTTTTAAAGATTTACTCTCCTCTTTCATTCCTTCTTTTAATTCCTCTTTCATTGAACTCATACTTTGCATCATTATTTTAAAATATTTCTCAAAACTAGAATGCTCTACATCTTTTTCAGCTTTCACTACTTCTTTTCCTTCAGTTTTAAAAATTATCTCTTCCTCCTCCTCTATTTCACTATCCATATTTTGAGTATTTTCTAATACTATTTCTGAATTTGCTGATTTTTCTATTTCTCTACTCTCCACACAACTATTATCTTCTACAATAAAATTTGACATTTCAACTTCTAAATCTTTGTCCCAATTATTCATTTTTATACTTTTTTTAAAATTCAATCCTAACAATATGCAGTACTTATTATTTTATATTTTTTAAAATACAATTCCCCATCAACCTTCCCATCTCCACTCAACTCACTTTTACAACTAATCATATAATAGTATCCTCAAAAACTCTACATTACTTACTATTAAATAATTATATAAATTTCAATAACAAAATTGTGTCATATCATTTATTTTTACACCTATGACCCACAGACAATTTGCACATAATATAAAATATTAAATATCCATTTAAAATATTTCAAGAATTGATATGGTCACATTATAATATAATTATTTGCCACATTTCTATAATTTATTGTTTTATTAACTTAAAATCAACATAGTATTTAACTTCAAAGAATAATCATATTACAGATACCACATGAAAATATAATACTCTACTAATAAAATTTTTATTTTAATTTTATTTTAATTTTATAATCAACATCTAATCAATTATAAATATTATTATAAAATACTAATTATACTTATCACTTTATTCTCCTAACATATACTAATCCTAAAATTATATATCTTAATCCTTAATTAAATATTTAGCCTAAAACGTTGTGGCCAAAAACTTTCTTGACCACCTATCGGGCTGATAAAATTGTAACTTTAACATATCAAACCGATAACGTTTGAACATCTAAATCCTACTTAAACATATCATGCCAATAACGTTGAGCGCCAAAATCTTCCTACCCTTTGTACCCTTACTTCTTGATATATAAAATAGTTTAAAATACAACTAGCTCAGTTACATTATTATGCTTCATTAAAATTTGCATATCTATCTTTAATATACTTTTATATTATCATATCTTAATTAAATTTATTATCAATCATCAAAATCAATATAGTTCTAGATTATACTAATTAAATAAGTATTTAATTAAAATTATGAGACTGTGAAGTAAAGTTACAAAGTAATAAGCAGATTTACACTGAGTCAATATCTCCCAAGATACTGTCTCAATGGCATAAGAATACTACCACTACCTTATCATCCTACCACTACATCTATAGCATTCTTATGACTTTTAAATGAAATAAATTATCTTTAATAATACTAAAATAATTCCTAACTTTTAACTTAAAATATAATTAAATAATCTCAGGTTCTTCTAAGTTGTTTTAAAATAATAATAATTATGTAAATAAGTATGATGTGGGATTTTATATCAAACTTAAATACACCTAACTTATTTTAATAATAATAATAAATAATACTAATCTTAAAGTGTAATTTAATCTCATCTATTTCTATTATATAATCAATCATTAAATGAATAAACAATCATATGTATATCTTTTATTTCATATGGTATCTTCATTTTAAAATAGATCAAAATCTTATACTTAATAATCTGTGGCAATAAACAATATTGTATTCTTATAATGTGCATTATAATCATCTTATGACCATTGTAATATTTTATGTTCATGTCAATCAATTCTTATAAAATAATGTTAAGCAAATATGGTATTCAATTCTAAGTAATAATAACAAATTCATTTTGTGCAAATATTATGTTTATTTCAAATCATCTGATGTCAAAATGCTGTGGTGAAAAATAATGAACTCGACACACTTTTAAAACAAATTAACAAATTTATTTACAATAACTTCAAATAAAATTTATTTACACTATTTACAGTTTAGAATTTATGACAACAAATAAAATAAAAATAAGAAATACAAATATAAGAGGCTTACACTGTTATTAACTCATGTACTTAATAAGCAATTTTACATTCCTTCAAATGCTATATTAATAATATTACAGTGTGTTTTTCCAAAACTTAGATTTTTAAAATAAATAGTAATGTACTTTAATTACTACAAATAACAATATATGTCAAGACTATTTATGTAGCATGTGTAAACAATGAAGCTTTACTAATTAAATAGCTACATTAATTAAGTATTACCATTTATAATATATTATCATGTATTCACTTTGTTATTAGCATTGCCTAATAGCTTTATATAAAATTAATATGTCTTTGTAATGTAAAACAAATAATTGACTATAATTATATTTTACTTAATGTAATTCCTGTTATATGTTTTATCAAATATGCATTACATATCTTTACTGTTCAAATACTATTATTTAAATCATTTATCAATTTCAAATTCATAAAGCATTACCTTAGATAAATTCTATGATTCTTTTCTATGTAAAAATCACTACTTTACTTTATGTGTTATTTTAATCCTTTCTAATAATTTCTATCTATAAAATATATTCTAAACTTATCTAAAAATTTCCGGAAAACAAACATCAACTTCAAACAAAATATTCGTTATCCAAATTACCTATATTACATCGTTTATACTTAGTAAACTTTTCAATCTAAATATAAGCTTCTACCTAAACGTAACTTAACTTATTTAATAAAACAAAATATAAAAAAAATATAGACTTTTAAAATCCTTTTCTAAATTGCAAAAATAAAATAATTATTAAGATAAATAATAAACATCATTTTAATACTAAGCATAAATAAAATATCAAAATTATTTACGAAAGAATCATATAATTATTTCTAAGCTTCTTACGTAATGTTGTATCATGTTTATATTATAAATTAAAATTATGCATATTTTAATAAAGTTCGTTGCCAATATAATGTATGTGTTTTCATAAAATATCTATCCATTCATCCCACAAAACATAATATTTAGTTGATCTAAAGAAAACATATTAAATTCATCAAAATCATTATACAATGTTTTTACCACAATAATAATAATATCCGTTCTGCTATTCAGTATTCTTCGGATTTTGCAGCTTCAGAAAACAAAAAAAAATACACATTCATATTCACAACATTCACTAAAATATTCCGTGTTATATTAATTATAAAAATAAATTTATGTAATTAATTATTATATTATTTTAAAGTTACTATTTAATAAATGTACCTAACCTACTCTTTAATAGTTTAATAATATTTTAAATTTTATGTTAAATAAATAAAATAAAAATTATATTACATATTCCAGCGTCGACTTTTGTTCTACCATAAAAGTTCTAACAAATATCCTACGTATAAAGTCAATAAAACACTATTTCCTGTTCCGTTGTATCACGTGTTTCTTGAAAGTTTATAATAAAAATGATAACGTTTATTTTTTAAAAATAATAAGTTCCACAAGAAAACAAATAAAATTAAAAAATAGTTTATAAATTCTGGATCCAGTTCTTCATAGATTATTGTTTAAAAGTTATTATTTCTAAATTAATTTATAGTTTATAAATTATTTAAATTGAATTTTTTAATCAATTTGGCATGCTTGGCTTAGTTTGATTTGATTTGGACATCCATGTATTACTTGCGCATTTATAAATAACATATTCCGGTAAGAATTAATTTTTCCATCTATAACGTCCAGCGTTTAGATTACTTCAATATAGTAATTTTATTATATTACGATTTTAAATAATCATCTTTATAATCTATTTGCCTTTTCAAATCGTCAATATTTAATCTTTTAAGCACAAAGACTTAACAAGGCAAGTATTTATAAAACTTACTACTGTTTCTTATATCTTTACTTAAGATATTCTTTAATTCTATAATTTGTCAAAAATACTTTTTTTACAGAAGTATTTTTATTTCTTTAAAATATCTATTAATAACAGACAATAGTAATTTAACTTTAAAACTATTTATAGTCCAAAATACTACTTTTCTCCATCTTATAGTTTTCTGTACTAATCCAGCGTCTGTTACTTTTCTAGCATAAAGTTTCTGATATATTTCTCCGATACGTGATGTTTCCATTGATTATTTGTACGTAAATTGAGTTTCGATATTGAGAAGACCAATAGGGAATATTAAAATTACTACTGCATATTCATTATTTTAAAAATTATAAATTATATACAATAACACTCTTATGATTTTACAACTGATTTTAAGAGCGTTTATAAATTTACTTGGCTATTTTCTCAATAGCACGATTAACTTAGAAATTTAATTACAGAGAGCCCCCCTCAACAATTGAATCCAGCTTATATACTGCCAGAAACTCCTTATCTGATTGGTACGTTTAAACAATCAAACTTTGCTTATTTACATATTTATCAACACACTATTAAAAATAAAATAATGACTTATTTAATATTTAATATTTTATCAAATTCTTTTAAAACAATATTTATCGTTTATTTAAATTTATTAAACACTTTTTAAAATATACTCTTACTGGATTTAAATCTTAACTTTTATAAGATCATTTAAAATAAATCAAGTCTTTTTATACGTCATATTTCAAAACAACATTTTAAAAATCAGATTTAATATTTTACATTGAATATCTTTATTTTTATCTCGTGATAACTCACGTATTATTTATAAATTTTATAACATGATTTTTTAAAATAATTACGCAACTTTATTAGACAACTTCCACGCATGTGTGTATAACATCTGTTCTTTATAACACAAGAACGCTTGCTGTCGTCTAAAAATAAACTAACAATTGCATTTTTAAAATAAATATTTATTTTTTAAAAATAAATAAAATATTACATCAGATTTTAAAATAATTATTTGATATGATTAAAATCAAATATTAATCTCAATTTAAATACTTATAATTTAAAATATTTTTATTCACTTTTAACATATATTTTAAATTAAATAAATATCTTTGTCTAATTTTAACTTGTCTTTTAAATACTTTAGCTTTAAACATTTGTTATT
>JAQFVV010006987.1:0-218783 GCA_028023455.1 Epiperipatus broadwayi | reverse complement strand
AATACTTTTATGACTCCAGATTAATGCAGAGGTTACTTATGCAGAATACCGCCAAGGTGTGGAGTAATGTCCTAATATTTAAATGGTGATAGTTACAGGCAGTATAGAGGAGATTGGGACTGCTGAAATCTTGCAGTGCTAGTGAACTCCTGTCACTTCCAGTTATATACTGCACTCACCTTGAATCCAGGTCGCACACTAGAAGACATGAACTGTTAAGAAAGAGCATAGAGCTAAGTCTCTAATTAATTCATTTCTAATAAAGTAAATAGCAGTGTTCATCTGATTGCCACAGCATTACCAAAAACTCAAGATGAGGATCATTTCTACATCAGCCAGTGAGATAGTTATAGGGTAGAAATCTGCTTTAGTATACCCATCCAGCTCTGTCCAAGATTTTGAAATGTAGCCATCCAAGTTCAGCAGATATCAATGACAAAGATCACCAAATCAACAGAGTGAAAGAAAGAAGTCCATGTCAGCCTAGTAAACAGATGTGTATAGCACCTTCAGAGACCCCTAGTCCAGATGAAGTTTCAAGACACCAGATGGTAAAATTTGTTTTAATCTTTTGATGTTATTTTCTTAAATCCTACTTATTTATTTATGTATATATATTTCCATAACATGATTAAAAATATAATTTATATTTCAGTAGTGTGTGTATGTTAAATCATTTATCTCCTACATTTAGGATTCTCTAAGTTAGTCATTCTTCCACATTTAGTTTTAAAATGTATAAATTTTAAAATACTAATAAACTGTGGAATAAATGCAGAAATGAGCATAAATGTATGACCAAATATTTAATGATCTCATATTATTTTTTATATAGCCTAATATTTATGTGGGATATAGAACCCAGACAACTTTATTCAAACATTTTCATGAATTAAGGAAAAACATATTGAATAATATCTTATTTTCTTTTATTTGTGCCATTGATGATGGGATAATGGGGCTTAAGAAATGTTAATTGATATTTGCAATAAATGTTTATAACCTATTTTATTGTCGAGTGTTATATTATTTTCTTCCATTTCCTAAAATTATAATAAAATAAATATATTTCCGAGAACAGCTTTAAAATTTCTTTTATATAACCTGAGATAAGAGGGCTGAGCATAGCATAATGGGATACACCTTTAATGGGCTTTAGAAAGTTGGTATATGTTATGTAATGGGTTGGGGGTTGTATATCTTTTCAGTCAGGTATTCTCTGTGTCTGAGCATGTGCATAAAGCCTTTTGACATCCATTTGCATGGTAACAAAATAATCAAACATAGTTCAATACATTGCTTGATTTGTAATGTATTAATATAAATCAAATGATAAAATGCATATTTGTATTAGAATTATTATTGGGATCTCACCATGAGGTGGTACAATCACTTCATGGTTGATAGGTATGCCCAAAAGTTAGAACAGTTTGAAGTGCACCCAGTGTAGGAGGAATTTTGGCACCAAATGTGTAGGGCCTAATCCAATGCTTGAAGCATAGAAGCTAAAACATGGCTGCTAAATGTAATTAATTAAAAAAAAGTTCGCAAAAATCAGAAAAAAAGAAAAGTTTATTGTATGTCAGAAATAAATTGTTGGGAAAAGAAGAAAGATAGCACCATAAGGATAAGAATGGGCAAAGGACTTCAGTAAGGAAATATTAAATCTTATTTATTAATTAAAAAGGGTTATCTTGAAAAATAGCTTTTAATAATACGATTAGAGGGAAAGTTTTTCGGCAGATTTTTTTTTGAAGTGTAGCCAGTTGGTAATGTCGTTTGACAATCAGATGTGTGGACCAATAGTTTTCTGGGGTTATGTGTATAGGTCATGTCTATGTCAGTGTTTCTTGTATCTCTAGGGTTGGAGAAGATGAGGGTTCAGAGGGGTGGCTGAAGATCTTTATGTAGTCTGGAATTTTTGTGGCTATATGTCATTGTATGCTCTATCACAACAAGGTGGGGAGTTACTGCATTTGCAGATAATAGGAAAAAATGCCATTTTCTGGAACCACTCACTTGTAACGCAAAAAATACCCCATAAGCCTAAAAAAAAAAAAAAAGAATGAGCATGAGCACATTTGCTAAGGTTTTATATTTGTAAGACTCTTCAAAATGGAGAGTCCTTTTTCTCTTTATCTGGTGATGCAAAAGATCCAGTAAGTCTCCCAAAAAATGAGCATGGATGCATGCATCGGATATTTCAATAGTTTACATACTTTTTACTGTCATAAAATCCTAGATGAAGTAGGATCTTTAAACCCATGTTCTGGGCTTCTTGTTGTTTTGAACTCAGCGGTCAGAAGGATGATGTGATCCTAGCTTGTCATATCAATGCTTTGAGAATGAGGGCTTGCATTTCCAATGATTGGATGTTATGTCTATCACACTATAATAGATAGGATATAATGAAAGCTTTTCAACATGTATATATTTTCTATTTTTGGTATAAGTGTGAAATAGTTAGTGTAGACATTAAATGGTTAATTCCATTTAAATATCCTTATCAGAGGGAGGGGAGGAGTAGCCGTCACTCTATGAGTGACCACACACAAGATGGCTTTACTTGAAGCTAAGAAGTCCAGTAATAGATAATTACAATTATTAATTTCCATAGCTATGAACAGTATAAAATGGATGAAGTTGTCTGTGTAAATATTTCTTACCCAGACACACTCAAGAATATTAACTCCCTAAATTATAAATTCACACATAATATATTATATATGTGTACAATATTTTTGTTTCATTTTATTTTATTCTAATAAATGTAAATGCCCCACATTTATAATTTTATATCTTTTTATTATTATTATTTTTTTGTAAAAAGTTGTTTACATGTTGGTTATAAAGGAAATAAAAATATATAAATAATTAAAAAGTAATCGTGAATGTTCCAACATGTCTGTACTTTATTTTTAAATCATAAGATTTTCTATGCTAATGCATTAAGAAAAGTCAGGTCACCATTGTTTTATCAATTATAAAAATATACTAAAGTATTAATGGTCTTCCTGCTTTGTATTCTTATTTTTACAAACAAAAGGGTTCAAAGAATTTGGACACCAAGGCAGAGATAGAAAAATCTTGCTTATTTGTTCTATAGCTATGTTTAATTTTTAATCCATAGTCAAATAAAATTTTTTTCTTTGTATTTAAATTTGAAACTGATGTTTATCAGTATAGGGGTCTGAGTCACCCGGATAAAATATAAATTAAAAAATAATATAAAACTGGTTAAAGATAACATTCTTTAAAAGAAAACTATGTGAATTATTTTTGGATCAATTAGTCACCAAGATAAAAGCTGGGGGCAATGATTCGAAGGGGGATAACCCAATTGACTATGTAATGGAGGTGCTATATATATTATTCACCATGTGCAGGACAACAGTCGTAGTTATATTAAGAGTTCTGCAGTCATATTATTCCAAGTTTTCTTAGTTGTATTTTCTCTAGTCATCCAAGGTATAGCCAGAGAGATTCTCAAAGTGATCTAAGCTCTTTAATATATATATTGTGTGACCGTTGCAGGCCATCTAACCTTATATTCTTGTCACTGCAATTATTTTTATGGCTCCAGATTAATGCAGAGGTTGCTTACACAGAATACAACTGCTATGGAGTACTGACCTAATAATTGAATGTTGATAGTTACAGCCAGTACAAAGAAGATTGGGATTTCTGAAATCTTGCGGTGCTAATGAGCTCCTGTCACTGCTGTGCTCACCTCATATCCAGGCTGCAATCTAGAAGACATGAACTGTTAAGAAAGAGCATAGAGCCAAGTCTCTATTGAATTCATTTCTAATAAAATAATAGCAGTATATATCTGATTGCCACAGCATTAACAAACTCAAGATGAAGATCATTTATACATCAACCAGTGAGAGAGTTATGGGGTAGAAGCCAACTTCAGTGCACCTGTCCAGCTCCATCCAAGCCTTTGAAATGTAGCCACCCAGGTCCAGCAGATATTGATGAAGAAGATCACTAAACCAACAGAGTGAAAGAAAGAAACCCATGCTGTCCTGTAAACAGATGTGTATAGCACATTCAGAGACCCCAAGTCTGGATGAAGTCTCCAGACACCAAAGGGTAAAATTTATTTTAATATTTTGATATTATTTTCTTAAATTTTACCTATATGTTTATGTTACATATATCCACAACATGATTATGCCAGAGATCTAATTTATATTTTGGTAGTGTGTGTATGTTAAATCATTTATCTGCTACATGCAAGATTCTTTAAGTTAGTCATTCTTCCACATTTAGTTTTAAATGTATGATTTTAAAATACCATTAAACTGTGGAATGAATAAAGAAACGAGCATGCATGTATGACCTAATATTTAATGATCTCATATTAATTTTTATATTGCCTAATCTATACATGTGTGTATAGAACCCAGATCACTTCATCCAAACATTTTTATGATTTAAGGGAAAACAGATTAAATAATATCTTATTTTCTTTTGTTTGTGCAATTGGTGGTGGGATAATGGGGCTTATGACAAATGTTAATTGATGTTTATAATAAATATTTTATAACTTATTTTATTGTCGAGTGTTATATTTATTTTCTCTCATTTCCCTAAAATTATAATAAAGTAAATATATTTCCTAGAGCGGCTTTTAAAATTTCTTTTTATATAACCTGAGATTAGGAGGGCTGAGCATAGCATAATGGGATACAACTTTATCAGGCCTTAGAAAGTTGGTATATGTTATGTTATGGGTTGGGGGTTGTATATCCTTCCATTCAGGGATTCTCTCTCTGGGAGTTGTGCACAAAGACGTTAATTATTAAAGTCTTTCAAAGGTATACAGCAATTAATCTTTTGTCGTCCGTTGGCATGGTAACAAAATAATGAAACATAAGTTCAATATATTGCTTGATGTATAATGTATGAATATAAATTGAATTATAAAATGCATATTTCTATTAAAATTATTATTCAGATCTCAGCCTGAAATGGTACAATCACTTCATGCTTCATATGTACGCCCAGAAGTTAGAGGGAGTTGAGGTGCACCTGGTACATTATATAGCTATATTGATAGATAGATAAGTAGAAGGAAAGAGATAGATAGATAGGACACATAGATAAAGGTAAAGATAAAAAGACAGATAGATAAGTGAATAGACAAACTTTTAGACAGACTCTCAAATCAATATATTATAACAGTCCAGTCAATGACATTGAAAGAAAATATTGCATCTAACTATGGTTGGACCTAGGGTCTATCAGCAGGATGCTGGAGCTGACACGATGAAGCATATAACTTATGATTGCACTGTCTTTTTATAGACCAGATCAAGACTCATTTAATAAATTTAGATGCAATTTGTGCCAGTTCACCTGCATCTCACCCCTCTTTCGGTTCCATTACACCACAGTATTTAAACTCAGGAAGAATTCACCATTGACTCTATTAACAGAGACGTACCTACACATACTAATAATCAGATTACCTTATCAGAATTTTATTAATGAACTACATTTCCCTAAAATCTCTAATAATTCGTTTGCCAAAATATGTGAAATGATGTGTGTGTGTGTATATATATATATATATATATATAAGACATTGGCATTGGTGATGAATGCAAGGAATGGTTTAATAAACTAAAGACAATATATTAATTCAACAAGTTGTATAACATTTATTTTATAACATAAAATTAAAAAAAATGAAAACATTAATAATAAAAAAAAATTCAATAATCCAATGTTTAGACAATATTTACAAATGTGGGTAAAAAATGCATGTAGTTTAAATATCATTGGTGAATGTCTATCATTTCCACAATTTAATAATCTATAATTACCTACCCATTATCCCGATGATAGAGCTTCATAGTAAAGGTATTTTTATATACAAAACAATGATAAGAAAAATAGTTATATTTACATTTTACATATACATCAATTCATATTGTGGTTCAGTTCCAATGGTTGAAGATTGATTTATCTGAAGACCCCTCTTTCCTTTGACAAGTTAAATGTAACACTTAACATGATAGGAAAGTAGATTCATTCAGAAAATTAATAATTTTCACCAAATAAAACCTAAATAACATGGTGTTAGATAAACAAACAACGAATAACAAAATTCTGTTCTGTCAAAGTGTGTAAGAATTAACGTTTCAAAAAATGAAATTGTTACCTCATATCTCAGGTAATACTGATTGTAGTAACAAATGAAAATCAAGTATTAAGGAAAGGGATTGGACCTAAATTTTATATAAAAAAGAATAATTCAACTAAAATTAACCTTCCCTTCCCTCCTCACACTTTCCCAAAATAAACTGTTCCAAAATGTTGAATTGGTGGATTTCACATTCCGAATAATAAGAATAAAATAATTAACAAAAAAACTAAAAACAATAGTGATGTGTGCATAGATATTTAAAAACAAAAAGTCACAACACCTAATGAACATAATTTCATGCATATTTGGTGAATCAAGTCTCACAGATCATGACTCATATTTTATGTGATTTCCTCTGTGCAGATATGTATTGCTCATTGTGTCTTTTGAATGGCTCATTCTGAAAGAATGTGATGGTTGCCAGATGTTTTTCTCTGGAATAGACATTCCATGTTGTACTAAGAAAGTCTATTTTGTGATTCAAATGTAGACAATACGAGTGTTTAGACTACCATGGTTAGCAGACTAATTATTTCATCAATGATAATCAATTTCTTTAGCCAGACAACATTCTATTAATTTGACAAGTGTAAGTTTTAAATTTATTTTAGTTTGGAATAAAAAAAAAGGTAAGGACTTTTCATGCAGTAAAAAGAATGTTGAATTATCCACTCATCTACTATGCTGACTATATATATACATACTTCTAAATTCAACCTTGATTAAATGTTTTATTTTAAGTCCTCTATAATTATCTTTTGCAAATTTAAAATGTTTTTCTAAAAATATATCCGATTACTCACATTAATTTGTTTGGTTTATCTACAGTAAAAGTTCCTTTTGTTTCATTAAATCTTGCACTAAAATTATGTTTATACTATTAATAACATTTGAACTAAAATCTCCATTTTGTATGATGTTCAAAACCTGCTGTTTGACCGAAACAGTTTTTCATAATGAACATATAATTTTTAAGAAGAAAGGCTTATAATTGCATTTGCTTTTATGCATTTCCTAGTACATGAAATCTTTCATTTCCTTGCTGTCTGTGCCTATTAATATCCATATGTATATATATATGTCACGATAATCGATTCAAGAACTTACATTATACATTTTTATTTTATTCTTATATTAGTTTTGCTTGGCAAAGTACTTGACCTTTGATCATTACCAAGTTAGTTTATTACAGTGTACATCATCGTTCTATCCTTCATTGTGATGTGTAGAACATTTAACGCAGGTTAAGTGTTTATATATACTTATACTAATTCTTTTAGTGTTTGATCTTACTTCTAACAATTGGTGTTTGCAATGTTTCAATATATATATAAGATTTTCCATACATGATTTATTACTCAGCTACTTAATGTAGTACCGATATATTGTGCCTATATAGATATGCATATTTATTTACTCAGATTTTGCAAATAGTATGTTAGCAAAAACTTATCAGTTTAGCCAGATATAAATATTGACCTGACATAACCTAACACTATAGTCTATTAAAGATTGGTGTGGGTATGATTTTAAGTTATCCTCATAATATGGATAGATGAATATACATATATAGACTGATAGCAAATACATAAATAGTTAAGTAAAAAAATAAAAATTTAGATTTATATAAACTAGATAAATAAATGAATGTATGACTGGATATAGATATCAGACACATTACTTATCCTGCCTATCTTCCAAAACAATCTTATTAATGCACATTCTAATCCAAGTTATATACACTTTGAAATGTTTTCTTCCAATCATTTTTTAAAATAATACATACTATTGACCAAATAGGATCATAACAATATGGCTGCCCTTGGATTATTTTAAATATGATGATTCCAATTAAAAATTGCCACTTAATAGAAAAAAAATAGAAATCAACTATGATTTAATGATGTAAACTTACACATAAGTATTTATTTAAATCATCATTACAGATTGTAATTTGAAACAAAAAATAGTATTATAAATAATTTTATAGAATTAATAAGTTAACATTTTGCAAATTTTATAATCTGAATTACTTTTCAAAACGTATTATTTTGTAGCATATAAAAAGATGTGCTGAAAATTCTTTTACATAGAGAGGCAAATATCTATCCCAAGTATGCAATCATTACTTTCTTCATAATATAAGATTGTAAAGATAAACATATAAATTAAAATGATATAAAAATATTAAATGCATTTGTAATAAATCTTGCCACTATAAATTAAAATGTGTTACAATTAACATTAATAATTTTATCATTGTTGTAAGTTCCAATGAAGAATGTTTTTTGATGGGATTTAGAAGGTCTTGACAGGTGCAAATTTTGTTGCTTCAATATCAAATTGCACCTGTCCCGGCCTGCTAAAATCTGTCCGGCGTCATTAACAATTTAAAAGCTTCAGCAATTAATGTTGATCAACATTAGAAAGCATACCCTCAAGTTTGAGTTTTTAGTTTTTATCATTGCAGCTTTCATATGACAACCATACACACACAAAAATTTTGGGATACCTTTTCTTGTTATGCATATAGTTCATAAACAGCTTTACTCCTCAGGAGTGCTTGAGGTATTAAACACCTGAATCTATACTTTGATGCTGACAGTTCAATACATTTTACTACACATCTCCCATACAAGATATAGACTAGTTCAAACTTTTATTGTCTATTGGATTTCTTCACTCTTAAGTTATAGGTTCTTTTACATTTATTTTACACTTTAACATCAACTCTCTTTCTCGGAGGCAAAACTCTCTGTACAGTAGTGATCATGTGATGTTTGATGGTTTAATTCTCTTTCTCCTGACAAAGAAAAATTATACTGCTATAATCAATTTTAATGGCTTATGAGCATGTCAAGTTTATTTTGTATTTCTAATATTGAGTAGCTAGAATAAATTAAATTTAGAGTGAAGCAATTGTGACAAAATAGTACTAATAATATTCAAATTATCTCTTGACCATAGTGCTCTGATAGATAATTAACTTATCAAATTTTAGTCAAAAGTAACCTAATAAATATAAAGTTACTGTTGCCATTATGAAACTATACCATTTTATTTCATTATATCTTTACTTAAACTACATTAATGATGTATTTAACAGATCCATACTAGTTTCACATGTTTATTCTTATCCAAAACTATCTGTATTAGACAAGGATGTTTTTTTATTTCTTTTCTAACACACACACACATATATATATATATATATATTGAAGCAGAAAGATCTGTCTATCCTTCTGTTTTACCTAGTATATACTATAGTAGTAGCCTTGAATATTATGCTAATTTAAAATCTAATTATACTGGTTGTGTATGTGTATGTATATTTTAGCATACAGTATAGAAAGCTTATGGATATGTATAAGAAATCAGTAAATATGCATATATATATATATATCGCTAGTGAGTAAATAAATGTAAACATGCTACCAGAACCTATATACATATATATGCAGGAAAGAAATAATGTCATAGGATTAAAACATTAGAATATTTCTTTATTAAAAATATTATTATAAAATTAATATTTGAAATTATAATATTTCTGCATATAGCATTAAATTATTTAAATGCATTACATATATAATAAAATTGTTTACAGAGTTTTAGATTTGTTTTTCAAAAAAGGTAATTTAGTAAAATTAATATTCTTGCTATATTTTGACCTACTTAAAATTTTAAGAATAAAAATAGATTTTAAAAGCAACTATGAATAAATTAACCTGGTCAAGATCGAGGGACCAACCTGTAAAAAAAATTGATGACAGCAGGAACCCCAGATTTCCAAGAATATAGCAAATTAATTTGAAAAACAGATCTGAAACTACCATGAAAAAAAAATGCGAGAGAAGAGGGGGGGGTGAGCTGGTATATAATCTTACTGCAGCCATCTTTGAGGGCATTTTTTACTTAACTTGTAATTCAATTCTAGTGAAATTCTGTTCAAACATTTTGTAAAATTGTTAACCTTGATGATGATGGGGTAGAAAGGCAATTCCTTGTTTTCTGACCCAGAAGGTAGTCTATAGAATACAGAGGAAGATGAACTAAAAGCCAATGCCATCTAGAGAAAGCACTCAAGACCAAGCCACCTTGCCACAGCAGAGAAATTATAGCAGTAACAGATCTCTATCAATCTAAAATTAACTTTTAAATTAAACTTCACAACTTCTAAAGCTAGCTAAATTTATTATCAATGGTCAATATTATTTAATGCATTCTAAACTTCTAAATTAAAATGTAAATTTTATTTTCTTTTATTTAAATTGTAAGACTTACCTGATTTTAACTGACAGATATGTTTCCAACTTATTTTATATAATTTAGCCTAATAATATTTGCTTTTATTAATAATTTTCGTAAATGAATTAAACTGATAATAAAGTAAATTAATTTAATTTAGGCTATTTTATTTCATTCCCTTTTTAACTAAGTAAATAAAGCCGAATTTTAGATTTCACTTACATGAAATTGTATTTCTAAATTTTTATTTTTTATTTAGTTAAATCTATACCACAATTATTTTCTTTCCAATTATGTATTTGTTTATGCTATGTTTGTTCAGAATGGAGTTTACTTGTAGTTAAATGATTAGTGAGAAGTGATTAGATATTTCCACATGTATTTAATTTCACATTTATTAATGCAGAAACAAAAAACTCCCTTTTGAAATGGATAAAATAAATCTTATTTGAGATATAATTAAAAGCTTATAAACACTTTAAGATAGGTTTGCTTTAAATGAAATATTTAATTAATATTTAGCTGAAGTGATGAAATATGACATAAAGCTAGAATGTAGTATTGTAATTATCCAAAAATGCTGTTCTCCCTAGAGTTATATAAATGCCTACATAGATGGCTTAGCAAATTAGATTCGTAAGTTTTCCTTAATAGCATAGTTATAGATGCTAGATTATGAACTGATTTACGGTAGTTTCATGGAAGGAAACTATTGTTTTGCATCATAGTTTATTATATAATGATGTAGTCATTGGGGCAAAGATGTCCTCAGGAAACACATTAGATATATACTTGTTGCTGTATATTTTGTGCTTCCAATGGCATAGGTTTTAAGGGCTGCCCCATTACTCTTAGTTTGGACAACTATTTCTTTTTCAGATGGGCGTATGTTTTAAAGGCCACCCCATTCTTCATATTTAGGACAGTAACACGAGGATGCAGAATATTATATTAGTTGTTCAATCACTTGGACTAAAAGGTCTTTTTTTCACAGCAATGGGTATGGTAGAAGGGAACTGGTTATATGTTAACAAATCCCATGAGTAAGCACACATTCGAGATGCACAGACTCAGAATGTATATTTTGTAAGGGCCTTAGTATCTAAAGTCTGACTTCCTATCATCAGTTCATCCCACCATAATAATTTGTATTTCAGCATTGATCTGAAACTGAACCTAATTTTATAGGTATATAAGCTATATAGAGAGTTTGTTAAATGGCACACATTCAATAAAATATTATTTATAAATAATGATAATCACTTCTGGTACTATCCTAAAGCAAATCTAAATCCAAATATATAGCATAAACTAGGCATAGATTAGCATGAGCAAATTAAATCAATCTGTAATGTAATTATAAGTCTCATGAAAATGTAACTTAGTACATTATAAATCTTCATCACCTGCGAGTGATAAAAATATAACAAGCAAAGTTAAATGAAACAATCTGTAACCAGAAAACTAATATCACCTGTGAGTGATAAGAAATGCTAAATATGTAAATCAGAACTGCTTGTAACCCCTAGAATTATCACCTGCAAGTGAGACAATGTATATAATCTTATTGTAATTTTATTATTTTCTTTTATTTATTTCATCATTTAAATTTTGGCTTTTATTAAATTTATTTAAATTTTAACTCCTCCTTAGAATCTCAATTTTGCTCATTATTAATTAGTTAACTATTAGTATTTATTTATCATGAATCACAATCCAAATTTAATAATGTTGGTCATGCTACACCTATATAGCTATACTTTGAAATATGTCCATTTGCCATAGTCTCATGTTTTACCGATGTGCTACTGCTGGAATGTGAATAAAAAAATACTGGGGTAGCCTCATATATGTCATCTGTAAGGTAGTAAATCTTTGAGCATTGGTAAAGTAACTGAGGTGAGATTGGATTCAGGGTCTCAACAAACCTCATTTCAATCAGCCTTGGAGTGATTTACTAAAACTCTGGATTTTGTTGCATGAATGTACAAATATGACCATTACAATATATATGTAACCATTAAAATGTCTATATTTTTAAATCATATAATAATTCAAACAAATCTATTTAACACAGTATTCAAATTTTAAATAAAATATATTCTTTACTGAAAGTTTTGTTATATATATGTTGATTGACGAAAACAATAATTGTCAGCTCTATTCAATACTAAGTATAAATCAATACAACAATCCAAATAAAAACGAACTGATTGGCTTTGACATAATGACAACAAATGAACAACAACAATAAAAAAAAGAGCTGAAAAAATGAAATTCTTTAATAATTTTGATTCCCACTGCACTCCCCAAAGTTGTTCATTTTTTGACTTCACAAAAGTCCAAAAATAAAATGCATCATCCGTTATATTTGGAATTGAGTTATTCATCTGCAATGTGCATAGACATTGCAAAATCACTCTAACTTCTCCTTTTTCATCCATTATAGATGATCCAAGGTCTTCAAATGAAGAGAGAACAAAGATTTATTTCTACATTTATTTAAAATTAAAAACTAAAACAAAATTTAAATGAACACCTCCAAGTCTAATGTTTCCAGTAGTTTTTCAAAGCAAAACATTTTAAATAATATGATCAATGAAAAATCTAAATAAGATTTTTTAATCTCTTTCTAACAAGTTAAAGAAATAAAAAAAATATTTATTATAACGTGTGATAGAAAAATGTTTCCTTTTTATCTTTTAGTTTTCTATTATATTTTTTGGGAGTTATTACAAATCTATATTTTAGGTATATAAAGTATATTAAGTTATAAATATATTGATTAATTATTCCAGAATTCTTTGATGACATAGATGCAGTATTTTGAACAGGGATTGAAAAAAAAAACAACGTTATTTTTCACGAGTGAAAACTTGAACTGAATTGAAGAAAATTTTTTAAGGTTTTTATTTCATTTTGACTTTCAAAACAGTATGACATCAATGCCTCATTATGATGATCACTACACTGTTATGTATCGTTATTATATGTGCCAGAAAATGGCCAACACATTTTCTGCATTAGTTAAATGCAAGCCATTATAGCAATAAATCTAAGGGTTATCTAGTAGTAGATAATTGTTCCACGTCTATTAGTGTATTCCATATGTTAAATAATGTTTTCATTTAATCAGTGATTTAGTACACTGATCCCTTGCCTTAACCATTAAAGTAAGATTATGTGATATAAGTGTTTACGTAATTTTGATCCCTTGCCTTAACCATTAAAGTAAGATTATGTGATATAAGTGTTTACGTAATTTTTAATTTCTTCTTTTAATTGCTTGTTTTTATTAACAATAACATTATCAATTTAAAAATTTGATTTATTAAACATTATGTATTATTGTTTTTTTTTATTTTTATTTTTCTTATTTTTAATTATAGAATGGGAAGAGATAAAACAAACCCGAGTAGGGACTTTTCCAAATACAATAAAATAGAAAACAGAAGCATCTATAAAATATGTAATACTTCTATAAAAGAAAATCATGCTGCAAATTCAGAACAACACTTGAAGTTAAAGGAAGAAGATAAAATTTATTAAGAAAGATGAATGCACTTCAAATGTGAATGGATTAGAAATTTGTTCACAAGAAACATTAAATAAATTCACAAAATCTGAATTTTTTAAAGTAAAAAAATTAAAGGAACAATTTTTAAAGCTTGTGTAGAATTTATTACTGTTAATAGCTGCTCATTTGAATGTGAGACTACTCAGGGTTCAAAAAATTATGAGTTCAATTATTACTGTGATGAGGAAATACTTCTCAGTGAATACTGAAAATATTAAATTATTGATACCAGAGACAGCATCAAAATTATTGCACAAATAATTAAAGCAATGGAAAAGTGATTTCTTTAAAAGTTAATATAGCTTGTTGATTAAATAGATCAATTTTATGAATTAATACTCATTTGATGACAGATGGTATAATAAATTTGTTTACATTGGAAATGATGGAATTAAAAAGAAATAACATACTGGAATTTATATTAAAAATATTGTTGGAAACATTTTAGCAATATATAATATTGATATGCAGAAAATATTATGTTATTACAGGCAATGGAGCTAATATGATCAAATTTGTCAATTTGTTAGGAATCAACATAGAAGAATATTCAGCTACTGAAAACAAAGTAGGGATCATTTTGAAAAAGTTGTACACCTGGGTCTCATTTTATGCGATAGATAGGTTCCTCAGAAAACATGCACAAATGAAATCGTGCAAAAATAGATGTAACTTACATTGAAAAAGGGGGGATGCAGTCTGTGATTTTTCAAAATTCATGCAAAATTCGCGCAAAAAAAAAAATAATAAGGAAATAAAATATGACTAGTAAAAAATTTCAAATTTGAAAAAAATTGATACAAGACAAACTTTTTTTAACTATAATATTTAATTTTATTCAAAATAATATATTTTTATGCATAATTTACAGTACAGTAATTTACATTTTTTTATACATGTTTTAATTATTAACACTATTTGCCGATAAACAGGTTCGTTTGCAAACTAGTAAAGATTCTTCGCAAGAGGAACTATAACTAGCACCAACTTCACTCTCATGTTGTTGTTTTAATGGTTTTCTAGTGACAATGTAATTAGTAATTAATCTTTGAGATGATGGTTTTATTAATTGTTTATGAAGCTCGTGATATCCAGACATACAACCTTTTAGCTCTTGTTGGAATTTAAGAGCATGTTCGTGATTAGTGTTATTAGTAAGAAAATAATTTGCCAACTGATTAGAAAGTTGAAGACTTTCTCGAATCATTTTGGAAGTGAAAGGAACAGGTTCCACTTCTGTTTCATTATCTTTTTCTACATTTTCATTTGTATCTAAACTTTTATTTTTGTCTTTAATTTTTTAATTTTCAATTCCATTTAAAAATCAAATTTCATTTCACTGCTATTACTCACCTTTTAAAAATAAACTTGCAGACACTAAATGATTAATAATTGATTAAACATTCTTTTTTAAAAAGCAAAAACAGAATGTGATTTAAAATGCAAAATTAACACGCACAGTGTTTGAACAAATTTACATTATAATCTTGTAAAATTTAATGGGTGTATACATAAAATGTGGAAATCATGATTTTAATTTCATTATTGCATAAAATCTTACTATTATAAAGTACTGAAAATATTGAAATGACTAAGATGAAAGTCGAATTCCAATAATGTGCTATTACTTTCAATATAACGTAAGTGCGCGAAAGTTCGACTTCCAGTGAAATGTGAATTGCATAACTTCAAAATCATGTTAAATAAGTCCACGTAAAAAGAGACCCAGGAGTATTTTGAAATGAAATCTTTGTATGTTTTTATGGTAATGAAATTAAATGTCTGTACATGCCTTGCAAATAGTAATTAAAGATTTTATTAGACACTGATTTAAATAATGTGAAGTGCATGAATTAGTAAAAATGTGAATTCCATCTCTTATATCAATATTGTAAGATAATAAAATTAAAGACCGGTTCTCAACTGTACAACTAGATGAAATAGTATACATAATATGTTTAAAACTTTAGTAGATTGTAAAAACATTTGTTTAAGCTTTTCAGAAAATAATTTAGATTATTTCCCCCAAAAATAAATGGACAAATTCGTTGACACACTGCAATTTTTAACAGAAGCAACTATGAAATTACAAAGTGAGCCATAATCTTTAAATGATTTTTTCTGAAATTTAAATCAAATATATAATAAAATTACAAAGTTTAAAAAATTTTTTTGTTGATATTTTGTATTATCATATATGTAATTGCAAGATACCACTATTAGGAAATGAAAGTTTACTAGAGACAATTTATTTGGATCTGAATTTTCAAATTTTATTTAATTCTTTACAAAAAACCACAGGCTTTTAAGCATTTAAAAAACATTTGGAACAAATTCAGGATTTTACAAAAAAAAGTAATTACAAAAAAAGATGAAGGGTGATCATTTAATAAAACTGACACACCTAATGAGATCATAGATGAGTTAGTGATTTTTTAAAAAATATAAGGATCTATACAGACACAGTAATGGCCTATTTCATGGGATGTAGGCATTAAATTTTTGATGAATAATTTTGGCAATGTAAAAAGACTAGAAAGAAAAAAAATGTGTTTTAGAATTTTGGGAAGAAAATAAAAATGCATATTTACATATATTTATATTATATTGCAATGGTGATTTTAGGAGCTCTGACAACAGGAAACAGTACTGAGCAATTGTTTTCTAGTTTAAAATTTATTCATCCAGAAAATAAAAGTAGTCTAAGTGAAAACCAAAACCAAACAACTTTTCATTTCTTAAACTGCGCTGAAGAAAAACTGAAACAAAAAATATAATGATTAGAAACAAGGTTTAAAAAACAAAAAGAAAATGGAATGTAGATAACTGAATAGATCAATACCTGGCATTCTTTACTTTTTATTTATTATTAGGAATGAATGTATTACTCTAATTTTTAAATTATAATATATAAGTGTATATACAATATAATATTAAAATATTTATATATGCATATACATGTGAGTGTGTGTTTTAAGTGTTTATATTTGTGTACACTTTTTATACAATCCTATACACAATTGTAAATAAAAAAAACATGATGTGTGCTAAATAGTTTTGGAGCAAAATATAGCAGATGTGTCAGGTGCATTGTATTTTTTTTGGCATTGTTATTTGTTTTATTTCTATCTTTTTATAATTTTGATTTTTATTCTTATATATTGTATTTGTGTTTTTAATACTTCTTAGATTTCATAATTTGTTTATATCATATTCATAATTAATAATTTGTAAAGTGCATACTCATTACATAAGTAATATATATTAAGGCTATGTGACAGTAAAGACCTCTACAAATCTAAACACAAGATTGACTTTAAAAGACAAGAGTGGCCACTTTTATCTTCAACCTAATTTCTAAATATATAGATGAATCTAAAGCATTTTGATTCGAGAGCATGATGCTATTAACAACTTCACTGATTAAGTC
The DNA here is from genome assembly GCA_028023455.1 of Epiperipatus broadwayi. Lineage (NCBI taxonomy): Eukaryota > Metazoa > Onychophora > Udeonychophora > Euonychophora > Peripatidae > Epiperipatus > Epiperipatus broadwayi. Next base: position 201,368 of record JAQFVV010006987.1, on the reverse strand, counting down.
CACAAATTTCTATACAAACTGACATATGCAAATTCTTTCAATTTATAGTGAGTCGGTATGAAGTTCTTATAATTAGAATACATTTAAAACAATTTAAAGTTGTAATTAATAATTTGTAAAGTGCATACTCATTACATAAGTAATATATATTAAGGCTATAATATTAATTGTTTTAAAAGATTTCTAATTATAAGAACTTCACACTAACTCACTGTAAATTGAAAAATTTTATATATGTTAGTTTGGTATCAAAATTGTGGACTTAATCAGTGAAGTAGTTAATAGCTTCACACTCTTAAATCAAAATGCTCTAGATTCACCTATATATTTAGAAATTAGGTCAAAGATAAGAGTGGTCACTTTTTTTTACAGTTGATAATCTTTTGTTAATATTTGTAGAGGTTCCTACTGTTGCATTTTAGGTACAAAGTCTTAAGATTATAGCTTTAATATATATCATTTTTTTATATTTCGTTTTTTTGTTTTATTTTGTTTACTATAGTACATTTTCCATTTCAGAGATAATTCATTTTCCATATAGCATTAAACTTTCTTCTTTTAGTACAGTAAGAAACATTAAAAATGAATATTAACTCATTTGCATTATTTTGCTTTAGAATAATAATACTGTTTCCTAATCATATATATATTTAAAACTGTGTAATTTTTTTTCATGTGTCAAAGCATCGGTTGGGAAGCGAACCAGGGAAAATTGCTTGTAAGGCAGCTGTGCTGACCACTCAGCCACCAACGCTTGACAAAAAAAAAACTGTGTAAATGATGACAAAAAATCTGCAATATATGACTAATGCAAATTGTTAATAATCCAAACAAATATGCCAAAAATAAATAAATAAATAAAAGCAGATTAATAAACAAAAATATCAATTCTTAAGTTAATTAAATTTCTAAACAACAGTCATTTTCATTCTTTGGCAATTTAATAAATTCTTTAAAACAATTAATTAATATAGAATTTTTTTTTAGTGAAAGGTCAAGCATTAATATCAAGTTAAGTTTTTTTTAAATGCAAAGTTATGTGTCAATAGAGGGTAGAATTAAATTTTTCTGTTTTCACTAAACATTACGTTCAAGTACTGTATAAATGGTCTTATGTTAACATTTGTTTATCTTTTTTTAAAATCAGAAAAGAGAAATTACTAAAGGATCATGGGAACTTAAAAAATGGTAATTGGATGTGCATTTCCTTCAGAAATTGTCATAAATACACCAATTTTGTATTATAGTTTTTGAAAGTGGGATTAAAAATATTAATAGATATATGTCTTCGGATTTATATATAAAAATAATACAAATGTTAAAAAAGTTTTATTGTTAAATTCTATCTTGATTTAAAATTGTTAGGAAGGATTGGGATTTATTTAAAAATCGATGGACATTTATTGGTGGCAGAAATGAGAAATAATGGGATAAATTATAAGGTTAACGTGAATATTAAAAAATATATAATTAGTGAATAATTAAACAAATATAAACAATAAAAGTCTAGTTTATGATAATACATTCAAATAACTATGAGAATTAACTAAAGAAAATCTCATGAAATTATTGATGTAAAGCATTTATAAAACAACAACTTAGAAATGCTAATATGAAGATAAATAAAATAGGTGAAACGTAAAGAAATATAAATCAGATAAGCTAGAACAGGATAGCTAGAATGAGAATGGAGGAAATTAGAACTATAAAAATTGATATAATTTAATTTAAAAAGAGTTAATTATGATAAATTATTAACTAAGAAAGAAGATGAAATTATAATAAAAAGATATGCATCAGCAGATGCCAACTTTTTAATGTTTACAACCCAACTCTCAATATCAGCTTTAATAATGCACCCATCCACTGATTTTTTGAATCCCTAATACTTTTAAATAATATCAAAATATCCTTTGTGTTATTGATATGTATTTATCTATTTTTAAGAGTAACACCTTACATTTATATTAACAGCATGTATCTTTTCTTATTTTGGTTTTAATAAGTAGTTTTCTATTTAATTTTTTGTATACTTTTTAAGTCTTTGTGCCCTTTTCATTTATAATTTTCACCCCTATAATGGATTGTGCCTTCATAGATTGAAAACTTCTGATTTATATTATAAATATAATTGGCTTTTTTCTATATTAATTAAAATACAAAATCATTTTAACAAAATAAAACTAGGTTATACAATAATGATGAACAACGTTGTAAGAGCATTAACTGAAGTAAAGTTGGCAAGGCAGACAGAGAATGAAGAGATTTGATGTTTATCAAAAAATAACAGCTGGAACCACTTGTAGATATTTGTTAAATAATTTGTTAATGAAGTAAAATAGCCAGTAAATTCTTTTTAACAGTTATATATAATTCAATTAAAAAGGTTAATTCAATAAAATGTAGTGTAATGAAATTAGATTTATAAAAATATAATTAAGGAGACACTATAGTTCCTAAAACCCACATTTCAGATCAGCTAGCAACTTAATATACTCTGGGAAATGTTTAGATACTGGTGGAAACCACTGAGCAGTTCCTGAACACTACTGAAAATACTAAGTGATAAATTTAATGTTAACCTTTGAAAGAAGATTCTATTTTTTTAGATTTCAGTTAAATAACCCTCAAAAAGAAAAAAAAACATAATCACATAGTTAAAATAGTTTTAATGAACAAATAATAGTTTTTTTTTTTGTTTGGTTGAATGTAAGTAGAAAGGACTATGGATAGCATGTTTTATTTTGTATTTATTTTCAATTTTTGGTCAAGCTAGATTTTATTAGTTTGTAAAATTGATTTTTTCTAAAGGTTTATTACTGCTATTTTTTTGGTAAGGTTAAGCCTCTGCTGGATTTTTGTAGTTTTTACAAGATTTTTTTTGAGAATCTTTGTCAGGTTATGCATTTATTAGATATTTTACACACACAAGTGAATAGTACCAAAACATTGAGATTTTTTGTGAAACAAAGCAAAAGAAATGATCAATTTTTTTTTTAGCAAAATGAAGATAAAGTAATAGCTTTCTTTATGAGCTTCAATTTTGAAACAATATTACATTGGAAAGATGGCAAATATTATTGACAATTTGAACATGATAAATAGAATTTTTTAAATAAAAAAATTGAAAAAAAAGTGGTGATAATTGGGGTTATGTATAGTTTTTTTTGCGACCAAATGAAAGCAAATTAATCACTTTTTGTGTTGTGTATTCTCACAATGATGCTACAGACAGTATTAATAAATTTGCCACAATTTTAATGACAAATAACAACAACTCCTTTTAAAGATGTAATAGAGGATGGTGATTACTATTTCTTATCTGAAAAAAAAAAAAAAAAAAACATATTTCAAAGGTAGGCATTGAATGTATTATTTAGTATTCTCAGTAGCATTCACAAATTAATTGATAGTTTCACAAATATCATAAAACACCCAACATTCTTTTAAATGATTATTTTCTTATATTGATTAGACATATTTATATGTAAAAGCATTGATTTAACAAAGGTAAAGGTAAATGATAATACAACATGAATAAATTGATTTTATTGATCTACAAAGTACTAGAAACATAAATATTCTGAAATGTGGATGTTTGATCAAATCATGGATCATGAAGTAGTCTTATTTAAATAGACACTACAAATTAAATAGGTAATAGCAAGCATCTGTTGTTAGATTTGACCATTACACATTTTCCACAACAAGTTTTCTTACAGATCCATCATAAAGGCAGATTTTTGTCAATTGATTACTGGCTTCATCATATTTTTTAATCTTCCCCATCTAATCTGTTTCTATTATAAAAAGAGAGATGAACTATATACTTCAATAAGTGAAAGCTATGAAACATAATTAATCAATTAGCTTTTCCATTCAGTGATTTATTGTAATTATTCTGGTTCACATCCCAAAACAAAACATTTATTTTAATAGCAATGATAATTGTGCCATAATAGACAAATTTTCCCTATAATTTTCATAAAAAGTCAACAATATAATGAAATATTAATGCCAAATTTAATAATTAATATTCCTGCCACAGTCATCCTTGGAAGATGTTTTTTTATTTTATTTTATCTAATGCATAATTAGCAAGGCTCTACAACGTTCTGCTTGATTAGTATAGGCATATTAAACTAAGTGCTTTTTGATGACCATTCATTTTTATGTAAAGCACAAACTAATAACAAATATTTTTTCCTATATTAATAAAAATTTAAATAACATATATAACATAACAATATATTAACACATTCATTTAACAATTATAGTCATTTATGTATGTGTGTGCCATTATTTTCTTCTCTAACATATTTTCAGGTACAGCCTGTAAAGTCCATATCATTATGAGTTTATGAGTGCATTTTTTAATTTTGATAGACTAAATATCTTGCTGCGATTAAATCTTTCGTTTTATTATCTCTTTATTGTTCAATTAACACGCCCCTAAAATATTATATTTTTTGAATCAATGATAGTTATCTTGTTTTAAGAGATTTGTTTCCCTCTCAATAGTTGTTAATTAAACACTAATTTTAATCTTAAATGATTTCTAATATGTTTTCAAATCACTCTTTTATTTTACAGATTTAACAACAACAATTTATATACAAATTATCTAATTTTTATTTATACTGTAATTACATTTATACAAATCATATATGTATTCAACGCTATATATATTTAACAAAAAGAATTTTGTTTTTAATAAAGTTAATTATAATTTAGTTCCTTCTAAGTACAAGTTGATTATATTTTGATAAATGGTTTATCACTAACTTAATGTTTATTTAATCTTGTAACAACACATTAAAATTTATCACTGACAATCTGAGCAAAGTATATACATTTTAAAAATAATTCTTTTATAACTGTTTTTGTTAAAACGAATAAGAAAGACCATTATAATAAAAAATTAAATTATTCCACTACATTTGCTTATAACTAACAGTGGAGCTGTACACTATGCTGAATGTTGGTCCTAGATTCTATACATGCAAACATATAAACTTGATAATAGTTCATATTTTGTGATAAACATTATAAAATATGTATTCTTTACTGAATCACATATGTACAATAACTTTCCAACACACACACATATATATATATAACACATTTTTCATATGTATGGTATTCATATGTAAAGATTATAATATAAACAAAATTCTAAAAAAAATAATAATGATATAGTTATTAATAGAAGATATAGTTATAAAATTTTACTGGTTGTGTATTGTTTCATGCATTTATTAGAACGATAAGAATAAGAAAAAAATAAGTACTGTGTTTTTATTCTTAAAATAAAATAATGAAATATCTGAGTTTCATCACTAAAAAATCCACTCTTGTGATATTCTTTTTTCAATAAGTTTTTTTTACTTATAACAATATAATAAACTATTCTCTTTAACAAGAAATTACAATTTTTTTTTAATTTGTAAACCATCACTTTTTTTGAAAATTGTTGAAGGTTTCATCAAAAAAGGTGTTGTTGTTCCTTAACTTTAGATCATAATATTAATGTTATCCTAAGTGATAATAAATTGCATTTTTATAAAAAAAAAAACATCTATTTTAAAGTGTTGTTATTAATATTAAAGTTAGAAAAAAATCTGAAGTGGGCAGCATCTAATGGAATGTAGCTAAAATCAAAAGACTTTTTCTTTGTTCTTTTGACAGAAAAAATGCTCAGAAAGCATTTGTGTTCTTTTTATATAGTTTTCATACAAAAATTTTAGAGTATAATTTAAAATAATTTTTTTCTTGATGATAAAGTATTTTTGATTATTTTTAACATTAATTAGGTAATTATTATAAAGAAATACACAAGTATGTTCATTTATGTTTTACCCTTAGAACTAGAAGTTAATAAACTTGACTATAATATAAAGAAAAAAGAATAACAATATCTAATATATTATCAGTCAAAACTGACTAGGTGTAAACAAAATTTTATAGTGTTATTCTAAGTCTATCTTCATTTGTTTATATAAAAACCAAATAAAAATAAGTCTATTAATTTTTATTATGATTGTTCATACAAATATGTATGATGATGTATATGGTCTATAGTATCTGAAAATCAATTTTCAAATATTTAAAACAGTCAATTGACTTTCTAAAAAATATTATTCATTTATAAAGTTAAATAAAACTGAAATAAGTCCAATTTATTGAGTTTTTGTATAAAATAAAGTAGAAAAATTGAGCAATTTCAAAAACATTCACTTGATGAAACAGTAGAAAGTGTCATTGCAAAAGCATTAAGTTTTATCTTTAATTTGTTTAAAAATTTTGTAAAACTTTAAGGAATACTCTTAGAAATAATTTATTATATGAAATATTGGACATCAAATTTAGCAATGGCAATGAAATAAAAATATGTGTTTGCAATATAAATTGAAATATTTTTTATAATATATTATAGTCATGTGGCTACATTACTGCATTAAAAATAAATAAATAGTTGACAGCATGCACCTTAAGGTTAAATTAGAATTAATTAATTAAATTAGGGGACAATATTTCATTTTTCATATGTTTTTTTATAATAATAGTGGGTAATTGATTCAATTAAATGTTTTATTTTTCTTACTACATGATAATATGAAAATTCTAGACAATTTTTTTAAAATAATTTTTAAACATTTTTATAAATATGAATATTTTAATACGTAATATAATATTTAAATTCTGGTATGGGAAAGAAAATATAAAATTATGTAAATATTTTTGTATTCACTCTCTTTAATAACTTTTTCAATCACCAGTTGCTTTTAATTTTAATCATCTTTAGTAAAATACTTAATAATTTTTAAATTTAATGTTTAAGAGAGTAAATCTTAAAAAAAAAGGAAAAAATATATATGATTTTAACATTTTCGTTAAATTTTATTTTAATTAACCAGTGTTGTTGTTTTGTCTCTTTATCTCTCTTCAATACAACAAGCAGTCTTTATAAAATTAGTGTATTGAACTGATTATCTTGTTTTCATTTTTTAAAGAAAATTTTAACTAAAAAGAAATGTCAAAAATTCTATGATTCTAATTTAATTTTAACTTGTTTTCCACTATCAATGTTGAAGGAGATTATAGATAGACAATTGATTTTGTCAAAATTAACCTGATTGATTATTATAAAATTTTATTACGTTGCAAACAGAAATGTGATTGGATAAAGGCAGGGTGTTTCAAAAATTAAAAGGGTATGGGTAAATTATTAGTATTAAGTGTCTTATCAGAAATATTCACTCTTGACCCACCTGCTGAAAAAAAACAGAAGAAAAAAAGATTCTCACTCAATTGCTAAAAAAAAGAAAAAAAGTTTTAACCATGTTATTAACACATTATGAGTTTAATTATAAAATGTTTTGTAAGATGAAGACAACCATGTGATAAATTTAACTAAAAGCTAACATTACCTTCCTCCATGTAACCTGCTTCCCTGGAATACAATGTAAAGAAGAACAAAAGGGTCTTTGAATTTATCTGCAGCATTGTATACAACCAAAAGTATGAGTATCTCCTCCTAACCTAAAAGTTTTATTAAAAAAAAAAAAATTTTGTTGTTTAAGCTGAAAATACTGCACACCAAAAAGGAACAAATTAACCATGTATTTGGTATAGAAGCCTTTAAAGAGCAAACTAATGTGGTAATTGAAAAATTATAACTGTAAAGAAGCATTTCAAAAAAGAATTAAATCATGGTTAAAGATATTTTTACATGCACATTGTATTTTCATTTATAGTTAAAAAGATTTTTATTATATAAAAGTAGTAATTTTAAAAATGAAAAATGGATAATTTTGAATAATTTCACTCATTTAATATTTTTTTCTGAAAGATAATTTTTGTCATCCATTTAATTACATTAGTGTCAACTGCACCTGAAAATTTTTTGAATAGATCCTAGTAACTGTTATATTTAATCTGACTCTATATTTGATTTTTTTGTGGAATTAATTTTTTTTACATATATTAAATAATTAGTTTATATGTTAGGTTATAAATATTTAAGCCTTCTAATAATTAACATGAAAAAACCTTTAAATTTAATATCTTAAAATTATGAAAAGTTGTATCTAACAAAAAGTCTTATTAATAACAAAGGAACATATCATTACTGACTTCACAATACCTATTGATAAAAGTTACAAGAATGAAGTATTAAATATTAAAATGATATATTTAGAATTAGTTATTATCAAAAAAATAAAAAAATCTAAAAGTTAATAAATTATTGTTATTAAAATATTTTACTTATAATTTTAGCAATAATTATTTACTTTCAGCATGTAATGGCTGATTCCATTGCATTTTCAGTTTCTTATTATGTACATTCCATATTTTCTTAAAGTAGGCTTTTGAAAAATAAAATGTTTTCAAAAACAATTTTCTCCTAGGGATATAGTTTTTGGTTTAATAACATCTTTTACAAAAAACATTGCATCATAATCATTAATAATTACTGAAAAGCACATTTTTTTGTCATTTAGCCACAAGTAAAACAAACTAAAGCGTTAGCCAATAACAACTTTTCACTTTCTTCATAGCTTTGTTAGAACATTAGAATGTGCTGTCAAACACACACAAAGATCTGAAAGATCCATATACGCTTGACACTTCATGGAGTTATTTAAAAAATAATATATTAAAAATTGAAGTTTCATAGAAAGGATTTCTGTATGCTGTCACACACTATAATTTAACATATACAATGCTTTAAAACAACATAGAAAAAATAGTGATTGCAGCACCATCATGTTACCTAAAATTTCAACTATGATAGCACTGTTACAAGTCACATCTGTGAAGGAGTTAATTTTTTCTTCAAAATTCTAAAAAGTTTTTAAAAAAAATTAATTTTATTAAATTTAAAATTTTATTTTAAACATGTTTTTCTCTTGTTTGATTTTCCCCTTCAAAACTTAACAAAGAGTAATTGAACTAAGTTAAATATTGTTATCTCTGCATATGGAAAAGTTGTTTTCCATTTTTATTTAAAGAAATAATATAATGAGATATTATTTTATATAACGCTGTTTTTTTATCTTTAAAGCACATGTGCATTGGCTTAATTATTAATATCACTTTTACATAAAACATAGTGTTATATAAAATAATATCTCATTATATATGTTTAATTTCAACCAAAAAATGATGTGTCATAAATTGTAAAGATTTCACAAATGTCACTCGTTTAAACATAACAAATGTAATTTAAAGTGATCGTTTAACACCTTCATGCTCTCATTTCCACATGCTTAAGATTTGCCCATACATAAATGTTTGGGTTGAAAGAATGGATGGATTCATTCCATTATTTCTAAAATACTATATCTTGTGTCTGGAAAAATCGAGAGTTTTCATTTGTAATTTATCTTTAAAGTGCATGTGCATTGGCTTAATCGTTAAAGAAATAATGAAAGTTTTTACATATAAAAAATAATGTAATGAGAACAAAAGTTAATTAATTTAATGAATAGAAATCAACTGATTAATTATAATTTTCATGAGACTATTTTTTTTTTGATAAAATGTATAAGTTTACATTTTCATTTTATCATGCCATTTTTTTAAATTTTTGTTTATTGTTAATAAGTTAGTGTATTAAATAATTCTTTCATCAACATTTTAGTAACAAGGTCTTTATTTCTTCAGCTATGTGTCACATGAATTGGCAGTGTGGGACCTGATTTCAATACATCTTGGTATTTTAGGGATTAATTTCAAATTTTCCTAGTAAAGTTATTTTAAAAATTAATTATCTCTTGCTCTCAGTAACAGTTAATAGAGTTCTTGTTTCCTGAGTTAGATTAAAGTATTACTTTTAGTTATAGGGGTTATGTTTGTGTTTGGACATCTAGATGATAACCCTGGATGTTGTAAAGGTATCATTTTTAAAGACCATGCATTACACTTTTATTAATTTTTTAACAATTATATTTACAGTTGGCCTTTAGACAAATGATTTTATATGGTAGAGCATTGATGATGATCAACATGGTTTAGTATCTCAGCATTACTTTTTATATCATAAAAATGTATTTGCAAAGCTTAAAATTTTATAAAAGATTTAAAGATGAAATCCTTTGGAATTTTACAAAGTATTTATGAATGAACCAGAAAGTCATTTTTGAAGAATGAAATTTGAATATTATTTGAAAAATTGAGAAAGCTTTATTTATAAATGTTTATAACTATTCTAAATCATAAATATAATAACTTTTGTTATATTTCTAAAATGAATAATTATGTGAACAAGTCGATGGTAATGGTGAGACAAAAATCTATGACGGTAAGTAATACAAAAAACCTAATAAAAATACTAATTGTATTTAAATAAAAACAAATATTTACTATTAAATTATTTCTTTTACGTTCTACTTGTTTATTCTCAATATTAAAAATTAAGCCAATAAACATCATATGAACACCATTTGTTATGCTTGTTTATAACTGTTATTCAAACAGGCAAAAGTCACTATACGTATTGCCACACACAACAAGCTAGAGTAATCAATGGATGCGAGAAGGCTTGTGCATAAAATACGTATAGTGAGTTTTGCCTGTTTGAATATTAAAAATTAATGTTTTGCGATTCTTATGAAAGTAACTTACACTTAATCTAATATTTTTTTTATTGCTATGTTCCATATATTTATCCATTATTTATTTTTAACTTTAAGACAAATTCTGTATCTAAGAGTAGATTCATATTTTTGAGCTATAGTATAAAAACAGGGATAATCCATAATTGATAATTATTATTATTTATCATTAAAGGTAAGTAATCAAATGACATCCTCATTGGGAATTTACAAAAAACTAAATAATTAAATAAATTACTACTTGGGAATTTATGAAAAGTTCTATTGTCAAGGTTAACAGAATTGATCATATATCCATGATCCCTGACTTCCAGAGTTTTCTAATCCACCACTACACTTAACCATGCAAGGCATTAAGTGATTTATATAATTAGCTTTCCTATACAATGCTATGCATTGAGCTAATAATTTTGCAAATGAAATTAATATTAGTAATAATAATTAGTTATGAAATTGAATATTTCTTTACAATAAATAGAAATTAAAAGTTTTAGCAAAAAAAAAAAAAAAAATTAAAGATTATCTGGTTTTCATATTAATTAAATTGCTATTTTAAATATTATCAATTAATTGTAGATAATTGAATACCTCAGAGAGTAAATAAATAAAGATTAATAAATGACAAATACTGAATTGTTAAGCAAATATTTTATAATAGTTCGTGAAAATTAAGCAGATTATTTGGTATTTTTAATGCAAGTCAAGAGAAAATTAGTGGGAAATAGTTGTTTCTGGAAATATCAAACAGTTATAGGAAACTTTATAAAGGTCATTCCGTTTTCTTTATTATTAGAGAGCCATTATATACAATCCATATACTTGTAATTGATGTTAGTACTTTTAAAATTGTCTAATTATACCTACTGATAAACTCAGATTATTATCCTTTTATACAGTTGTAGGAAGCTATATAATATTCTATGTAATACTAATGATTGTCTGAAGGTTGTGATGATCATATTTTGATGCAATAATATGTTGGACTATTTCCATCAAATATCACTAAATGTTGACTGTGGAAAAATTTTAAACTTTATTTAGTAAAACACACGCATTAGAAGTGAACATTGGTTATTAGATTATGCAATCTTCTGTGATCTTCTTCAAGTGTTGTTGGCCTGGCGACTAACAATATTTACATAACTCAATTGGTTAGAGCAGTGTAGACTCTTATGCGAGTATTTTCACTGATCAAGCCAGCAATATATAAAAAAGAATGGAGAATAATATCACTCAAAACGTTGAGTAATTTACTAACCTGTTTTGTCTACTAACTTATGTGTAATGACTAATAATTGTTTTCATTTAGAAAAGTTCACATAAAGTTTAAAATATTTTAGATATTGGAGATTTTATAATGAATTATATATATATATACTGTGCCAACTGGAATTTGAAATAAATTTCAATATGTGGTGAAATGTCAATTGTAAAACTTTTTATTTTTATTTTGTTAGTGAATGTATTAACAAGGGGTGTATTGAAATATGTTCGCATGATAACAATAATATTGAAATAAAAAACATCAAATAAATGCAATATAAAATTTATGAATTGACTTTATTCATTAAAAAAAAAGAACTTGCAAATAATAAAGTTTATAGTTTTGTAAAATTATACTTATTTTCATTATTATATGTATTTTGGTTATTGCTTTCAAAGATAATAGATTACAAATAATACACATGAATATTTAATGTCTTAAGTATGTTTGTTATTTTTATTGTATAATATATGTAATATTATATATAGATATCACAAAATAAGCTCTTAACAAGCTTTGCAGAATATCCCTAACCCCAGACCAGTTTCTGATACTAGCATCATCATTGAGGTACTAGGATATTCAAGCATTAGATTAGAAATACTAGAACAAGCCCAGCACTTTATCTAATGTATAACTATTAAGTAGAAAATGTGTCCTGATATTTTTAATTTAATGCTTGAATATTCTAGCACCTCACTGATGATGCCAGTAGCAGAAACTGGTCTGGGGTTAGCTTGTTAAGAGCTTATTTTGTGAGCTCTATATATAACATTTGCAAATACAAGCTTATTAACTTAAGTCATGTGACAATCGACTTGATTTTTTTGTAATTTTATTTTTTGCTATTAAGAATTTGGTGATTTTATATTGCTAAGGTTATTAATATATGGTATATCTGAACTTAGTCCAGTCCCATATGGCTATTTAAGTTAGATACCTGGATTGGAAGACATATGGATGTCTAAAAATTTCAGATTTTCTATTTAATAGTTATATAGTAGATAAAGTGCTGGGCTTGTTCTGGTATTTTTGATCTAATGCTTGAATATCCTAGCACCTCTCTGATGATGCCAGTATCAGAAACGGTCTGGGATTGGGGATATTCTGCAAAGCTTGTTAAGAGTTTATTTTGCAAGCTCTATATATAACATTTGTAAATGTAAGCTTATTAAATTAGGTCAAGTGACATCTGACTTAATTTTTTTTGTAAGATATGTAATAATATATTCAAAATGTATGTATAAAATATCAAATTTTCTATGTAGTATGGTAAGAATGTAAATTAAATTGTTTAGTTTATATTGGAGTGAAAGAATATTATTTGTTTTTTAAAAATGTAAATGTTTATTATATATAATAATTATGAAATATTTTTTTTATCTTATTATTATTGTGCAATAAATTTTTACTTGTGGAACACTGGACAAATTTGACAACAGAGTTATAAAAGAGTGTTAATATAGTTTCTCTAACATCAGTTAAAAAGATTTTAAATAAAACTGAATAGTTTAAACTGACTCACGCTTGTTTTTAATAGAAATGAACCTAAAATTGTTCATACAGTTGTTACTTTTATTTTAAAAATATTTGATCATTAATTCTATAAGATGATGGGATAAAAATAAGACTAGATAGACTTATTGAGAATTTGTAGGGAATGATAATTTATTAAAAGAATGAAAGGTAATTTATTTTATTTAAAACCATCTGAATATTTCTTTGCTAAAATGGATAATCATAAGAACATAAAAATGCATACAGAATTATTTTCATTTGCTGCTATAGTTTTTTGAGATTGATGAATTATTTCAGTACAGGATATAAATTGATTTATGTTGCACATCATGGATGAAAACTGGCATCTGTTCTCTTATAATGTCTTATAAATTTAATATCTGCTAACTGAAATGATATTTACATTATACCATGTAAATGGTAGCTGGCATTTATACACTTATAATGTCATATAAATTGAATATCTGCTAAATGAAATGCTAACATTGATATTTGAAAAATATCAAAATTAAAAAAATGTGTTTTGTATTGAATAATTTTTCATAATTTTTTTATTTTATTTGGAGTAATAAAATATGGTCAAATTATAATTTAAAAATATAGACATTGGATCTGTGGTATTACTTTGAAATGTCATATTGGAGAATGATTAATGAGATCATTTGCCAATATGTTGCTACTGAATTAAAAATATTGAATTGTATGGATAATATTAATGTTTGTGCATATGTAGAGAAATTATCTTTTTCTAAATTGAATTATTTATTATCTGTTCAGAATTGGGGTGAGATTTTTATGATAGATAATGTAAATGATGCATTTTTGGGGTTCCAAGCTATTTGTTTAGATTTAATTGCTAAAGCAAAGTTTCATTTAAAATTGACAAGTAAGAATAGAAGAAGATCTCTTTGGGTGACAGATGCGCTAGTATGTAAAATTAATCAGAGAAATGTGTTAAAATCTTTGGATGGATCATCAGATGTTTTAAAAAAACTTAATGTTGAAATTAAGTCTGATATTAGAAAGTTGAAGTTTAGATATTATCAAGAATTTCTTAATGATAAAAATGTTTCTTTGAAATGGAGAACAATAAATTCTTTGATTAAAAAATCTTCTCCTGATCGTATTAAATGTATTAAATATAATGAAAGTTTAATTGAGTTACAGAATAATGAAAAATATTTAGCTGATAGGTTTAATGAGTATTTTGTAAATTTATCGATGCATGATGTGCCTGAGCAGATTTTGTCTTCTTATTCAAGTTTGAATTCTTTTTTATATTCTGATGTTTCTGAATCTCAGTTGTCTGTAGCAATTGATAGTTTAAAAAATGTCACTTCTTTTGGAACTAGATGGTATAACACCTAAGATGCTTAAAGAAAATAAGGTTGCATTTTTGCCTGTTTTAGTTCATTTATTTAATTTATGTTTGCAGTCTGGATCATTTCCAGAATGTCTGAAAGTTAATGTCATTACTCCTGTTTATAAAAAGGGTGATTCTACTCTTATGGTCAATTATAGGCCAATTTCTATTATTTCTGTTTTTTCTAAATTATTGGAAATGATTGTTAGGGATCAAATGTTGTCATTTCTGTTTAAAAATAAAATTTTATCTGACTATCAATATGGTTTTCTTCCTGGCAGAAGTACATTAGATGCTTTAAAACATCATGTTCAGTATTTAACATCTTCATTGGATCAGGAACTTAAAACATTGGCTATTTATCTTGATTTATCTAAAGCATTTGATTCTGTTAATCATAATATTTTGATTAAGCGTTGCTACTTGTATGATTTTCGTGGATCTATTGGTAGTTGGTTGGAGAGTTATTTAAATGATAGGAAACAGTTTACTAATATTTATGGTACTATCAGTGATGTTGTCTTGATTAATTCTGGAGTTCTGCAAGGTTCAGTACTTGGTCCTCTATTGTTTTTAATTTATATTAATGATTTATTTTCATTGAAGTTACATTCTAAGATTTTTGGTTTTGCTGATGATATTGCTTTATCTTGCAATGCTGTTTCTTATAATCTTCTTGAAAAATTAGTGAATGAGGATTTGGACTCAATTGGTAAATGGTTGGAATATAATTCATTGTTGGTCAATTTAGATAAAACAAAAGCTATTCTTTTTTCTTACAAGCGTACTTTTTTTTCTCTTAAGATTAAAATTTGCTGTAAGTATATTTTGCATTATAATAGTATATGTACTTGTGAGAATATTCCTTTGGTAGATAATTATTGTTATTTGGGAATATATATTGACTCCAGATTGTCCTGGACAAATCACATTACCTATCTTTGTCAACGGTTACGTAATTTAAACTATATGTTTTATTATTTAGTTAAATTTCTTCCTAGGTCTGCTCTCATTTTTATTTACATTGCCTGTTATCAGAGTATTTTATCTTGCAATATCATTATTTGGGGTAATGCTTCTCCACATATTTTATCTTCTTTGTGTGTTTTGCAAAATTATACTTTGCGCATTATTTTTGGTAGATCTCGTTCCTCTTCTGTTCGAGATATTTATATTGCATTTGGTTTATTTGATGTAAATGACTTATATCAATATAGAGTTATTTTTGATATTTTTTGTGCTAAACCTTTTCTGAATTCTAGAGTTTATGTTCTAAATACTCGTCTTTCTAATAAATTTCAATTACCTTTACCAAAATTTTTTAAGGAATCTAGTAGAAGACAATATGTTTATTCTGGGTCAAAGTTGTTTAATAAATTTGTATATGAATGTTCAATTGATCTGAATAATATTTCTTATATATCATTCAAAAAATATTTGTGTCAATGGTTATGTAGTATGTATTAATTTTGGCATTTATTTTATTTATTTAATTAATTTTATTTATTTCCTAAACTGTTCTTTTGAGTTTTTGATTGTATTTTTATTTAATTTATTTTTACATGTAAATTCCACACACAAGATATTTCTTGTTTGGAGTTTTTAAGTATTTGTGATGTACTTTGTTTTATTTCATAGAATAAATTGAAATTGAAATTGAATTGAAATTATTATTATTATTATTATTATTATTATTATTATTATTATTATTATTATTATTATTATTATTATTATTATTATTATTATTATTATTATAATAATAATAATACTTCCGGTTTTCTAGTGTAAAGACGTGTTTACTTGTTCTCTTGATTTTTTAAATTTTTAATGATGGATTCATGTTCTATTTGTAAAGAACTTTTACCAAAAAATGGTAATTTCGTATCCTGCTTTGGTTGTACGTCCGGTATGCACTTTGCATGTGCATCGTTGAGTGATACTACTTACCGAAGAATGTCTATAAAAAAGAAGCAAGAATGGAGGTGTGCTGCTTGTAGAGTTAGTTTTTCTAAGGCTAGTGATGTTTTGGATTCATCTATGACTGCTAAAAATTCACCTGATTTAATTTTGGAGGAAATTTTGGATAAATTAAAATTATTGCCGGTGATTCACAACACAATTTCAGAGTTATCTCAAGCAGTTGCTAATTTGCGGACAGAAGTTATTTCTTTACGTGAAAATGTGGATCGGAATAATCAAGAAATAATTCGTCTTTCTAATTCTTGTACTTCAAATGAGAATGAGATTTTGTTATTGAAAGATAAATTACATTCTATGGAACGATTTAATCTGGATCATGAAGTTGAAATACAGGGTTTGCCTTTTCAAGAAAATGAAAATTTGCCGTTAATTTTAACTAACGTGGTGGACAAGCTCGGTGTTTCAGATGTCGCTATAGATTTGGAAAACGTTTTTCGTACAAAAAATAAATCAGGAGCTCCAGGTTTTGTTGTAGCTCGTTTTAAATCACGAAATTCTGCCATACAGTTTTTAATAAATAAAAAATCTGTTTTAACAGTTTCTCAAATTTTGCCTGGGGTTAATAATAACAAACGTATTTATATTAATCAGCGTTTGACTCCATTCAATAGAAGGCTTTTATGGTTGGCGAAACAGAAGTTACGTTCTGGTCAAGGTTTTGCATTCATTCATAATGGATCAGTGTATGTGAGAAAAGATTATAATTCTCCTCGTGTTTTAATTAGAAATGAAAGTGATTTGGAGTCATTCTGAAATTTATTTATTATGATAAATTCTGATTTGATTTCTCAGGAAAAAGATTTTGCTTCACTTAAATTATTTCATTTAAACATACGTAGCATTAGATGTCATTTTGATGAACTTGTAGTTTATTTAAATAATTTTCCTTTATTTCATTTTGATATAATTATTTTAACGGAAACTTGGATTTCTTTACAAGAACAAAATTTATATAGTTTGAATGGCTATACGAGTATACTTTCTCCTCGTATGCATTTACGATCTGGTGGTGTTATGGTTTTTATAAAAACCGGTTTAGACTTTTCTTTCAATATTCCAACATTTAATACTGCAGAATGTATTTTATTAACTTTGAGACTCCCTAAATGTGTGCTTTCTATTTTGGCTATATATAGATCATGTACAAGTAAAGTTTTGGATTTTGTTACTGAACTTGATTCTTTGTTATTAGATTTGGGTTCAGAATCTGCTGTTTTAATGGGTGATCTAAATATTGATTTGTTAAATAATGCTTGTAAGTCTACTATAGATTATTTAAATTTACTTTATAGCTATGGATTTAGTCAAACGCTTTTTTCACCTACGCGTATTACTCCTATATCTCAATCTCTTTTAGATCATATTTTTGTTAGATTAAGCCGCAGTTTATTTTCTGATTCGTCTCTTTCTAAATTATTTCTTACAGATCATTTTGCTACTGAATTAAAAATATTGAATTGTATGGATAATATTAATGTTTGTGCATATGTTGAGAAATTATCTTTTTCTAAATTGAATTATTTATTATCTGTTCAGAATTGGGATGAGATTTTTATGATAGATAATGTAAATGATGCATTTTTGGGGTTCCAAGCTATTTGTTTAGATTTAATTGCTAAAGCAAAGTTTCATTTAAAATTGACAAGTAAGAATAGAAGAAGATCTCTTTGGGTGACAGATGCGCTGGTATGTAAAATTAATCAGAGAAATGTGTTAAAATCTTTGGATGGCTTATCAGATGTTTTAAAAAAACTTAATGTTGAAATTAAGTCTGATATTAGAAAGTTGAAGTTTAGATATTATCAAGAATTTCTTAATGATAAAAATGTTTCTTTGAAATGGAGAACAATAAATTCTTTGATTAAAAAATCTTCTCCTGATCGTATTAAATGTATTAAATATAATGAAAGTTTAATTGAGTTACAGAATAATGAAAAATATTTAGCTGATCGGTTTAATGAGTATTTTATAAATTTATCGATGCGTGATGTGCCTGAGCAGATTTTGTCTTCTTATTCAAGTTTGAATTCTTTTTTATATTCTGATGTTTCTGAATCTCAGTTGTCTGTAGCAATTGATAGTTTAAAAAATGTCACTTCTTTTGGACTAGATGGTATAACACCTAAGATGCTTAAAGAAAATAAGGTTGCATTTTTGCCTATTTTAGTTCATTTATTTAATTTATCTTTGCAGTCTGGATCATTTCCAGAATGTCTGAAAGTTAATGTTATTACTCCTGTTTATAAAAAGGGTGATTCTACTCTTATGGTCAATTATAGGCCAATTGCTATTATTTCTGTTTTTTCTAAATTATTGGAAATGATTGTTAGGGATCAAATGTTGTCATTTCTGTTTAAAAATAAAATTTTATCTGACTATCAATATGGTTTTCTTCCTGGCAGAAGTACATTAGATGCTTTAAAACATCATGTTCAGTATTTAACATCTTCATTGGATCAGGAACTTAAAACATTGGCTATTTATCTTGATTTATCTAAAGCATTTGATTCTGTTAATCATAATATTTTGATTAAGCGTTGCTACTTGTATGGTTTTCGTGGATCTATTGGTAGTTGGTTGGAGAGTTATTTAAATGATAGGAAACAGTTTACTAATATTTATGGTACTATCAGTGATGTTGTCTTGATTAATTCTGGAGTTCCGCAAGGTTCAGTACTTGGTCCTCTATTGTTTTTAATTTATATTAATGATTTATTTTCATTGAAGTTACATTCTAAGATTTTTGGTTTTGCTGATGATATTGCTTTATCTTGCAATGCTGTTTCTTATAATCTTCTTGAAAAATTAGTGAATGAGGATTTGGACTCAATTGGTAAATGGTTGGCATATAATTCATTGTTGGTCAATTTAGATAAAACAAAAGCTATTCTTTTTTCTTACAAGCGTACTTTTTTTCTCTTAAGATTAAAATTTGCTGTAAGTATATTTTGCATTATAATAGTATATGTACTTGTGAGAATATTCCTTTGGTAGATAATTATTGTTATTTGGGAATATATATTGACTCCAGATTGTCCTGGACAAATCACATTACCTATCTTTGTCAACGGTTACGTAATTTAAACTATATGTTTTATTATTTAGTTAAATTTCTTCCTAGGTCTGCTCTCATTTTTATTTACATTGCCTGTTATCAGAGTATTTTATCTTACAATATCATTATTTGGGGTAATGCTTCTCCACATATTTTATCTTCTTTGCGTGTTTTGCAAAATTATACTTTGCGCATTATTTTTGGTAGATCTCGTTCCTCTTCTGTTCGAGATATTTATATTGCATTTGGTTTATTTGATGTAAATCACTTATATCAATATAGAGTTATTTTTGATATTTTTTGTGCTAAACCTTTTCTGAATTCTAGAGTTTATGTTCTAAATACTCGTCTTTCTAATAAATTTCAATTACCTTTACCAAAATTTTTTAAGGAATCTAGTAGAAGACAATATGTTTATTCTGGGTCAAAGTTGTTTAATAAATTTGTATATGAATGTTAAATTGATCTGAATAATATTTCTTATATATCATTCAAAAAATATTTGTGTCAATGGTTGTGTAGTATGTATTAATTTTGGCATTTATTTTATTTATTTAATTAATTTTATTTATTTCCTAAACTGTTCTTTTGAGTTTTTGATTGTATTTTTATTTAATTTATTTTTACATGTAAATTCCACACACAAGATTTTTCTTGTTTGGAGTTTTTAAATATTTGTGATGTACTTTGTTTTATTTCATAGAATAAATTGAAATTGAATTAATTATTATTGCTGCTGCTGCTGCTGCTGCTACTGCCACTACTACTACTACTACTACTACTACTACTACTACTACTACTACTACTACTACTACTACTACTACTACTACTACTACTACTACTACTACTACTACTAGTTTTAGTTTTAAAACAGCTTTATTAAGTAAAAATGTTGTCATACATAGTGTAAAAAAAAGGTAACTTACATTGTTTCATCAGTTACATTGCATTTTACAGTGAGATAACAAGCATTAAAGTGGGGAACAGTCAGTTAATGGGCACGTTTTATGACAATGAAAAAAAAAATGCAAAAAAAGGTAAAAAATCAAAAAAAAAATTAATAAATAAAGTTCTTCTTCAGGTAATGTTTTCTCCGTATGTAATTGTGGGATTGTGATTAGGTTGTCGGCATCTGAATTGATTTCTAAGTATCTGTGAATAGTCCAACAGGGGCAAGTAATTGGTCCCTCTTCTACTACTATCTACTACTACTACTACTGCTACTGCTACTGCTGCTGCTGCTGCTGCTGCTGCTGCTACTGCTACTGCTACTGCTACTGCTACTGCTACTGCTACTGCTACTGCTACTGCTACTGCTACTGCTACTGCTACTGCTGCTGCTGCTGCTGCTGCTGCTGCTACTGCTACTACTACTACTACTACTACTACTACTACTACTACTACTACTACTAGTTTTTAGTTTTAAAAATTATTTTATTAGCATGAATTTTGTTACAATTATGTTGCAATTACTATTGGCAATACATGTGTAGACTTGAAAAAGATTGAAGTTCCATTAAGAGTTCTATGAGGAATATTGTTCAGTAATAGACACTAAAATCCTGATGTGGCAGGAGTTTGTACAGTTCTGAAGCTGACTGGTGAAAACATGAGTTCATTTTTCTTGAGTTATTAATTATTGCTGTCCTTGTGATTTTTAGTTGTATCTGGGAATTTAATTAGGCTCCAGGTGGATGTAACTATATCTATGGGAGCTATTAGATTATCTCTATTTTTAATCTTGGTTAATTTGTCTATAAATAATGATTGGTATTTGCGCGAGGTGGGATTGAAAACAAAATGACACCTGAGGAACCAAAGTGTGAACAGGAGAAAAATTGTTATTCTAATTGTGGTAAAAAAACCTTGGGGAATGTTTTCAATTAATGTTTGAAGGGTGGTTTTTGAATTGCGAGTGATTGTGGAGATTAAGTCTCTATAAGTTTGCAAGGTGGGACAGGTGTGAATGAAATGATTCATGGTTTCATCCTCTCTATGTCATAGAGAGGATGAGATGGGTCTATGTTGGCAAATTTCATTTTGGTTGCCAGGAATGAATTGGTTGGTAGGGCACTGAGGTTGATTTTAATAATGAAGTCCAGATATTTTGGTTCAAGGTACCAAAACTTAAATTTTGATATAAGTGTTTTGTTTGTGACATTGAGTATACTGCTTGCATTTATGAGAGAGTCTGCATTGTTGAGAGAATAATGTGCTTCCCAGTAATTAAGTTTTGTAAATGATTTACCGTGTAATTTGTTGAATTTAGTATTAATTTTGGCAAGTTGATTTATGAATTTATTTTTTATTGGTGGAGGGGTATCAGTGGGTAGAATTTTTATGAAAGATTGGAAAATAGGAAAATTAGTAGATAGTTTTACTAGAGTGTTATGGGCTTTTTGATAGTAGAAGGTTGTTATTGAGTGCAATGATAGGCCATTGTATTTGGTATGATTTTGTAGGCTATTGATACTAATGGAGGTAGCTTTCTTATTCCAGATTAGCTTCATAGATAAAGAGTTTATTTTTTTTTAAAACTGTTGGTGAATTTTATGACTGGCGCATAATAATTAATTTTTGGGACTATTAACATGTTGATTAGAGAAATTTTGCTATGAATTGACAGATAAGCTTTGGATAGTGAATTAATTATTTTTTCTATAGCTGGCAGTAACTGATTCTGTATTGTGCTTCTTGTGGCATTAAGTGAGAGATGAAATGGAATTCCAAGAAAGTTATGTGGTGTGGTTTTGGTTAGAGATGCAATTGGCTGGCCAGTGAAAATGTTCCATATTGCTGTTTTTTCCCTGTTAAATTTGAGTGCATGTGTTAATGTGTAGTTTTCAAGAATAGATTGTAATTTAGGAAGTGACTTTTTAGAAGGCAGGAACACCACTATATCATCCATGTAGGAAAGATGGTTTATTTGTTGTTTCAGGTCCCTTATATATATTCCAGGTATCTTTGCCTCTATTTCAGCAAGTAATGGATTGATATAGGTGATAAAAAGTAGGGAACTCAGTGGGGATCCCTGTGGGATGGAGGTGTGGGGTAGGAAACTTGGAGACATCTTGCCATTGAGCGTAATATGAATATGTCTATTGTGAAGTACCGTTTGCTAGTATGTACATTAGAGGTATAGGAATGTTGTAGCTACTGATTTCTTCCAGCAGTTTCAGAATTGGAATTGAATCAAATGCTGCTTCAATGTCAAGCTGAATCACCACTGGCCCAGTTTTTTTGGTTAGTCTGACTTCGTCTATTATTGTCTTAAACAGGACAAGTGCTTCCGGTATGGAGCTGCCTTTTTTAGCAAACTGGTATGTAGAAATTTTAGGTAGAATTAAAGGCTGAATTTTGTCCTTGACTATGGATTCAATAATTTTTATAATAAGAGGGGACATGGATATTGGTCTGAGGTTGGTTAGTGGAGAAGGATGAATGGGCTTTTTGAGGAAGGGGACTAGCGATACCGGGTAGAGCTGCTCAATTGAGTAGATCTGGTTAGAGAGATAGGTAATCATATTTAGTATTATTGGTGTTGTGAAGTAGTTCAGATGATGAAGTATAAATTTGGGGATGGCATGTACTCCGGGGTGAGAGTTATTTGGATATGCTTGGATTTTTGTAGCTATGTCATTTCTGGATATGTTATGATGATTTGTTGTGATGCCAAAGTGGAATGGAGACAAGCAAGGTGATGATGTTTTCTGAAATCTGTCTTTGAAATGGTTATAAATTTGTAATGTCATATTTTCCCCTGTTAAGGTTTTTGAGTTTGAAAGTATAGAGGATGGAGTGAGCTTTTTTGAACTGTAGCCAAGGGCCCAGCGAATGTAACCTTTTGACCAATTATGTGTGTTTTTTAGAAAGAGTTTGGCTTTTTTTATTGAAATATATTCTGCTAATGTGATCTGTGTCTGTTTATATTCCTGTTTTAACAATAAAATTGAGCTAATTGAGGTTGAGTTGCTGGGTGTGCTTTTAAGTTTTAAGTGTAGAGTGTCTAATTTTTTCATTAGATAGGTAGGAGATGGATTTCTATTGGTGTAATGTTTAATTGTGGAAGAGATGACATTTATAAATGTGAACCATGCCTCTGTTGGGTCGAGTGACAAAATATTAATTTTATTGAAATATATATATATTTCAGAGATTATTGCCTCTGGAGCACTGGATTTAAGTAACAATCTAGTAGTGTTGTTAAATGAGAGAGTGGACTGGAGATGTAGATCTATTTGTAGTTGTATATTGAGTGCCATGTGATCAGAAAAGGAAACTGGACATAATGAAGGTTTTATTATGTAATGTAGGTCAGGGGAGTAGAAGAGGAGATCAATTAATGTGGAATGTTTTTGAGTGTAGAATGATATGTCATTGGATGAGAAGAAGCCTTCTGTGCTCATGAGTTTTTTATTTATGAGATGTAAATATTTGCGAGTGAAATCAGAATATGACATGTTAAAGTCACCAGTTAGTATTGTGGGATGTGGGTTTGTTGCCAAAATAAGGTTTATATTGTTGATGAGCTGGTGAATAAGCAGTGGCTGGTTATATAAGTACAAGGTGATTATGTTTATTACATAGGCTGAGTTTTGAAAGGTTATTATGCTCATGTGTGGGTTTAGGAAAAGCAGTTTAAATGATTGAAGAGGAGAGTTTCTATGAATAAGAAATCCAACTCCAGCAGCAGATAAGTTTGATAAGGAAAAGTTGCAGTAACCAAATCTATTTAGGTATTTGTGAGGTTTGTAGGTGGAATTGATCGAATATTTGGTCTCCGTAAAAAGCAGTAAGTGAGGATTGAATTGATTAATCCAATTTGCTATGGCGAATAATCTATGTGGCGAGTTGATTCCTCTGACATTGACTGTAGTGATTGATAACACCATTGTAATGTTTAGTGTGTGTGCAGCTGATTATGAATATGTGGATTCTATAGAAGATCCTTAGATATGGGAATCAATGGGTTGGAGCTGATGTCAGCAGGTATATTAAGATTGGAATCATCTATGGAAGGCGGTTTATTTTTAACCTTTTTAGTGACTCTGTGATAACCATCCACACCCTCAAGAAATTTCATTTGTTCTGGAGAACCAGAAGAATCAACTGATAAACACTGCCTAGTCCAGTAGCCAGTTTCAGTGCTTTTGTTGTCTGGGATAGGTGATGAAGTGGGTCTTAGCTTTTTTCTGAGTGGAGTTAAACTTTCTTTTTTATCTATGTGGTTAGTAGTGGTTGATTGGGTGTTATGCACTATGATTTTGTCTTCAGTTGAGTTGTCAGTGGTGGCCTTTTTTTTCTTTCTTTTGTCTTTGTTTTTCTTCTTTCTCTTTGCAATTTTAAAAAGGGAAGAATCTGTTGTGCTATCTTCAGAGTGGTAAGATGAAGAGTCTTCATCCATGCAATCCTCATCTTTATCAGAGTAGTTGGAATTGATTGCTGCTGAGTTATTAATTGTGACAATATTATTATCAGTAGGTGTGTGGATGGGATGTTCAATTGGTTGTTTAGTGGCTAGGTTGTTAGTTGGTTTTGAAGTACTTTGAATTATTTTATTACTGGTTACTTGAGGTGTGGCAGTTATCTGGTTTGATTGTGAAATTGTTGAGCATTGATGATGTTTAGTGAGTTTAAGGCTGCATTTAGGGCAAAGCTTATTAGGGCAATTTTTAATCAAGTGAGATCTTTGCTTACATGAGAAACATTGTGGTGGTGTACCTTTAAATGTGATGATGAGTTGTGCACTCTCACTTTCATGTAGAGTTGGGATATCTGTTGGATTGACGTTTTTATTTAGACTAATGTTGAAAGTGGCAATGTTAGTATAAACCGGTGCCGCTGCTTTTTTTTCCATAAAATAGTTAAAATTGGAGATTTTTCCGTATTTATTTAATATTAAATGTAAATCCATTTCTGTAAAATCTGGGTAGCAATTTTTAATTTGTCCAAATGCCACTAGGGGGCGATTAATATCAATGAAGCAAATTATTCGGTTACCGAGAAATTTAATGTTATTCTCAAAAATTTCTTTTTGCTTTTTGTTATGAAATTCTAAGCACAAATACCTATTATTAGGAAGGAATAATACTTTATAAATATATGACCACAATTTTTTTTCGGTTAATAATTGATAGAACTCTTCTGTGGGAAATCTACTTAGATCACATTTAGTATTGGTGACGGTAATAATTACGGTTTTGTCGTTCTTATATTTTTTAAGAGATTGGATTAAACTGGTAGGTACGGTTGCGTTAAACTTGGTACAATATTTTTGATAATTTTCCAGCATGATATGGTGAGGTTCACATATATCATCATCTTGTATTTCCTCTTCAAGATCGTTTTCTAGACTGAAAAGTTCCGTGATGTTTTTTGATTCTGCTTGCGCACTCTCGCACAATTTTTCTTCGGAATTCCGTACTGCATTCGCGTAAGTGAATTCATTATTTATTTGCGTATTGTCGTTGGTAGTTAAATTGAGTGATTTCCCATGTAAATTACTATCATTTGGGTATACGTTATTAGACGAAGGTTTTTTAGCTTTTGGTAAATGAGGAAAATGATCTGTGTTTCTGTTAAGCCCGTGAATTTCGGTCTCTTTGTCCGACTGATAGCTTAATGAGGTATTAGTATTTTTTATTGCTCCCGCGTAGGTGAAGTTTTTGTTAGTTTGCTTATTGCTTGTATGTGGAGTTAATCCGTTATCCAACGAGCTACTATTAATTATGTTAGTTGTATTTGAATCGTGTTTGTCACTGCTGTGAAGTATGGAAGCATGATTACTATTGGTCAAAGGCCCTCGTATGTTCAGATTCGGCTCAGTGTATTCAGTAACTATGCTGGGAGACTTCGACGAATTTATTGAAGTAATATGACTAGAATATATTTCTTGGTTAGCGTCATTCTGCAAACCAGAATCACTATCGAATTGTAAGATGATATTATTAACTAAATTAATAGGTTCACTGATTGCAGTGGATGTATGAGCATTAACGTTCGTCGATGCCTTATATACCGTAGGTGTTTGTGCAATAACGTTCGTCAACGCCATATTTGCAGAAATAGACGGAGCGTTTTGCTCCATTAAAGAAAAGCCAAATAATTAAGGAATTAATAAAGGTTTTTCACTTACCAAACTACCAAGAATGTATGGAGTAGGTTTAAAGCAATAACTATGATTGAAGATAATCCTATCACTGTTGATTATTATAACAAAAATCTATGGACTTTGAGAGAGATTTTATGCAGAACTAAAGCATGGCTGCCATCTTGGCTATATACTACTACTACTACTACTACTACTACTACTACTACTACTACTACTACTACTACTACTACTACTACTACTACTACTACTACTACTACTACTACTACTACTACTACTACTACTACTACTACTACTACTACTACTACTACTACTACTACTACTACTACTACTACTACTACTACTACTACTACTACTACTACTACTACTACTACTACTACTACTACTACTACTACTACTACTACTACTACTACTACTACTACTACTACTACTACTACTACTACTACTACTACTACTACTACTACTACTACCACTACCACTACCACTACCACTACCACTACCACTACCACTACCACTACCACTACCACTACCACTACCACTACCACTACCACTACCACTACCACTACCACTACCACTACCACTACCACTACCACTACCACTACCACTACCACCACCACCACCACCACCACCACCACCACCACCACCACCACCACCACCACCACCACCACCACCACCACCACCACCACGACCACCACCACCACCACCACCACCACCACCACCACCACCACCACTACCACTACTACCACTACTACTACTACTACTACTACTACTACTACTACTACTACTACTACTACTACTACTACTACTACTACTACTACTACTACTACTACTACTACTACTACTACTACTACTCATCATCAACAGTCAGCAAAATTGCAATGGATTTAATAAAGGAGAGCTACATAAATTGTTTAACTAGTTTTATAATATAGTTAAATTAAAATATCTAAAATAAACAACTTCTACAAACAAATATTTTATTGTAAATATAAATCGACAAAAACTTAAAAAATAAATTAATATAAATATCAAGTTTATTTGTAGTTTATTTGTCAAATAAATCAAATATTTTGCAAAAATTTTTACAAAATAAGTTTATTTTCACATATAATAAAAATGTTAGTATTAATCTATTAATTCGTCACACTAGTTTTTAACTCAAATTAAAATTAATGGGTCATACGAATATATATGTATGTATGTATGTATGTCAGAATCCATGTATTCACAATTAGAAGTATTAATAAATTAGTTTTAAGTAAAATTATCTGATAAATAATATTTATTAATTTATTAAAATCAAAATTTTTATGAGATAAAAAAAAATATCAAATTTTTGCAATCAATGTCATATATTGTCCAGAAAAATAAACATAAAACTAACTATAGTAAATAAAAATGTTAATTATTCAATGAACAAGATTAAAAAAATAAAATCCAAGTGAAAGCTTCTGAAGAAAGTTATAAGACTTTTATTATTAATATCAATGTTTAATTCTTTGCTAATAAATATAATAAGTGCATTTATATGCAATAATAGAGAAGCTTGTTATTTCTATAAATTAAATATGGCTTAGCACTTTTGAGAATTTATAGTGTTCTTATATTCATAGCAAGATAAAATAGAATAAAGCAAAATTATAAAAAAGGGACGCAAACAACAAGTTGTAAAATAACTAATGATTAAATCCAGTAAAATTCTCTCCTGGTCTTGAAACAATGTTTGTAAAATTTAGCATCACCAATATCATATGTAATACTTTTATTTGCAGCTAGTCTATCAATATTTTATTTGTGGTTCATGCATTCTCATATATATTTCTTACATATTTATATTTATTTTATTTATATTAATATAACAAAATTAATTCTTTAAATACTAAAATATTTTATAATATTTATAAAAGTGAATTTAATTTTTCAAAATTATTGGAAAAATGTTAAATATTGTTTCAATAAATAAGCTGTTACTTCATAATAATATACTTTTTATGTTGCTATTTATTTATTATTTGCTGTCAAATTTGTTAAATAACTTGTCAAGCATTGGTGGTTGAGAGATAAGCACTAGCCGCCTTACAAGCAGTTCAGTTGTCACGAGTTCGCTTCCCGGCCGATGTTATAACACTTAAAAAAATTGTTAAATAACTTATGGGGCTCTATTTCTTTATAATTCCTTTTTCATTATATTATAGTTTTATCAAGGATTATTATTCATAGTACCATTATTATTATAATAGATACATTAAGTGCTTGGTAATGCAAAGAAAGAAGAGCTTAATGGTGGAAACTTTTAATTCAATATACTAAGCATGCTTTCAATATCTTTGTATTGATATCATAATCATAGTTAATGAGTGAAAATATGGCTGAAGAGTGTGATATATTGCACATTTAACTGATTACATAAACTTTTATAACATGTCTATGCTTCTCATTATATATTTACTGAACATGAATAAATTATTTAACTAAGAACAAAAAGAATGAAAGAATGAAAACTAAATTGTACAGTAAATGAAATTTTATAATTCATAAGATTTTTCTCTTGTTTTTATAATTAATATATCTGTGGAAGTATATACAAATCTATTACTTCATGATTATTAGATGTTGGAAAAAATATAAATGTGAGCACATTTAATTAAAATTTAATACTCAATTAGCTACTAATATAAAATGTAAAGATTGATGCTAAATTTATTCAAGTAAACTACTTCTTTTATAGAGGATGCTTTCATCCTTTCTATTGATAGAAAACACATTCTTACTACTGCCCAGACCTATCTTATTTTCCATTTTCTGACCTCTCTCTCCATGCATATGATTTTTGACAATTCAAATCTATGATCAGTTTTTTGTTCATGGTCAATAAATATTGATGAATATTTTTTATTTTTAACAGCTCTATTGTATAACTATCCATGCTGAGCCAAACAAGTTGACAAGTTCTACTTATAACTTCTTATAATATGTTATGTTGCATGCAGGTTGACTGCAGTTAATGTTATAGACCACTTTTGTGCAGATTTACTTGATAGTTTGTCTTTGGAGTTGTTAGTTAATTGATTCAGTGATGTAAGAGTTCAAAAGCTTATATTGAATTTTCTTTGAAAAATATTTTAAATTTATGTGTGACTTTTGGGATGTAAGGAAGACTAATCCATTTTTTAGGTTCTTCTTGTTGAGTGGAATGGGATTTCTTATTTTGTTTTTTATAGTGTTAATAATTTTTTATAATTATATCCCATATAATAAAAAGAACAATATCAAGGAGTATATAAAGGACTTTTAAAATATAGGATATAATTAAATCAGAATCATTAACACTATAAAGAGGTTTTACAACAAAATAAGAAACCTCTGTTCCACTCAACAAGAGGAGCTTAAAAATGGATTAGTCTCCCTTACCTCTCAAAAGTCACACATAAATTAAAAAAGATTTGCAAAGATAAATTCAACATAAAATTTCGAACACCTCCATTATTGAACCAATTAATTAACAACTCCAAAAACAAATTTTCAAATGAATCAGTGCAACAAGTTGTCTTTAAAATTAACTGCAGACAGCCTGCATGCAACTTAGCGTATTATAGGAGTTGTGGGTCAATCTGTCAACTAGATTGGCACAGTATGGATATTTATATTCTTTATTTTTAAAAATAAAGAATACTCATCAATATTTACCAACCACAAACAAAAAACTGTCCATAGATTTGAATTTTCAAAAGCAAAAATTATATGCATGAACAAAGAAAAGAAAGTGAAAAATACAAGAGGCCTGGACAATAGCAATAGACCATTTTTCTATCATTAAAAAGAATACAAACATTCTTCTATTAAAGAAGTGGGCTAGTTGAATAAATTTTAATATGTTGAATAGCAAATTAATCATGACATATATACTAATACCAATAAATCTTATTAGCTAAAGTCTTATTATTATAAGCTCTGAATATGATATGCATAATGTATAGGGAGCATGCTAGGCTGTAAGAATATTTTCAGTTGTTTTTTATTTTTAACGTCAATTATTCGATATTCTATACATATTTTAAACCATTTACAAACTTCCAGATTTTTTTGTTGAAGAAAGTGATTCTTTGCTTTTGAAATCAAATATGCATTATGATTTTCAAATTTTCACTCCTGCTGAATTTTTCGTTATATAATACGTTTTGTTAGAAACAAAATATAAATAGTTTGTGGAATATAACTCATTCAGTAATAGAAAAGTCTATTATCCAAAGAAATCTGATTATTCTTTGACCGTGGGTAATTAGAGTAAGAAGTTTCTACATTTAGACGTTTGCATAGCAAGATTTTATCAAATTGCCCAATAAAGAAATTTAAATTTTTTTGAATCTTGTTACAGAGTATTATTAGTAAAAGTAAGATTGATTGTTCGGAAACTTAAAAAAAGTATCATTTACCACCGAAAGTGACAAACCAGTGCCGCGATCTTAGTCTTGATCTCCAGAATCCATCTCTACCATTAAAATAAAACACACAAGGCATTTTATCAATGATTATCTACAACTGCTAGAGGTCATTTGTTTTTTTTAGCAAATTATAACTACTTTTTTTATTTATCCATCTATTTATATATACTTTATCATAAATAATGTTTTTAAATGTTATTAATTAAACTATTGCGATAAAAAAAATTACTTAGACTAATAATTTTTACAGTTAATCTAATTTTATTTATTTACTTTTTTAAAATTTCATCTTAAATTATGAGATAAAGTAACGAATAATAATTTGTAGCGTTAAAATCATTAAAACTCAAATTACAAACACTTCCATTAAATGATTATTATCAAAAAGCAGCCCTAAGCTTTGATGTTATTAATTTATCGACTTCTTCGTATGTTTACATTGTACTTCCATAAGAGTAACATTTGAGTGTCTGTAATTGCAAATTTATAAATATAAACATTAATTATTAAAGTATCAGATTGCTTATAGCTCTTAAGCATCTAGTTATCTAGCTGAATTTATACTTGGAGATTTATCATTATATATATATGTGGAAGGGGCTATTTCATTTTGCTATTATATATCATATTTACATAAACTTATTTGCATTATTACAACAAAGATTTATTGAGAGCCGTGAAGATAAGTGAGTATGTATTTATATTAAATAAACATTTCGTCGAGACTAATTTTACAGTAGTTTGTTCTTTTAAGTAAAGGTGAACTGTACTATAATAATGTTATGTACTTTTAAGTAAAAATGGATGATAATACTGTTACATCTTGCTTCTATTTCTGTTACAAAAACTAATTAATTATTAAAATCTGATTAGCAAAAAAAATTAATTAATTAAATATCCAAATAAGAATGATTAAAACACAGAATACAAGAACAATAAAAAAGTATATAAAAATAATA
This sequence comes from Epiperipatus broadwayi, assembly GCA_028023455.1. Classification (NCBI taxonomy): domain Eukaryota; kingdom Metazoa; phylum Onychophora; class Udeonychophora; order Euonychophora; family Peripatidae; genus Epiperipatus; species Epiperipatus broadwayi. Next base: position 169,060 of record JAQFVV010006987.1, on the reverse strand, counting down.
AGCTTAGTTGGTCAGTTTTTAGCTTTGTATATATATATACACATAGCAATTCGAACATATGTAAAATAAAAGTATTTATAATAAATGACTAATTTTTGCAGTTACTAGTCATAAACAAATGCACTTATAAATAAAAAAAATTTTTTAGAAATGATAAAGATAAATGCAATATTAATGAAAATTTTATATAACTGGATACAACATTAAAAACATCGACTAAACCTTAGTTAAATGTAGAAAAAAATGTGAGTACAAATTAAAAAAAACATTAACTATATATTTAAAAACGGCAATACAAAATTTAATTTTTAATAGCTGATTAGGTTACAAAGTAAGTGGTGAAAAGATTACAAATTGATTGTTTTTTAAAGACAGTTTAAGATAATCAAGATTAAAGTTCTTTGTTGTCAAGCATTACCAAAAAAAAATTTCATTGGTAGTATTTTGTTTAGATTAGCTGCCATGGGGTATAAAATTTATCATGGATCATTTTGGAAAGTATTAAGAGTGTTTATGATACAGCTATTATCACTGATTGTAGAACTTCAAGATATGAAATATATTTGGGTACTGATTTAGTAAATGCTTATGGCCATTTTGAATTCTAAGAACTGCTCAAAATCCCCACTGACATATCCAAGTGATGACATAGATTAATCTACATGTGTTTGTGATATGACCATTTGTTACAAAATAACAATTTACATTGGTAATTAAAAATGAACAAGTGCCATCAGTAAGAAGTCATTGTACTTTACACATTCTACCTAAAAACAATAATAGTAATCAATCATTCAAATGTTTAACAGTTGAAAACATTAAAAATATATTTGATCCTAATATGCATTAGTGATAACTAATATGCTTCATATGTAAGTAATTTTTCTGGCAATGGATTACATTCCAACATATGACGACAGTATTGGCATGATGAATCAGCCCACCATACAACAATAAAGTATATCAGTACAAGACAGGCTTTATTTGAATAAGAAAGAGAATCAAGTGGGTTATAATTTATGTCTGGATTGAATAAGTTCTTTATTTTAACATTAACATTTCTTTATAGGAGCTTCCAATTTCTTTTAAAAATTTTTTATACTGTCCAAAAATATCGAATCACTAGAACCAAACCTATTGGACTAAATAAGTATTCTTAAAGTGTTATAAAAAATAAATGAGAATTTAACATCTTACAGATAAATGGCTACTGTATTGCTCTTGATAATACTATAACAGGTAGAATGGAATAAATTCCTTTCATGATAGCATTATCAATTTTTATCTTAGTAGAAGATGACAGGTATTATTTATTATATTCAGAGATGATTATATCTTATATATAATGGCTTTTTTTAATAGAATAAATATTGTTAGTGAAAAATGAAACTATTAGAAAATCAAAAACCAAAACAATATGAAAAAATTAAAGGCAGGGTTGTGACATTTAGCAACTAAATACCAAGTCAAGAATTTATTAAATGAGATGGGTATCATAATTTCTGTTATGATAAATGCACATAATATAAATTTGGTATAGCTATTATTATTAAAAATGATGCCATCTCTACTGGCTAATTCTTTATAATAGAAAATAAATATCACAAACTAAAAGGAAAATCAAGAGATATACTCTGGATAATTAATTTTAACATATATTTTCAGTTCACAAATATAAGTGAATTTGTTAATTAGTTTTATAAAAATTTATTGAACAAGAATTTGTGGAATAATAAAAAATGATCTTTCAAATACAATGAGAATAAAAAATTGGTTTCTAAATACAGTAATTTCAAGTAAGGCAATAATGATGTATTATAAATGATGATGAGTGTCCACATAAGATCTTAATTATAAGTATCAGAAGAAGTTTTTGAAGAACTACACAAGACAATATTTTTGCACAGATATTGCTAATAAGGATTAATTGAAGTTTTTTAATAATGCATTTGTACTTATTAATTATATCTGTTTAGTTTTGGCATATATAAAACTGCCAGAATATAAAATAAGAAGGTAAACTGTTAATGTATGGGTAAGCTTTAATATAGTTATATTATACAATTTTTGAACTGCACAATGATCCACTCATATTAAATAAATCAAAGTGGAATTTTAATTGGAATTCATTTCTTGATTTGAAATAATAAAAATAATTTACTTATATTCTTTATTAAATTCAAAATACTTTAAAAATAATTATAAAATGCACCAAATCTTTTAAAAACTTGTTTTTTATTTTTTTGCCACCAAAATGAAATATATTAAAATAAATTTCCAACGTTTCGACTATTTCTTTATTTTTTTCTATAGAATTTTTCAAGGAATTAAAAATATATAAAAAAGAGAGAAAAAATTCATAAAAATCCTCTAAAACAAACAAAAACAAAAATCCTGCCACATATACATACCATCTTGGAAAATATATTCTTTAAATTATAACAGCTTTCAACTTTACATTTTGCTTAAATAAATATTTTATTGTTACACAATATAGTTTTTTATCATCTTATCTTCAATCAAAAAAAAACAAAAACAATTTCTACATTCCTTTCTTGTTAAAAACAAAAAACATTCCATTAAATTTTACAAAATATTTGTTCTCTTCTTTTTTCTTTTTTTTTAATGATTACTTTGAGTTTCAATAATATATTTTATTGTAAAATTAGATTAATAATTTTTTTAACAAATTATATTGTTAAAATACATTTTAAAATATATACTTTAAGTATTTTGTATATCCTATTCAGAACAGATTTAACATCTTTATATATAAATTTCCTTTTCAAATCTTTCTTTTGTTTAATTATACATTCTAAAAAATAATCTTAAAATTACATACCAAATTTTTTTTATTAAAATATAATCTAATTTCTATCATAAACGTTTAATCTAATTTTTAAAAATTCTTTTATTACCTACATAAGATATATCTTTACCATTATATTTTAAACAATCCATACATTTTATACAATAAACACTTCATTATATTTGAAAAATCAACAAAATCTCCTGTATTAATTAAATTATATAAATTACTTTTTCTTGTATACAGGATAAATACTAAAACCATATCTTTTATTAAATCCATAAATACATTTTTACTTTAAAATAAAATTTTAACCTTAAAACCTATAAAAATTTATTATCACCAAACTTTTTTCCCATTTTTTCCCTATTTTTATTTTATTTAAATTTTATTTGAAAAAAATTTAATACAACATCCCAATAATCATTTAATAAACATTCTTTTTTATAATATTTAATTCTTCATTTAATAAATTTTTATTAGAACAAATTCTTATTCCTCTTTTTATTCTATTATTAATAATGTTATTTTACAATGTTTATCTAAGTCAAATTCCAATTACTTAATAAACCATAAAATTTTCTTTTAAAACTGATTTTCAATATTTAAATTATACAACAAAATTTTTTTTATTTTATATCCATATATTCAATCACCCCCTTATTTCTTTTTCCATAGTAAATTTAATATTAACATCTCTACTATTTATATATTTTAAAACCTTTTAACATTTTTATAATCTCCTTTAAAAATATAAAATAATCATCAATATATCTACAATAAAAAACAAACCAAACCCATTACTAAAATATTTTTCCTCAAAATTATACATATATATATATATATATCCCCATAAACCACTAAACAATTTTCCATACATAAACCTTTCTTTTCTATAAAAACATTCATTATATCTAAAAACCAAATCTTTACAACATAAAAACAAAATTTCATACAATAAATTACAATCAATTTTTATTTTATCACCTCTATCTTTTATGTATAAATCCATAATATAATTTATAGCATCTTCTGGACAAATATTTAAATACATATTAACAATATCTAATTTTACAAATTAATATTTTTAAATTTATTATTTTCTAAAAATATTTTAATTTATCTACAAAAATTTTTAATTATTAATTTTACTTTCATTTTTATTAAAATCTTCATATTTCTTAAAACATTAATATATATATTTTGTATATTTTCATAATATTATTTTTACATAAATAATGGTCTCATTGAATTCCTTCTTTATTACCTTTGTAAACCTATAATATTAGCACATTTTACATCTAATCTTTTTAATTGTTTCATTTTAAACTTTTCAATATATCCTTCTCCCTCCATTTCAGTTATTAATTTGTTTACAATTTTATTCTTTTTTTTACTTTCATCTTTATTAATTTTAATAAAAAAATATCATCTAATAATAAATTGTAAAAAGAAATTATTAAACTCAGGTGCTTACTATACATATATATAATTTTAATGCGCAAATACGCGCACAACAACCGAGCTTCATCAGGATTAAATAACAATATATTATAAACTCAAAATAATTATAATATCTAAAGAATAATGCCCAAGCGCTTTCAAGAGAACTTAGCTCTCATAATCATGGGCAACAAAGAATAACATAGCTGTTGGTATATCTAAAATATCTGATATATTAAATTAGTTGAAAATAAATCTCACTTAAATGATCCATTTCTTAGAGATTTTGTAACACCATCTTTCCTATTCATAGCCTTATCATCAATACAATAAAACATCTTCTTTAACTTTTCTCTTAATGTCATTTCTCTCCCTCAAACTATTCTTGCATTTTTAGGTTCACATCATGACCAGCTGATTTCTGATGTATTGCAAATATTGAGTTGAATTTGAGTCTACCTGGCCTTATTGTAAGAATATCTGTGCTGGGATAGTCTTGTAGAAAGAGTTGCTTTCGTTTCCCCATAGTATGGTGCCATGCAGTTATTTTCTGGGCATGAAATATTATATATGGCCTGAGAGGTGTTGTTGGGTGTTATAATGTCTTTGGTGTTATTAATAATTCTATTTGTATTAGGGGGTGTATGAAAGCTTAGTTGAAATTCTTTATTAAACACTGAGTAAAACTTTCTAAGGGTAGTTGCAATATATGGTAACAAAATTCTATTTTTCTGCTGCTTAATAACATTGCAGATTTGAATCGGACAAAAGGGCAAACTTAATCTTATATAGAAACAATTTATTAGATTTCAGCTTCAAGCATTACACAATTGATAGGAAGATTAGACAATTTTACAGTAAATTAAACAGCAGAAAAATAGAATTTTGTTACCATATATTGCAACTACCCATAGAAAGTTTTACTCAGTGTTTAATAAAGAATTTCAACTAAGCTTTCATACACCCCCTAATACAAATAAATTATAATAACACCAAAGACATTATAACACCCAACAACACCTCTCAGCTTATATAATATTTCATGCCCAGAAAATAACTAACATACTATGGAAAGAAACAACTCTTTCTACAAGACTATCCACACAGATATTCTTACAATAAGGAGGTAGACCCAAATTGCAACTCAATATTTGCAATACATCAGAAATCAGCTGTCATCATGTAACCTAAAAATCAAGAATAGTTTGCAGGGAGAGAAATGACATTAAGAGAAAGTTAAAGAAATGTTTTATTGCTATTGATGATAAGGCTATGAATAGGAAGAGTGTTACAAAATCTCTAAGAAATGGATCATTTAGAGCTGACACATTTATTTTCAACTAATTTACATATATCAGCATATTTTAGCATATACCAACACGCTATGCTTATTCTTTGTTGCCCATGTTTGAGAGCTAGTTCTCTTGAAAGCCGGCATATTCTTTAGATATTATAATTATTTTGAGTTTATAATATTGTTATTAATCCTGATGAAGCTCGTTGTTGTCCGTATTTCATTAAAATTATATATATCTTTAAATATATTCTAACACAAAAACCAACTACTGATTTATCTCCCTTCAAAAATGTTAAATCCTTATACTGTATTTTTATATCTTTTATAATTTTCAAATCATTATTACAACCAATAACATTTCTTGATTTGTTGAACAATTATTTTTGTATACAGGAAATTTATTATATTATCAGAAAATGTTGACCAATTTCAGAAAATGCTATTTATTTGTATAAAATTATTTTCAAAGTGGATTTATATATCTATTATCAGCTTAGACCCACCATTTGTAATTAAGATATGAATTCCTTTAATATAAGAACATCATTTCTGGGCAATACTACAATTCTATATATACTGTAGTTTATTGATGAATTAATTTTTTTTATCTTTGTAAAATATATTTTTCTATGTTATGCCAAACAACCAGAGATATTTAATTAACAACTGTTTGAGTGCATTTTATATGAGTTAGTTAGTTAATTAAGAAAGTAGTTGGAGATTGTATTATTATTACATATTTGCAAAAGGTATGAGACATTCATCCATGCTTGAAAGAGTGTGACTACTAAAGATTCTTGTAAATATTACCAATAGATAGACATAAATGTAAAAATATTTTTCTGTAAAGTTTCAATTATGGTATGATTAAATCCTATTTGACATGGTTATAATAGTTCATATTATTATCATAGAAGAATGATTGAATAATTAATGCTCTGTTACAACTTAATTGCATATGGGCGGATAAAAACTATTATGTATTAATGCACAATATTATTATGATGACATTTGTAAAGAAAAAAAGTATATGGTATGATTGTGTTTGTAGAAAAGTGTTGAAATGAAGAGTTGATGTCTTTCATTGTAATGCATAGGCATGCTGCACTTATTTGAAAATATTGGAAATGATCTTAGATATTACTAGATTTATTGATAGAAAAGCAACACATCTACTCACTGAATGCACATCTACAGATGTAGTTATCTGTCTGCCCATTTCTTTATCTACATAACAACCCATCTACCTACCTATCACATCAACATAAACATCTATTTCTATTTATGTCTCATTATCTATATGTTTGTCTATCTATCAGTCTTTCGATCTGTATCTCTATTGTCTGACAACCAACCACACACCTATTCACCTGCCCATCCATCCACCTACCTATATATCTACCTATTTATACACATTTAACATGATACAGAAAATGTGATAAAAATTTCTGCAGTAAAAGAAAGTGTAATCCATTCTGGAGGCAATTGTTATTTTGTTAAATGTTATAGAATTTTAAATTATTTTATTCTAATTAAATATTATTTAGAATGTGGAATGAACTCTGGGAATCAAATTGTTAGTGGTTGCAATAGCATGAGTTTTTATTTGTATATAACAGAAAGATTATTACCAAATTTTTAGGTAATAGCCAATAGTCATCTTCATAAGTAGATTATTAACAAATTTATAGGAGATGATGACTCTATCTTTACTAATTAGATAAATAGATATAATATTTCATTTAAATGTTCCAAATTTCTATCAAATTCGACTCAAATAACAATCTGAATAATTACTGGTAGATTTATCTCCACTGCTTACATCCTAATGTGAAGTTATTTGTCCTGAAAACTATATTTTAAACTGTTCTTTTTGAAACTGATTGTTTTATCATATACGCTATTAATACATATCATTATTCTGTTGTAGAAATGTTTAGTTCTGCATCTGTAATGTCTGTATAGTTAAAAATATTTTCATCTGATTTAAATTGCTATTTATTTACTATGTGTATAATCTCTTCATCTGATTTATATTAATAATTAGTTAATATGTGGATTGCATCTCATGTTTGGAAATACGAAGGTATTTGAAACTATATCAGCTTTAAAGAAAAGAGCTGCTATCCCAATATTGCAATATTTTCATTTTTCAAACTATAAAAGATCAATTACATTAACCATAGTTTTATTGCACCTACAACTATCTTTCAAATTATAAAAAGTTCAGAGTTCACCACAATTACTACTCCATGTGTAGTTAGTTATTGCTGGTTGAGTGATTGACATTCCCTTGTTGCAAGTAATGCATATCATTTCATTCATTCTTTAAGAAAATTCTATTTTTAATTTACAAGCTTTTTGAATAAGCAGCAGCACCTCAATAAGGTTTAATTTTTTTTGACATTGCTAAACCAATCAATCTAACACATATTACTTTTATTCTTACTCCACATGGAGTTTCTACAGTGATAAACATTAAAATAATAGTTTTAGTAACTATTTCTCTTAACACAATAGCAAATATCATTGTTGCTGAAGTATATCCATAACAAGTTTCCATATCATCTAGAAATGTTTTATGTTCAGCTACTGAAAAAAAAGGCTTGCATTTATTTGCAAGCCAGTGGAATTCTTCCAATCTATTAAAGATTAGTTTTGCTTTGCCTTTTAATGCATTTTTTGGTGACACTCAATCACACTTTTATCTACTATGTTTTTATGGCACATAGACAGTATATCCTTTCATATATATTACTCACTTTTGGAATTCAATTTCTGTACAATGCAATATGGTGGATATAGATATAACATTAACACAGCTTCAAATTAATTTCAAGCTGTCTTCTGATATTCTAAAGTTCTCCATAAAAGAACAATTGATGTGATAAAATAAAAAAAAGCACTTTATACATATCTATTATTTTAAGTAACATGCACTTTTCCATCACCATAAAAGATACATAAATACATTTCTGTTTGCATTATTGTTTACTATAGATTATGAAACAGCATAGAAATTTTGTGTAAGCAGTCATAAATTTGTACAGTATTTTTCTGATTTTTAAGTTTTCTACCTCAATGTCCACATCAATATTCTTTCTGAGAAACATATTTGAAATCATCTTGCATATGGTATTTTTTATTTATGTAAAAATGTAATTATAGTCTTCAAAAAAGTTTTTTATTGAGATTTTAAAAACTGCTTTTATGCCCATTTTGATGAATATGAAGTATTAATTAATATCAAAATCTCTATTATTTAAGGTAATAATTCATGATAGTTTTTTTTACTGTCTTATATATAATGGATGACACAAGATATGGTTTCATATTCAGTATCATTTGTGAGTTGTTGAATATAGATTTGCAGGTTTGTTACAAAATGTAACATTTTGAAATCATAGAGATTTATTGGATATGTGAAGATTTAGAAAAATTCAAAATATCCTGCTTGATTACTTTTAATGCTGATTGTTATATTTAAGCCTGAAAATTAAACTGTTTGCTTCATTTTCATGAATTTTACTGTAAATTACAGAACTTTTAGTTTCATGACTTTGACAGAGCCATTTAACATAATGAAAAGTGTATTGAGCTATAATTTTATCAATTATATCATTATTAAGATCAAGTAACACAAAGTAATTCTATAACCATTAACCTTCCTTCTTTTCAGTGATTTATACAAAGTTGCTAAATAGTTTCTTGCAGAATACAGGAAGCAAATTCAGAAACAACAAGTTTAAGATTTCAACTTTTTTTAGATCATTCAATGTAGTGTGGTCTTGTAAATATGAATTAATTTAATAGAAGATTATGAGATTATCTTTTTGTATATTTTAAAAGATTATAAGTGACAAATTCTATTACGTTATCAAGATTTAAATTTTCAATTGCTTCTAGTTTATCTATATAAGATGATCCTTTATAATCTGACTGTGACTGAATCAAGTGTATAGCAACAAGTGTTCAGTTTGTTGGTAAAATAGTAAATTCTCATGTTCAAGGTCCATGGCTCATAGTTCTATTTATGACTTCCAGCTTTCAAATTTTTAATTAATGCGGAAGCAATAGACCTTTCAATACTTTTTATATTTTAAGGGCTTTCGTTCGCATATTAGATTTTTTTTTTTTTTTTAATAATTATTAATTAACTAAAAAATAGCAACGCTGCAAAAAAATAGAGATTATATATATATTAATACTTAAATAGAAAAAAACTATGCATTAATTATATTTTTACTAGTATTTATGTTTAGTCTTTTATTTCCAAGATAAGCTTGTTTTCTTTTAAATTTAAAATCTTAAGATTTGATTAGACTAGAAAGTATTTTCTTTTTGAGCAGTTTCTAAAACTTAAACAACATGCTTTTAGACTAAAACCTTAAGACTTGATTTAATTTGAAAGGTCTTTGTTTGTCTTTATATTCCCCAATCACTTTTCTGGGAATGCAAATATGAAAGTTATATGTCATTTGTATCATTATTATCATTTCTAGAGAATAAAATTATTATTATTTTTTTTTGTATTTAGCATGACCTTGTAATATTTTGTTTGAACACGTCAATAGATCAAAGGATAAATCAATTAGCAGGTGTTACAATTGTTGTTTTTTTTTTTTTTGTACAGAAAGATTGTAGCCGAGAAAGGTGATCACTTTATATATATATGTTATATCAGAATCATATGTTTAGATTATATGCAAACAAATTAGCAATATAAACAAATTAGCAACTCATGCTGGATATTCATAAACAAAAGATTTAAACTGAATCTAAGTAAATTTTTAATATTTTATAGTTACGAATGTTTAAAACAACAAAATAAAACTATATACATTAAAAATAATTTATTTATCGGAAGAGCCATTGATAAAGAAAAGAAAAGAAAACGCAATCTATAAAAACAAAAAAAGTGCATTTATTGTAATAAAAATGACTGTTAGCATTGTCATTTAATTGATATTAAATTTACTTAAGACACATTTAGTGATAATAGGCATTACAATTCGATCAATATATTTCTTTTGCAAACGAGTTTTATAGATGTTAATATCATTTAATAAATAAATATTTCATTTTTTTCTTTTAAAAATGGCTCATTAATTACGGTATATAAATCATCTTCCACATACTTAATTTCTTTTATAAATCTTATTTTATTTTATGAGCTAATTTTTTCTTCCATATTCATATATATATATATAGTATACTAATTTCATATTTTCATCTCGTTTTTATATTATGGTCCTTTCAATATCATTTTCTCTGCACAGTCACCTTCATTACAATTTATCTAAATAAAGATTTTAAAATGACCCCAGGATGTGATCAAAATATAGGTGATGTATAATATATTATATATGTGAAAAAGAAGTTTGGTTTATACAATAAAATAAGATTTATAATAAAAATGAATATATGGAACAATTGTCTTTATATTAAACATAACATAAGGAGTAGTTAAATTATAATTAATCACATCGTTTATTAATAATAATTACTAATAGTGCATATTTTTATAAAATGAGTTTCTTAACAAGACAGAAAATTTAAGAGAAAGAAATAATTATTAGTAATAATCTTTGGTTGGCGCAGAAATTTTTATAATAGTGAAGATATTTAAATGTAAGTAAAATTTGTGGGAAATAATTAATCTCTCCTGAAGAATATAATCGTTTCTAAAGATACTTATTTGATATCTACGCAAATGATAAAAATGACCTATTTATGAAATATATATCACTGTAATGATAGAAATGGGACTTTATATGGGATGTTAAGATTCATCACTTAATCAGTATGAGTTATCAATGTTTAAATAATTGTCTCAAGATTAGTAAAGAAATCATTTATAATTTATATTATTAATCTAGAAAATATTGTGTAAAGACAGTCGGCAGCATTTGTGTTCTAAGAAAAAATTTAACTCCTTTCTTTTATTATCACTTTAAATGCACACAATTAAATAACTGTACTTAGCTATCTAAAGAAATTTAATTAATTATGCATTATTAAAATGACAGTAATTTTTTAGCTAATTCTTTTTATTTATATCTTACATTTGATTGGACAGCAACAAGTAGTTGCATAAGAATACAATCATTCTAATTGCAAGAGAAAAACATCAAAGATAAAGCAAAAAGAAAAAGAAAATATTCTAGAAGTGATAATTGTGGTAACTCCACAAACCAATCTGTGCACCATAAATGCATACACATATAGAGTATGCTGGTCTATTTTTATATAATATTTTATAAAACTTTTTTAACTTCTGCAGAAAACTTTTTTTAAAAATCTATTTCGATGGCTTCTATTCTCTACCATGTCTTTCCAATGAAAACAATCAACAATATATTTCTTTAAAATGTCTTAGAAGTAATTCTTATTGTAGAAATGGCATTTATCTCTTCCATAAAAACAGGTTCAAGTTCACTATAAAACATTCATTTAGAAAATATTGTTGATTCATTTCATATAAATTATATGTGATTTATGGACTCTATAATTTCACATCCAACAAGTTAACAAATATATTGACCGGTCTTATGATCTTGCCAGTATATTTTTAAATTTTTTTGGAATACCTTTAAATGAAATTTTTCTAATGCCTATATGATGCATCAATAGTGTCCAAGTTTCACTACCATGCAATAAATTAGGTAAAATACCAGCTCTCTATGTATCTAATTTAGTTGCAATAGTTATTTTTCTGAGATAAAATACTCTCTCTTTACACATACTAAAAGCAGAAGCAGCACATGGTAGTCTATGCTGAATTTCAATAACTAATTCTATCTTTCTACTTATAAAACTATCAAGATATTTAAATTGTCTTATTTACTCTCAGCTCGATAAGTAAATTGCTAAGGATTTTTCTTTCATCACTAGCCGATAAAGAAATGAATTTGTTGAATATTATTAATGTCTTTATAAATTGCACTCAAAGCATTTCATTTTATAGATTATTTTTTAAATTGGAAGAAAATACACATTATGAGCATATTGAAAATTGGGTTCTTGTTTTTGCTTTTAGCTGATTCAAATTGTGAAATAAACAACTACAAAGATGATTGCCATAGAAATTGATATCTATATTGAAGCAAGTAAATATTTTTGTTTAATATAAATTACTTCAGATTTTTTATCTATAGTAATAACACTTCTCATTCCATCATTTAGAAACTACATAATATGAAAAAAACCTTTGGCAAACAATCAATTGATTTCAAACAATATTATAAACATGGGTTTTAAAAATCAATGGCCTTGACTAAATTAACATATCACTTTTTTGTTCTTAATACTATTTTGCATTTATTTAGCAACGAAAAACATATAGAGCTTTGTAACAATTTAAAATCACATTTAGTCTCTATGAATAGAAACAATTTATTCAAAAAATCCTTAAAAATACCTTTACTTTGGTAGATAATAATGATATTTTATAACAATTAATGCATTTTTATTTATTACTTTGATTTTTAAGATTGGAATGATAGAAAAACTTTATGTTCAGATGACACAACTTCACGGATGTTATATATTCCTAAAAAAATTCCAAAATATTTAAAGCTAGCATATTATTACTATATTTTAAAAACTTTCCCAGATATCTCATCATCTCATCAGTACCTATAGCTTTTCAAATGAACTTGCCTTTAAAAATCATTATTTTAATTGTTGTACTATTATTTAAAAGACTATCACAATATTATTTGCACCTATTTAAAATATTATTATCATATAAGAATGTGCCAGTGTTGGATTTGATAGGCTTGCCATAGCATTTCCTAAGCCCATATATTATTTCAATATATAAAAAGGCTCTAAAATGACCTTAATTAGGATATGTCTGTATTTATTTATTTATTTGGCAATTTTAATCCACCAATTAATTTTAAGTCTTTTTTTTAATATCTAATTATGAACTTCTGCATTTAATTCATTATTTTATTAAGCAGAAATGCTACATATTATTTTTTAATCAAGTTATTAATAATAAGATTAGCATCGGAATTTTTTAATGAACCCAAAAATAAATTTACTTATATCCATAAAACATTTTAAAATAACTTCACATCTAAGTAATATAACAATCCTGAAGATCCAAATTATCAACTCTAGTGTTTAATAGCTATTAAAATTTAATACATGTAGTAGGTACTTTTAAAGAATAAATATCAATTTTCTTGTTAATATGATTGTAAAAAGGCCTATTTTTGAAGACAGTTATCACTTTAATTCTGGAAGAAACTAATCTATAATCTGTCTGTGTTTGCTTATGATAAACTTTGCTTCAATTCTGATTCCTAATTGTAATATAATCTATTAAATGTCATTGTTTTAGAAGGAATGCATCCATGCTTTTTATATTAATTTTTCTGCCTAAGCAAAATATTTGTCATAATCAATTTATGTGTTTGCAAAAATTTAATAGTAATATACTATTTGAATTTACAACACCATCAATGTTATTTTCAAAATTTTTTGTCAAGATCAATTATTAGCATTAATATGTGCATTAAAATCTTCTAGAAGAAAAATGTGATCTTTTAATAGTATTGACGTAATAATGCTATTGGGCAGGAAATAAAAGCTTTCATTCTCTGAATTTTTTAAATCTAATGTTGGAGTATATGCACTAATAAAAAGAACAAGATATCATTATACAAGTCAAATTTTAATATCATTAGCCTTTTATTAATACATCAAAAATATCAAGAATAGAAGACATTAGACTTTACAGATAATGCAACACCTTGCATTCCCCCTTTATTGATTGATCTGCTTTTTCCAAAACAACATATAGACCATATACCTGTTCTATTAAATTTCTTTTCACTGAAAACAATGAGTCTCAGACAGGGCAGCTACATCTGTTTTGTATCACAAGAGCTCCTTAGTCATTATTGCTATGATTCTGGTCTAGAAAGGTTTGTATCAGGAAATGTTTGTACCTTCCATTTCTCATATTTAGAAAAATGATAATTATAGTACTTATCTTTAGTGGTACTGTTTCATCACTACTACTTATAATATTATTGTTTTTATTATTTCTAGTGAATAATTCATTAAACATGATAACCTAATCAGACTGGCAAGAACATTTTTTGTCCTTCCCATTTTTGGTAGTAAGCTGAGGATACCTAAATAATGCTACCTAAATGCACAATCTTTGTCCAGCTAAACATCCTGCCTCAAATCCAATTTTTACCAGACTCATTAATGATTGTGCTGGTTAGAAAAGATTATAACCAAGAACTGAGCACTTACTAAGTTTATTCCCATCATTTCTTTTTTTTTTTTCAAGTTTCTAAGTTAAAAAGAAAGAAAAAAGGAATTGGAGTCAGGAATTTCGTGCATTTCGTTAAAGTATGGAAATGACGTTACTTAAACACATGTTATTATTATATTTAGTATAGAAAGATCTTATGGTAAGAAAGGTCACAATGCTTGATATTAACTTTAAATATGTGTAACTAAATGAAAACAACTGATATTAAATTTTTAGTTGGCTAAGAAATAGTAACTAAGATTTAATGTCATTTTAATGTGAGCACAGTTGTTTTTATGCTTATATATGTTTACACATTTAATGATTAGTAATAAGAAATTAAGCATCTTGTGCTATGGAGGCAGTGCATCTAGCTACAACTTTGTCTGGATCTAGATCAGATTTTATTTTTCAGGTTCTAATTAGATTTGTTCCTCTTTTGTCAGAAAGATTAGCCCACATTCAATCTACTAATTATCCAATATTGATAATAAATGTGTGTCTAATCATTTTTAAATAGAGAATAAAACAAAAATGCAAGACAAACCTCAATGTATGGAAATTATCAAGACTGTTGAGTAAATGTATTTTCTTTATTAAGAGCCTCTGCATCCCAGTGGATTACTTTAAAAATTATTTGTTTTTTTTTAATCTTTACCATGTATGTAATATAACTATATAGTAAAAACTAAACAGCCTTTAAATATACCTATATACAACATATTTTGTGTTAAAAAATCTATTGTATGGAGATTTGCTTAGAATCTTTAAGAGACACCATCAAATTGTTGAGGTGTCATATAAAGTTACATAGTATGGGTAATCATGAGAGATCAGTGAAAAGTAAATTAACTGTTATGCATATGTATATATAATTTTATTTTTAAATATATATTTATAGTAATTTTATAAAATACATTTTTACTGAAATAAATGTTTACTTTTATAAAACAGATATTCTTGCCTCTATTTTTTTTAAAAAAATAACTTAATAATGTTTTTTAATATATAGTTAATACTTTTTTTAAATTAATTTTATTATTATTTATTCTCAATATACAATCACCTTGAATTTACTTTCAATCATATATATCTCTAAAACTTAATACTAATTCCTACAACTATTTAAATGTAATTTTCTGTCAATTAAATTCCCTCAGATTTCCCTCATAGTTGATATAATCAATACTTAAAACAAAGATTTTACAAATAATGCCTTAAAATGTAAATATAATTTGTAATTTTATATCTATACATCTATTATTATTTTTTTCCTATTTTTTTATTGCTTATGTTCTTAATTATCATCTATTGTTTTTTTCTATATTCTTCTCTGTCGTCATATCCCTTAATCATAATTGACTTGTTAATTCTTTTAATATATATTCTATAAATGATTATTAAAATTAAATTGAAAATAAGGGATTTCACACAAAGATAATAATAATTTACACATTGTTAGTTAACATTATTGAAAGTATCAATTCTGAATCCTGGAACTCCTGCTTCTCAATTACATATCAGGATTGACATTTTAAATAGTATAATAAAATTGGAGATCTAGAATTGCAATTTTTGAGATTTATTGTATACATATATATTTTAAAAATATTTAATTAAAAAATGAAAAGAAATATATATTCCAAAATATACATCATTTAAAATTATGATATACATATATTATTGTGAGATTTTTAATTAGGATGCCAGTTCAAGAACCGAAATATTAAAATGGAACTGCTTAAAAAATTTTAGAAAGATTTAAAAAAAAAAAACTTTTTATGAATCGGTAAATTTAGGATTAAAAAAATTATATAATAAAATATCTGTGTTGAAAGAGATTTTTGAATATAGGAGGTGTAATTTAAATATCTTGCATTGCAAAACATGATAATTTTCGATATATAAATCATTATGAAACATAAAGGAGAAAGTCAATAATATGATTCTTTATATATCCTACAATTATATTACAAATAAAATTAATTATTTTTAAATTTTAGTGAGTAAATCATTTTTCTGCTTAATACAATTTTCAGTTTCAATTTCTAATTTTCAGAAATAGAAAATTAAAATGTAATTTATTTCAAGGTAATGTACCAAAACAAAAAGTTAAAGAAAGAAAATGTTTATTTACTTAAATCACTGAAGAATAAAGCAAATCGGAAATTTGTAATAATAAATATATTTAATAAGGTAATAGTTTTGTTTGGTCAAAAAGTATTTTGAAAAAAAATAATAATAATTTTTTTTAGTTATTGTTCAATAAAGTTTATAACTTTCTTCTATTGCTCCTAATAGCAAGATAATTGTTGAAGGGTGATAATTTTTTTAAAAAATAATAGTAAATGGATGTTAAATTAACAAGTTTTAAAAAAGAATCTAAGTTAGTTAATGAAAAGTAATATTTTATTAAGCTATCAAAATATTGCACTCTAATTAATGAGACTTCATTACTGATATTTATATAAAAGCTGATTATATATATTTGAACGCAGACTTTCAAGCTCCCTACAGTCATACCCTCTATCCAATATAACTGATACCCATGACCACATACAGGTGAAAAGGATAAATGATCTCCGATATATGTATTTCATGCTAAATCAGCATTTATCAGTTGGCCCGGATCATCATCTCCCACACACACACACATATATAATTAGTGTTCAGTTTATATTAAGATAGCAAATCTATATACATTAATGGACAGACTTCAATTCTCTCTGCTCTCCAACTCTTCAGCCATCAATATCACTAAAAATCTAATGATGTGTTACATCTACTTTAAGTATATACATTGAATTTGTATTTCAATATTATGAAGATAAATAGTGTTCATTACAAATACATAGCTAAACTTTTGTTATTTTTATTGTCAAATTATCAGATTTATATGTGCTGCTTTTTATTGATATTATAGTCACATGACCAGAGGTTCTAAATTTTTCATGTTTTGGCTACTGCTGCTGCTGCTGCTGCTGCTGCTGCTGCTTCTTCTTCTTCTTCTTCTTCTTCTTCTTCTTCTTCTTCTTCTTCTTCTTCTTCTTCTTCTTCTTCTTCTTCTTCTTCTTCTTCTTCTTCTTCTTCTTCTTCTTCTTCTTCTTCTTCTTCTTCTTCTTCTTCTTCTTCTTCTTCTTCTTCTTCTTCTTCTTCTTCTTCTTCTTCTTCTTCTTCTTCTTCTTCTTCTTCTTCTTCTTCTTCTTCTTCTTCTTCTTCTTCTTCTTCTTCTTCTTCTTCTTCTTCTTCTTCTTCTTCTTCTTCTTCTTCTTCTTCTTCTTCTTCTTCTTCTTCTCTTCTTCTTCTTCTTCTTCTCTCTTCTCTTCTTCTTCTTTTTCTTCCTCCTCCTCCTCATTATTATTATTATTATTATTATTGCTGTTGTTGTTGTTATTATTATTGTTGTTGCTGCTGCTGCTGCTGCTACTACTACTACTACTACTACTACTATTATTATTATTATTATTATTATTATTATTATTATTATTATTATTATGCAATCTCATATCTATTTTGTAAGGTTTTGCTTGACCAGATTTCTAATTTTTTTACATTTTGACATTTTTTAAAACTATGTGATCTATTTGGCTTTCTTTTTTATTATGCGATCTATTTGGCTTTTTTTTATTATTATGCGATCTCATATTTTCAGATTTATATGTGTTGCATTTTATTGATATTATAGTCATGTGACCAGAGTTCTAAATTTTTTATGTTTTGGTCTTTTTTTACTGTGAGATGTTTGGGGGGGGGTTCCAAGTCACATGCGCCAAGTTCTAAATTTTTTGCGTTTTCATGTACTTTTTTATTGCTTAGATGTGTCAGACGATGGTTGTTTTTGAAATTCAAAATGGTGGAGATCGCATAATAAAAAAGCACCCATTTCAAAAAATGAAAAGCTAAAAAGTCAAAAAAACATTTACCTCTAGAAAAAAAATTGCCTTTTAAATCTTATCTTGGAACACTAATATAAAGACAAGAATGCTATAAATTCATAGAAATGAAGAATGCTAATAAATTAATCAAAATTAACAAAGGAAATGCTGCTAAACTTTATCAATTAAAATCTAAGTATAGCAAGAAGAGAAAAAAACAAAACTGAGAATGGAAAAACAACTTATTGTCTGCATACCTGTGTTAATGACTTTTTTTTTTGAAAAAATTGCATCATTCTAAAATTCTTCAGAAAAGCCACAAGGGATTTACTTAAACAGAAAACTAGAGTCTGCTTAAAAAACTAATTTTCTATTCCATTTTTCCCAATTGTTTTAGTTATTAAAAATAAAATATGCAATTTTCATACATTATTATCACATAGATGTATTTAAAGAAAAATGATCTCAGAAAACATATGTCTTATAAGTTAGAATTTACATTTAGTATAGAAGTATTTTATTAATGTAAATGTATGTTTTACAAATAATATTTTAAATTTTTTCTTTTTAAATTAATGTTTAGAATTATTTATCTATGTAATAATGTTTTAGTTATTTAAAATATTTTCTGGTATTCTGTGGCAATGAATTTTGTTAGGTATTTAATGTTTTATTGTCATTTAGTAAAACAAAAGATCTACGACATATATTTGCATATAAATGCATTGTCATTTAATGTCACATATTAGTAGAATATATTGATATAATTTTACGTATAAAATAATTATGTTAAGTATTATATGATGAAGTAAGTACAAGGATAAAAGTAGTTACTAAAAGATATGGTATCCATTTTCTAAAAAAATAAATATGAATAAAGACCAATATGATTGTTTTATAGATATTAAAGACTAAATAAAACTCATAAAATACTTATTTTAATTAGTTTTCCTTAATAATATTGAGATTATGCAACAACATATAATGAACCATTTACACACATTTAGAATATAAAGATATTGTAATTTAAAATTTTAATTTCATATTTAAATGAGATTATCTGATAAAACATTCTATTATTTGTTCATCGATTTATTATTACAATATATATTACTCCATAATATTATCATTATACAATAAATTAAATAACCACTTTTTCCTTATAAAATATATACGTTCTCCAACATTATAAATAAATGCACAAACTTCTTATTTCTTTCCAAAAACTTTATTTCCATATTCATTAATTAATATATAGAAATAAAGTTTTTGGAAAAAAAGAATAAGTTTATGTATTTATTTATAACTTTTTTTTTTTAATTCTAATGTAAATAAAACATTTTGTATTTATTTAAATTAATTTGACTTCCATCTTTTGTTCATTAATATCACTACATTATTGGATTCATTTTATGATCATTTAATATTCTAATATAAATTATATTGGTTATAATTCCTGATAATTATAGTCTAGTTATTTATTTCATGTAAGTTAGTTATTAGAATCCATATAATAAAATGATTTTTGATTTCCAGATATATGTGAATGGATGGATTTGTCATTAGCTTATTTTATAATATTTAAAACTATGAAAATTCATTTCCCCTTATTTGATGAGGTATAATTTGGCCACCAATATTTTGTTGGCTATTATTATTGATGATGAGTGACAACTTATTTTTATTTTATACAGTACAAATTTTGCATCCAATATCTTTGCTATTTTTTGATCGTTATCCAACATTTTTGACTGTTGCAATATATATAGCTAAAGAGTTTCATAGGTATATAAATGAAAGCATTGAAATACAATAAGAATTTTTTTTATGTAAAAATCTATATAAATTTCTTCTATAATATACCAGACAGCAACAATTAAAGTAGGCAATGCAAAGTGAAGACACATGATCTAGAAATAACAATAGTATTTTCCTGCTATACCTTAAGCCAAAAGTTGAACTATTTTTAGAATAATACTCTAAGAATAAGAAAAATGTAGACTTGCCAATAAAACGAGTAATATATATAAATGCACTAAAACACAAGAAATGGTGAACCCTAAGTAAAAATTGTAATATTAATTGTAATATTTTTGAGAAGTTTTACCTCATAATCATAGCAAAACCCACTTGCTATGATTATAAAAAGATACTTCTTGAAAGTATTCAGCCAATTAATATTACAATCTGTACTTAGCTTCATCATTTCCTGTGTTTTAGTGCATTTACACACAATAATACTCTAAATAATAAGAGTAGTAAATTTAATGTAAATACTTTACATGTGTAAAAATTTTAAGTGTAATTATTTTTTATATTCACAAGCAACCAAGAATTTTCCACAAAGAGTTATATATATTAAGTTAATTTTTTTAAAAAAAATATTGGAATGTAATGGGATTTTTTCTATATAATAATTTAAATAAAATATTAACTATGATGTATTTAGGAAAAGCCAATTAAAAATGAAAATTCAATCTAAAATCACATAATCTAGGAATAACAATAGCATTTGTCTGAATCATGTTAAGCCAAAAATGGAACCCTTAGACTTACATAACTTAAACGTGTATTGTCAGTTGTTTAATTATAACAAAGCCTAAGTTTTATTTTGATTATTACATGGTAAAATTTCCATTACATTTCAATATATATATATATATATATATATATATATATATATATATATATATTTGTTTATCATATATATATATATGAAAATAATAAATATACAAACAAACTAAAGGAAAAATAAAACACAATAAAAACACAGAATTACTTCTACAAAAAAGCTTTTATATTTCTGATGAAAACCAGTCTGCTGGTTGAAATATAAAAGCTTTTTTATAGAAGTAATTCTGTTTTTATTGTGAATATATATATATACACCCTAGGTCTCGTTTTACGTGATAGATAGGTTCCTCAGAAAACACGCGCAAACTAAATCATGTAAAAATAGCCATAACTTACATTGAAAAAGGGGGGATGCAGTCTGTGATTTTTCAAAATTTGTGTAAAAGCAAAGCACCAATGTAAAATTACTTTAAAATTCACATAAAAAAAAAAATATAAGGAAATAAAATATGACTAATAAAAAATTTCAAATTTGAAAAAAAATGATACAAGACAAACTTTTTTTTAACTATAATATTTAATTTTATTCAAAATAATATATTTTTATGCATAATTTACATTACAGTAATTTACATTTTTTTATGCACGTTTTAATTATTATTGCTATTTGCGAAAAACACGTTTGTTTACAAACTGGTAAAAAATAAGATTCTCACAAGAGGAAATACAACTAGTGCTAAGTTCACTCTCATGTTGTGTTAATGGTTTTCTGTTGACAATATAATTAGTAATTAATCTTTGAGACGATGATTTTATTAATTGTTAATGAACTTAGACTTGTGATAATAAAAAGACATTTATTCATCAGTGCTGGGAAAAATTTGATTAAAACTAACAACTAAAAATTAAATTCTTATTTTTGTCTTTAATTTTTTAATTTTCAATTCTGTTTAAAAATCAAATTTCGTTTTACATCACATTAATTTCAAGTCACCGTAAGTAATTTTTAAATTGTTAATTACAATTAAAAATCAGATTTACTTTTTAATTGTCAAATTTAATTGTGCCCACTGCTATTACTCACCTTTTAAAAATAAACTTGCGGACACTAAATGATTAATAATTAATTACGTTCTTTTTTAAAAAGCAAAAACAGAATGTGATTTAAAATGCAAAATTAACATGCACAATGTTTGAACAAATTTACATTATAATCTTGTAAAATTTAATGTGTGTATACATAAAGTGTGGAAATCATAATTTTAATTTCATTATTGCATAAAATCTTACTATTATAAAGCACTGAAAATATTGAAATTACTAAGTTGAAAGTCAAATTCCAATAATGTGCTATTACTTTCAATATAATGTAAGTGTGCAAAATTTATTATTTAAAGTAATAGCACATTATTGGAGTTCAACTTCCGGTGAAACATGAATCGCGTAACTTCAAAATCGTATTAAATAAGTCCACATAAAAAGAGGCCCAGGCGTGTATATATATATATAAATTCCAATATTCTCATGGACAAATGATTTTATAGTATTATTTCTGGGAGCTTCCATATAATATAAACATATAATAGCTAACATTTCAATACAATACCAAGTACTTTCCTTTTTTTTTTTTATTATACTGAAATGTCAGATATTTAGCCATTATATTTTTAATACAAGGATGTTGCTGAAAATAATACTATGACTATATGTGTACATGTATATTGTAAATACTTCATGAGAATCCCTAGTCGTGTTTTTAAAAATAAAAAATAGTAAAGGTATGGAGCAGGCAGAATGTTTAAAGTTTGTTGTAGAGAAAGAGATTAAGAAAATAAATTATTCATGAATATAATTTTGAATAGACTAAATATTAATTTGAAACTCAAATATATATATATATATATATATATATATATATATATATATATATATATATATATATATATATATATATATATATATATATATATATGGTCACATTGAATTATTTGTGTGTGCAGGTTTGAATGTGCATGAAAGTAATATTTTTCACTATGAAATTTATTAAATAAAAAGTTATAAGCTAATTTCTAAAATCATTCTTTTAGATATTTGTCATTTTAATCAAATAAGCTGATACTTAAAAACATTCGTTTTTATTATCACATTTGTCTTAATTAAATATGCTTTTCATAACAAAATTTATTAACTAATTAGATTTACTAATAGATTATTAAAACACCACATTACCACCTTTTCTTATTCTTACATAAGTTATTAAAACAGTAGCTAATTTTTCCACACAATAGTGCCATCTACTGCAAGCCTAATAATCTATAGATGCTAGCATCTATTGATTGTTAGATCTTTCACTAGATGGCATTGTTATGTAAAAATTGTTGTGTAAAAAAGTCACATCAACATCACACCACAGGGTTAATAATGATTGGAATTTGGAAGTGAAAACAATCATTTTTCATATAAGATAATAAAATAAAAAGGAATAAAAAATAGATTGTTATATATTTTAAATTTTGGTTGTTAATTATCCAGATGAATACTATATAATCAATGAAAATCTTTAGTTCAATTAATATGATTGTGATGTGCCATGCACAGAAGTTGGATTGTATAGTTATTTTTTTAGAATTCTTTACAAAAGAAATAACTATTGGAAAAGAATTATACAACAAAAAAGGATATTGATTCTGTATTCAAATTATGCCACTGTTAGCCTCCAAAAAACTCAATTCATAAATAAAATACAATTCATAAATAAAATATTAGATAAATAAATCAGAATTTATAAGTAAATAATTAAAACACTTCTAGGACAGCTCTGGATGGTATTGTGCATATTATTTTATACATTTAGCTACAATTAAATACCTTTTCCATAATCATATGTAAGAATTTGTTAAAGTTCCCAGAAAACTTTATAAAATTATAATTTTTTTATCTTGTAGGCATTGCACACAAGAAACACTTAAAAAATTATTGACAGTATGAAAAATATTTCATAGTTTAGTGATGAATCAATATTTAACTGTTTAAAAGTCACCTAAAAAATAAAAGTAAAAACACTTCAAAAGACCTATTAAAAGAAATAGGCTGTATACCATTTACCTTTACAAAAGCTTCTATTTCATTATAACTTTACTAAGAAAAAAAAAGATTTAATTATATCTTTATGCTATATTATTTTTATGCCATATTATATATCTTTATACTATAATCTTTATGATATATATATAAAATAAATAAAAAAAAAAAATATATATATATATATATATATATATATATATATATATATATATATATATAATGTACCAATATTGAAATTGGCACATACTAACTTATCTAAAAAAATTATTAAAATAATCTTTCGTTAAAGAAAAACATATTTAAATATTGAAGAGTTTATTACAGTTTATTTTCATAAAAGAGTTTGAAATAAAAGTTAGAAAATAATTGGTTAAAAGGAGGGAGGGGGGGGTTGTTAGAAAAAATAAAACTAAGAGTTCATAGAAGTTAAAGAGTGTTATTATTATAAATTAAAAGTTAAAATATAAATCTCTTTTCATTCCGGTTTATTATAATAAATGCGTATATATGTGCGACATAAATAAAAATAAATGTTAGCTTGTTAATAAGATAAATGCATGTTAAAATTATATTGAAAAACACATGAAAATAAATATTGAAATGAAATGTATTTAACAACACAGTGGTGGGCTACTAATTAAGGATATAAAAAAACCACGTTTTGAAATGGCTACTACTAATTGAACAATCTTCAAAAACACATTGTCATAGGATTAATTACTAAAGGAATTTCGACAACACCGATTGCACCTATTGCCGGGGGATATTAAAATGAAAACAATTCGCATATATAAATAGCCAGATTTTTATCGGAGTTCAGTTTTCAGCCTAGTTTTCAGTGTCAGTCTTGTTTAAATTATGTATCCAGAAACAGAAATGCATTGCTGATCATCTTATGGAAATATATGCTCTTCTTTCAGCTCTTAGTCCAACAAGATCAGCAAGACCTGCCCGTGAAATAATGTCTACTTAACAGCTCAGAAATACTCCGTCAAAATTCCACTGTCTCCAAGAATAAAAACAATGGATTAGCATCAAATCTCCTCAAGAAACATCAAATCTAACCAGTTAGATATCCTTTATTAGATATATTCCATCAGAAGCAGCTAACAACAAGCAATATCCACATTCCAAAAGTCCTAGATAAAACATTTTATTATTCTCATTTATATGTAGTAGCCACCGCTATAATTTGTAAAAATTCAAGATTCAAATTATATAAACTCTATAAGCATGCATAAAATGAACTATTGATGTGCGTGTCTGTGAATGTGAGATAATTTATCGATGTCAAATATTATTTATGCTTTTCATAAGATATATATATATATATATATATATTGTGTGTGTTAATTTAAAATGTGCGTGTGTTATATTAGTTAAAAAATTATAAAGATGTTTAAATTTAGTAAATTAATGTTAGTTAATAAATTGTCTTTAAAATTAAACTCTATTTGTCGGTCAATTCTTTTTTTCAATCTCTTTTTATAAATTCCTTTTACAATTCTTTTATCAATTCTTTTAACCACTAATTATGTATAATCTATTAGTGACTACAAACAGCTGAGCTAGTCGTGGATGCGTAGGCGTTGAGTTAGTGGCCATTGTCCAAAGTGCATTATTTATTCATCCTTGAAAAGGTAGCTGGCGCCCATGTTTATACACAAACAAAAAAAGTGCTTTGAATGTGGTGTTGAACTCAACAGTCGAGAAGAAGTTATGTCCTGGAAATGTAACGCTAGTTATATATTTTATAGCTATCGTTTGGGCATACATACTCTCCGAGTATGTTCTTCTCTGCCTAAGAGTCCAGTGTTTCGAGGACACATATTCAAACCCGGTACAATATATATATATATTAATGATTAAACCACATTTTAAATATTGGGAAATTTAGCGGGGGTGGGGTAACGTAAATGCTAAATACATAAGTTAATTATAGCTAAGAGAAAATCATCCATGTATAAAAATTTAGTGTGAGGATGATTCTTAACATTACTAATTTTTAATTTAAATTTAATAAATTTTGATACTATGTATGATATTCTATATGATAGATTTATGAATCTTAAGGTGGAATTTTACAGTATTAATTTTAATACATGTTAAACAAAAAAAAAAGTGTTTTGAATTATTTTTAAAAATCTGAAACAGTAATGAAAAGGGCTTGATATATTAAATAAATTGATTTGATAAATATAATGAATGATGCAATAAAAGATTTTCATTATGAATATTAAAAATCAGTTTAAATTAAATTAAATAGATTTCTTAAATATTAAAATAAAATTATTCGACGTCAGTACATGAATAAGCTCATATTTATAAAAATACATGTGTGTTTATGCTGTAGAATTTGATATATTATGTATCTTTAGAATATGATTATTATTAAAATATAAGATAAATGTTGGGAGTCATTAATTTTTGAAGTTATAAAATGTATATAAAACTGTTACGATCCTGTTATGTCCAAATGCCGTTTAGTTAAAAGAGATAAAGAAAATGCTGAATAGTAAAAATTATTTTGAATTAATATTGAATAAATTTATACTTTATTGTTAGTGCTCTAAGGGGTTGAGATTAGTGATAGTTGAGTAGCATCAGAACGTTTAAAAAAATCATATACAGAATTATATATAAATTTATTTTATGGAAGAATATTGATAATAATGTAGCCATTAAGTATTTGATGTTATTGAAAATATTCATGGTTAACTATGTTGATTTTTATGAGTTTAGACAAAAATTTACCATAGATTTATTTATATATTTTCCATGGACAAATAATGTATTCTTTACCATGAGTCTTAGGAGATATTTGAAATATTCAATTTATAAATATTGTAGTATTTAAAAATGATTTATTAATATTTTGCTGTATACAGTTAACATGTTCCTATTACCTGTGCCCCAGAAGATACTTTTGAAATGTTATTTTATAAATCATGGCTTAAATATTTGGTTTTAGTTAATGGATGTTGTTGGGTGACATAAATATACTTATTGTTTAAATAATTTTATTAATGAATTTTATCTGTGAAGTATTTTAATTCTGATATATTAAAATTTGGTCATGCATTGTGGCCAATATATAGTTAAAGATGATGATCTTAAATGTTTGATTATTATAATTAAGAAGATTTAAAGTTCAATCTTAAGAGAACATGTGTGATATGTTTTCAACATATTATCATATTATAATAGGAAAAAAACCCATAATTATTGTAATAAATAAATAACCAGATATATATTACATAGTAATTTATTTATTTATGAAATAACACTTAAGAGTAATTTATTTATTTATGAAATAACACTTAAGCAATACAAGATTTAAATACCATTAATAATCAGATGATTGAATGTTGATACGAGTTTTTCAGAGAAAAGAAATAATATATAAGCAGCCAAACTCAGTTAAAATTAAATGTCATGAATAAGTAATAAAATTAGTGAACTCAAAACATTTTGTTAATAAACTTGTATAAGATTGCCAGTAACAATTTCAGAGATTAATAGATTTTTGTATATGATTTGGAATGAAATGTATTGAAGCACAAACAGTAAATTATATATAGTTTGTATATAATAAATGTTCTTATATTTCATATTCTTTTGTGTATGATTTCTAGTAATAGTTTATTCAATATGTCCATCAGAAAGATTCATAAATTTTTGATCTATGCTGGAAATAACTTGCTTATAAATATGTTTATAGGATGAAAAAAGATGAATGAAAAAGAATCTGGAGGAAACGAAAGAAGCATAACAAGATAGCTGTTATTATTTAATCTTACAGTTGTAATAAATAACACTGTTGTTATTATTTTAAGAAGTACATCATCTAAACTAAAACCTAATGAAAACATTTTAGGGGAGAGATGAGTTAAAATTCAGTCTCAATAATATTCTAGGGTTCTGGAAGAATCTGATGGTGTCCAACTTAACCAAATAGCTAATGACAAATGGTGAACATTTACTGAAATTAAGCCTTTTTTAAAAGTATCTTGCATCCATTCTTCTAGATTTATTAATATTCTCATGGATAGT
The DNA here is from genome assembly GCA_028023455.1 of Epiperipatus broadwayi. Lineage (NCBI taxonomy): Eukaryota > Metazoa > Onychophora > Udeonychophora > Euonychophora > Peripatidae > Epiperipatus > Epiperipatus broadwayi. The sequence continues at coordinate 140,645 of JAQFVV010006987.1, read as the reverse complement.
GTATGTAGAAATAAGTTAAGTTCTGAACATCACATTATATATAATTTTAGATAGGTTTATGAATCAAAAACTTTATTGGAATATTATAAAAATAATAATTAGTGATAGTTTAAAAATATAGATGTTTTTGATCTGCAGTATATTATTTATGAATGATGAAGATAAAATTTTCATAAATTATTCATTCTATTATAATATCATTTAATAATTTTATTGTAACAATTTAAAACGAGTTGTGCTGATTATTAACAACCTGGTTCACTATTTCGTTTTCTTTTTCCGAACATCTACTACAACAGTCGGACCAATAATGTAGAGGGCAGTGCGAGCACTTTTTTTTTTTTTCAGAAAACAAATTACCAATTGCTGATGATGGTATTGCAATAATTTTTCCAAATTGCTGCAAATTTAGTCATCTTTTTGATTTTTAGTCGTTATTACTAAGATTAAAAATCATTTGCTAAATTTATATTTGCATTACCGAGCTGATAATTAAAGTAAATCGTTTTTAAATAATGACTATAGTAACAAGATATTTAAGGGTTATTACGGAGTGTTTATAACACTGTGTGTATTAAATAAATGATTGAAAATGACAATATTAACAAAAATATTTTCTATACATTTTAGTTTAGAAATATACTAAATATTTGTTATTCTAATTTTATTACATTTAAAATTTTTAAATTACAAAAAAAGAAAGAACAAAGCTCTTCCTAATATTGTATTAAATTTTTTTTTTTACTTTGTCACTTTTAATAAAATATATATAAAATAAATCCGTTAATCCTCTACAATTTTTATTTTCTTTTGAAAAGCTTTAAAAATAATTAAAAAATAAAAAAAATCAGCTGATATAAAGACCAATAATTTAAAAGTTGCTGTTAATATAAACAAATTTATGTAATGATTTAAATAATAAATAATTTTTTAAAATATATTTGTATATCCCATGTAATGTGTTTCATGAAGTTTTGCAAATAGTGGTAGAGATTAAGTATCAAGTGTTTTAATATTTTTATTATTTTATCACTGTTGTTCTACCAAACTCTTTAAAGTAAAAACATAATTTCGGTAAATTAGTTAACATACTGGCATAGTCCATTGTTCATGAAGGTAGATAGATATGATTCAGGAATGAAATTTATTAAATTACAGGTTTATTATAAAAGACTTAAATTGTATTATAAAAATTGAATAAAAGATACACTAATGAAGTATAAATAATCAAATAGTTAGCTGCTCACGAGTTCATTTAATAATTAAAATGCTCAAGTGTCAGATCGAAATTTGATACAGAATCCTTATTAGGACTATTACTTCTGCACTAAACCTGTAATATTGATATTTTGATGACTTCATGTTACACTACAAGAATGTACAGAAAACACAAATCGGTCTCTTTTATTATAGCTTTCTATTGATACTGGACATTTTTTATGAAACTGCAATAATTATGATGTTTGTTCTAGCTGTAAAATATTCTTGCAGAACTGAATTCTACATCAAGATGGCATGGTATACCTATAATAAGAAAAATGCCAAGAAAAAGTACTGCAGTGATGTCCTTTAATGAAGTACAGCAGATGTATTGTGTAAATCTGAAAGTTTTGCCTTTATTCTGTATAGTTCTAATGATTAAAACAGGCAAAACTCTCCATACACTATTGCCACTCAATGCAATCCAGAGTAATCAATAGATGCCAGAAGGCTTGTGTATAAAATTCATATCTAGTGCCTATTCATCCAATATCCCCTGACTAGTTTTCTAGATTATGGCTTTGTCAGTGAGGAACCTTGGATCTGAGAGCACTGCACCTAGATCTTAGGATCTAATGCAATCCTCCAACAGCCACCTCACCGACAAAGGCCATAAGCCAAAAACTAGTCTGGTGATATTGGATGAGTAGGCACTAGATGGGGACTTTATGTACAAGCCTTCTGGCATCCATTTATTACTCTGGCTTGAACTGAGTGGCGATATGTATAGAGTTTCGCCTATTTTAATAACAGTTATGAGCAAGCACAAGAAATAGTGATCGTGTGATGTTTAGTTCTAATGATTTTATATATCATTCACATTAACTCTAAATATAATAATAAAAATTGATTTCATTATCATGTTCTATCTACAGTGCTTGTAAAAAAATATACAGTGAAGTTTTGATTTAATATTTTTTAAGTGATCAAAGAAAATGAATAAAAGTATATACAACAATAAAATATAAGTCCATCAAGAATTATAAAAATAAATTAATTAATAATTGTTCAATGAAATATGTTATACATAAAATGTAACTTAACCATTAGATTTAAGTAAAACTTAAATATTATAATTCAAGATATTCCACACTTATCATGTGCACAATGCATATTTGGGTTTATATATAAATTTAGGAGAAAGATTTTATTAACTAAGAACTTTATTCTCTTAATTAAAGGAACGAGACAAATTCCTAATGTCCACTCCATACGTTCTTTCGTTGCAGCTGTTATTACTATGTGATTATTCATATAGTATACGAACATGGATGGGTGCTCACCAACATGCATTAGCCAGCGTGTGAGTTTATTCTTTTTACCTCTGAGTTTAAGATCAAGAAACACCATGTCTTTCTTCTCATGCCTGATAAGGCAGAATGAATGTTTTGTAAATGATAAATATTTTTCCAATACATATATACAATTATGACAGACAAAAATAAACATGGCCCTTATTCCCAGGAGGCTTAAAGTCACCAACCAAGGCAGCGTTGGTGGCCAAGGCGGAGTGTAAGAATCCCCTGATTGCGGACCCAGCTGCATTTGATGGACTTTTTATTTAGGTACTTACAATAATCACTTTCAAGTGAAGGAAGATTCAAGAATTAGAAGAAAATTCTTATATTAAATGGGACATTATTGACTTTGGAAGTTAGAAGAAAAGGAGAAGAAACAATTATTTAAAAAGTGGACATATACTCTATTATAAAGGCACACATATTGAAATACAAGTGAGTAGGATTCATTATAAATAAAAAGGGAAGAACAATATTGTGGAGATTGATGGTTATCGACAGATGGCAAGATTAGTTATACAACTTAATAGCAGATACCAAATGCAGATAATTCAGGTTTATGCCCCAACAAGTTCTCATAGTGATGAAGTAGTAGAAGATTTTTATATGGATGTACAAAAGGCTTTTGATCAGAGTAAACAACATTTTAAAATTGTTATGGGAGACTTTAATGCTAGAATTGGTAGACAAATGAAAGATGAAAGTGCTGTAGGTAATTTTGGTTATGGTAATAGAAATGAGAGAGGACATAGACTTGTGGAGTTTGCAGAAAAGAAAAAATTTATATTATGAATTTTTTTTTGAGAAAAATGTTAAAAGGAAATGGACATGGAAGCATCCAAATGAAGGTACAGCAGAATTGGATTATATTTTGACTAACAGAAAATACATATTTCAAGATTGTAATGTTCTTAATAAATTTAACACAGGAAGTGATATCGATTAGTAAGGTGTAAGTTACGTGTTAATGTAAAACTAGAAAGACAAAAATTATTAAGAAAAACAATATTTACAGTTGATATTCCTAATCTTCAGAAACATTCTAATGAATTTAAATTAGAACTTATAAATAGGTTTCAAGTGTTAGGAGATTTTGAACATGATAAGATTTGAATGAAATTAATATGAAAATAACTGATACACTTTTAAAAATGCAACAAACATAGCTGGTAGAAAAAGAGCAATTGACTAATAAAATTTCTACTGAGACTAGAGAATTTATGAAAAAAGAAGGAATATGAAGATATACAAAAATGATGTATTAAAAAGAATTGAATATCTCAATTTGAAATGGACGAAAAGAGTTGAAAATGATATAAGAAAGATAACTGTGAAATAGCAAGGAAAGCTGAGAAGAAAATAAAGCTCAAAAATGTAAACAAATTTGATTGGTAGGTTTATATTGAATAAGAAAAAAGATGGAATTATTACTAAAAAGAGAGATGAATCATGAAATTGGTAGAAGATTTTTATCAAGAATTATATAGTAATAAAGAACAAGTACCTCCTATATCTATTACATCTTCCGAATTGCCCAGAATTTTAAATGAAGAAGTGAGACATGCAATTAAGTGTATGAAGAAAGGAAAGGCTCCAGGAAATGATGGAATTATAATTGATATATTAAAAGAAGCAGGTGAAGAAATAGAAACAATTTTAGCAAAGTTGTATACCAAATGTCTAAATGATAAAGATGTACCGGAAGATTGGAAGAATGCAGTAATAATATTAATATTTAAAAAAGGTGATAAAGAAGATATTAGAAATTACAGACCTATCAGCCTTTATCAGTTTTATATAAAATTTTTACCAAGATAATTACAACTCGTCTACAGAGAACTTTGGATTTCCACCAACCAAGAGAACAAGCTGGATTTAAAAGTGGTTTTAGTACAATAGATCATATCCAGGTATTGAGAGAAGTCATAGAAAGGACAAATGAATATGAGTTGTCATTATGTTTTGGATTTGTAGATTATGAAAAGGCATTCGATTCTATACACATTTCTTCAGTGATTAAAGCATTGGATCATCAAGGTATAGATCCAGGATATTGTCATATTTTAAAGAATATTTATAAAAATGCAACAGCAACAATTAGATTACATAATGATACTGGAAAAATCAACATTGAGAAAGGTGTAAGACAAGGTGACTCCATATCTCCAAACTCTTTACAGCAGTGCTGCAAGAAGTATTTTGTGGATTAAAATGGGAAACTAAAGGAGTGAAAGTAAATGGAGAGTATTTAAGTCATTTAGATTTCGAGATGATGTAGTTGTTTTTGCAAATAATGCTTCAGAGCTGCAGGAAATGTTGCAGGAGTTAGCGTGAAAGTAGAAAAGTAGGACTAAAGATAAATGTTAAAAAGACTAAAGTAATGTTAATCGATTTGCTCAAAATATGAAAATAAAGATTGATTATGAAGAATTAGAAGAGTTAACAGTTACAAAACCTTGGTCAGATTATTAATACAGATGGAAACTAATGGAGGAAATTAACATAGATTAAACTTGGTTGGAGTGCTTTGGAGAAATAACTTGATACTAAAAGGAAATATGCCTATGTGTTGAAAAGGAGGTTTAACAAATGGTTTACCAGCTACTTATGGACTGAGACTTGGACACTTAATAGAAGAGCAATACAGAGACTTCAGACCACTCAAAGGAGTATGGAGAGTGTATGTTGGGAGTAACAAGAAGAGATCGAAACGCAATGTATGGGTAAGACAACAAACAGGTGTTACTGACCTATTGAAAAATTAAAAGATTGAAATGGAGTTGGGCTGGACATATTGCTAGAAGAGATGATAATAGATGGACAATTGAATTTTAAACTGGATCCAAGAGATTGTAAAAGACCCGAAAGAGACCACATGTGAGATGGATGGATGAAATAAGAAAATGTGCAGGGGTGTTGTGGAGAAGAGAAGCTAAAGATCGGAGTAGATGGATTAAACTTGGAGAGACCTTCATCCTGCAGTGGATTGATAATGGTTGATGATGATGATGGTGACAAATTTAAAATAATAATTACATATATTCAAAAATAAGAATTAATATTATGTATTATCATTAATTTTTTTAAGAGATAATCTTATATAATCAATAATTTATTAAGACAAAAATATGTTAATTTATTGCTTTCAACAAAGTTTGCTAATTCTATAATCTTTTAATAAAAAGTTGCAAAACACTTTTTTTAAACTATTAAAGATTTTTAATAGAAATTTGAAAAAAAAAAGGCAAAAATCTGTTTTTATTTAAATGGTTAACAAAGTTAAGTTAGTAACAAAGTGAGAAATATATGGAGGTGGGAGAGGTAGAGTTGAATCTTTTCTAAAGAAAAAATAGTTACTGTGTCTCCGAATTATAAAAATTAAAAGACAGATACAATATGATTATTATTTCTAATAAAATAAAAATGTTCATTTAAATTTTTCAAAAACTATCTACATGGAAAATATTATATTAAGACTATAATCTTTCAATAATAAATGAAAAAATAGTTTAAAAATAATATGTGCATATTTTATATGTATTTATCACATAATCACTATTTCTTATGCTAACACATTACTGTTATAAAAACAGGCAAAATTATCCATACAGTAGTGCCACTCAGATGCCTTCTGGCATCCATTGATTACTCTGGTTGGCACTGACTAGCAATACTGTATGGAGAGTTTTGCCTGTTTTAATATGTATTTATGTGACTGAATTCGGACCAATGAAAGGAGATGATGAAAATTAAAAAATGATATATGTGTGTTCTAATGTAGATTGAGAGTTAGTTGTCTATCAAAATGTTGAACATCAAAAAAAGGACAAATTTGGACTAAATATTGTATAATAGACAGAGAGAAAACAGAGATAGAAAAACTGAAATGATAAAGAGAAAAAAGGGCACTAGTAAGTAAATCTGAGAATAAAATAATTTAGTAATAAGATACAGACTTTTCACAGATTGAAGGTAATAACTATAATGTTTATATAAACTGATAAAAAATATCTAATATTTGATTTTTTTAAAATTTAAAATTGTAAACTTTTATAATAGTTTCATATTTTAAAAAAGGTCTACTAAAAATTCTTTTAAAACACTTTCAGTGTTTTTAAGTAAATGGAAATAACTAATCCCTATGTGATAAAAATTTAAAATTTGCTAATAAAATTTATTCACTAAAATGTTTTAAATAGAAAACTGTTATACAATCAGCATAATCATTTTAATAAAAATATTACAATAATATTTACTTTAATATGTTGAATTTTTCCCACAAAGTGATGGGTCAATTTTTTGCATAGCTCAATAATGAAAACAAAAGATATATACCTAAGCACTGTAATTAAGAGTTTAAATAAATTCAATATATTAAATACATTTCTATATACAGCAGTTTTCTTAATTACAAATTTGGATTTGTTATATAGATTGGAAAGAGTATGTTATGTGATACGTGGCCTTGTTTGTTGTATAGCCATATTGAAATACATTGATAAAGTTCTTACTGGTTGAAGTCCAAAATTCTTTTATTCTATAAAAATAGTATCTTGTAATTTAGGTTGACCTTAACTTTGTATGTATATAGTATTCATATTATTGCATTTAATAATACATAAGTTACAAATCATTTGGAGATAGTTTTTCTTATGTAGAATATACAATTCACTGTAGGATTTTTCTGGCTTTGTTTTAGATTAGCTTATAACTTGTTCTTGAGATAATATTCAGTAGTTGGTCTTCTTTAATTACTTATCAAAATATGCAATAAATAATATAAGGTTTTTTTTGATTAATTATCATTGCATGAAGATAGATAAAAGTGAGAATCAGATTTCCTGCACTTTTGACTTTATGGTCAATGGCTTGTATCTGCTATTGCTACTATTGCACTATTTTTTGCAATTTATTTTTATTTTTACAATACCAGATTGTGTAGTAGTCTTTTTTTAAAGCTTATGACTGTCTTCAATTTGCAGTTGTCTTGTACTGCTGTTTCTTACAGTTTTAAATATCTAGCAGTCTTTTTCAGAACTGATTCATCAAAAATTCAACATCAGTAATAAAAGGCAGTGAAAATATAAAAAAGTGAAAAAATGGAATCAATATTTTATAATCAATTTATCTCAAATCACAATATAAAAATAAGATCATTTGTCAATTATGGAAATTATAAAATCTATTTATATAGTCCTTGTATAAAATTTGTAATACATTTAATTATTTATCATGGTGCTACTATATGTTTAATAATAAAGTATTTTTCTCAAATTAACAACCAACTAGTACAAGCAGTTGTCCAGAATTCATGGTTTTCCTGATGCTTTGACATATAGAAAGAAATTAACAACCAACTCTTTTTATTGCTTTTATTTTATCTGTCAAATTTTTTTCTAAAGCAAGGACAGCATTAAAATTTACTCGATATGCAATGTCAGACTAATGCAGAATATAAGATGTTAGCTTTGCTCTTAATATTTTATTATCTAAAAATACTACTTATAGTTGCACTACTTAATATATATTTTGGTACTTATGTATTAGACCTGCTATGCCTTTTCACATTCATATCAATCCACTGATAACTTTCTATTCTTGTGATCTAACTAAATAATGTGTACATTTGGATCTTGTACAAATTTTAAATATAAATTCATCAAAATGGACTACATGTACATAAATATGTATGTGAAAAGGTGTAGCAGTTCTAATATGTGACAGTAATTGCACCAGACTAAATCTAACAATAGTGAAAATATTAATTTCTAATAATAATAAAAATATGAATTTCACACAAAAATAAATCTGAAAAAGTTTTATGCAATTCCCAAATGTTATTTTAAATATGGACAAAACCATCACCAAATTACAAAATGCTTAAAATATATGCATACTGTACTTACAGTGTAATATATAACAGGAATGAAGAAACAATCAATTCTTCTGTTATCTACTTTATTTTAAGTGGATAAAATTTTGTTTCAAAATGGAGACTAAAAGTAAAATTTTTTATTTTTCTCAAAATGGAGACTTACTTAATTTGTGCAATATAATGCCTGCATGGGATCCTCACCAGAAATGTTAATGAATAGTAAATGTATTTATTTTAACAACAAAAAATTAAATTGATACACTTTTATTATTTCTTCAATGTGATGGATTAATTTTTTTTATGTCATTCAGTATGAATCATCTGAAGATGGTCATTAACTGGCAGTTCATAATTCAGCAGTTTTATAGACATTCCAATAGTCCAAATAAATTGCAAATTCCTCTTCTATATTTTGTTTGATGGCTTCCATCACAGTTGCCACTGTTCTACCATGAATCCTTATGATGAAACACTTGTCCATCTCCCTGCTCAAGACATCAAACATCCACTATTTTGGAAGAATTTCTCTGGTTTGTTTTTTCCTTTTTGTGCAAAAGACTCTGATGATTTTAATGATTTTGTTAGGGTCTCCAATTTTATATTTTCTCTGTTAAACCAAGCTCTGTTTTTTTCCCATTCTATGGATATTAATTTGTGAACCCAGCTATAAATAAATCAGATTGCCATCAAAAATGGAATTCTAGAACTTTCCAACCAAGTTCCCTCATAAAGGCCTATTTTATTCTTACATTCTCAAACATAACTGCTTGTCCACAGTGTGAATGTACTTGACTGCATTGATCTCAGTAGTGGGTAAAATGTTATCATTTTGTATTGCTTTTTAAAAAAAAAATGTAGTATTAATCTTACAATTGGAAAAAAATAAATCAGCATTGAAGTAGAAAACATTTTGAGAAGAATTTGTTCAATGAAATCTGGACAATAAATGAAAGTATAAATTTATCATGTTATTGGATGAGATCAGATGAGATTGCAAGGTTAATCATTGATCATGGATGTGAAAAAGTGTAAAATATTTTCTACATTCCAGGACTAATACATAAGTATCTATATTTCATTAGAATTACAAACATACTAATTGTTTAATTAATTCCTCTCACTCAAACCACTAACATATGACAAAAATGATTCTGTTTGGAGAAACTATTTTTTAATCTAAAGCTTAACTACTGTTTGAATGTTTAACTAAATTGTGGAAAAAATATAAATAATAATCATAATATAAAACATTTTAAGTATGATCTTAATTTAAACCTTTGTTCACTCTAACTGCAATCAAAAGATTGAATGGACTTTAAATCCAATTTTGAGCACATTCATATATTTCTGTTTTTATTAACTATTTTATCTCTTCCTCCATATATATATATATATATATATTTGTGTAAATAAATAAAGTTTTTAGGGTTTTTTTTGTTTAGATTCATAATAATTAAGAAGTTTGTGTATTACTATAATTAAAAAAAAACACACTTGCTTATCACCTAGTATAATTCTTTAGTACCATCTGGTCATTTCTCCCTTGCCCTTGTGCAATCAATTAAGTGTCTGGTTTGCAATGGTTTAAAATGAAAAAAATCATTTCTATCATTGACAATAGCAGGTGTCATTACTTTCAGCCAATTCTTAGCAAAAATATACCATTATATTGTACCAATATTGAAATTGGCACATGATGATTTTGCCTAAAAAATTATTAAATAATAAATAAGTTATAAAAATCTAAAAGGTTTCTTTAACCCTTTTCCCGCCTCTTACGAAGCTCCTCATCGACATCTGATGTCACTCTAACTCTGCCAGTTCTTATGCTAAAATATTCATTTGACAGGTATTGAATAGGTTTTTAAAAGTTCTGTAAGATGGTGCCCTCTTCCGAATTATTTTACAAGTAAAAAATAAAAAAAAAACGCATTTAAACCTAAACAAAGAAAGAACATTAGTTGTGATTGGTTCTTAGCATGCTCTCAGCCGAAAAAGACATTCTGATTGGCTGGAAAGAACAAAGAAACCGCCTGATCAAAGAAAATAAAAAAAAACACACTGAGATTTTCATTTTAAATATGATTTAAAGTATTATAAAAGAATATTTTGAGAAATTACAAATTATTTTCAGAGAGAATACTAAAAAAACAAAATTATTTTCGAAAAATATTGAAGATTTTAGTAAAAATATTTAAGATTTAGTAAAAAGAAATATTTACTTTACTATAACGTAAAAGTCGACCTTTTTGTTTATATTATAGCTTTTATGTTGCCGAAATTGAATATTTTAGAATAAATAAATAGAAATTTATTTTTGAAAGAACTTTCGTTCTCTTCATAACCTGAAAAATTAGTAATATACTTTTTATAAACGTTTCTGAGTTGAATTTAATATTATAGGTGAATATGTTTTAACAATAGGCTTTGTCTTCAGTTTGTGAGTTGGCCAATTAAAAGATTTGATTTTTACCTCATACAACCAATAATATAATTAGCGGTTTAAGGGTTAAGTAAACAAAATCAGTTTGCTGTCAAAAGTAAAATTAAAAGTTTAAGAGTTTATTACAATTTGTTTTCGAAAAAGATATGAATCAAATAGTTTTCCATCGTTAGTTTTTAAAATAAAAAGCTACAATTAATTGATTAAAAGTGGGAAGGGGGTTTTCTTTAGAAAGTTAAAGTAAAAGTTTTATAAAAGGAAGTAAAGTTTTCCTTAATAAGTATTTGTAAAAATAAATAATTTAAAGTTTAAAAAATATAAATCTCTTTTCATTCGAGCTTATTATAATAAATTATATATGTGCGTGCGAGTGTAAATAAATGTATGCGTGTTAGAATAATATTAAAAAAATATAAATGAAAGTTAGAAAGAAATTATATTTGGAAAACACAGCGATGGCTATTAAGTTAAATAACCATTTAAAAAAACCACACCAGCAGTGGGCTACTAATTAAAGATATAAAAACAACACATTTATGAAAGCTACTACTAATTAAACAATTTTCAAAAACACATCAAAGGATTAGGAATTTTGACAACACATATTGCCGGAGGATATTAAAACAAAAACACTTCACATATATAAATAGCCAGATTTTTATCGGACATCAGTTTCAGCCTAGTTTCCAGTGAAAGTCTTGTTTCAGTTCAGATAATAGTGCAGTTTATATTATGTATCCAGAAACAGAAATGCGATGTTGAGCAGCTTTTGGGAATATACGCTCTTACTTCAGCCCTTTAGTCCAACAAGATCATCAAAACCTGCCCATGAAATAATGTCTGCATAACAGCTCAGAAATCCTCTGCCAATGTTCAACTGTCTCCTGAAATAAAACCAACAGATTAGCATCAAATCTCTTCAAGAAATGTCAAATCTAACTGGTTAGCTATACTTCATCAGAAGCAGCCAACAACAAGCAATATCCATGTTCCAAAAATCCTAGGTAAAACATTTTATTATTCTCATTTATATATAGTAGCCACCACTGTAATTCATAAATCCTACAGAGACACGTAATTTGGACTCTATATCATACATAAAATGAACTATTGATATGTGTGTTTAAGTTTCAAATGCTATGTAATACATTATTATTATATATGTGAGTGTATGAGTTAATATGTGCGTGATCATTATATCAGTGTTATTAGTTAAATTAGAAAAATACCAGTGTTCTATTATTAAAATCTACAAAAAATATTTAAACTAGTTTAGAAATGTTAATTTAAAATATGCGTGTGTTTTATTAGAATTATAAAATGTTTAAAATTAGTAAATGTTAGTTAATAAATTGTCTTTAAAATTAAACTTTATTTGTTGGTCAATTCTTTTTATAAATTCCTTTTACAATTCTTTAACCACTAATTATGTATAATCCATTAGTGATTACAAACAGCTGAGCTAGTCATGGATATTTAGGCATTGAGTTAGTGGCCATTGCTCAAAGCGTGTTATTTATTCATTCTTGGATAATTAACTGGCACCCGTGTTTATACACAAAAAAAAGTGCTTTGAACTCTGTTGTTGAACTCAACAGTCGAGAAAAAGTTATGTCCTGGAAATGTAATGCTAGTTATATATTTTATAGCTATCGTTTGGGCATACATACTCTCCGAGTATGTTCTTCTCTGCCTAAGAGGCCGGTGTTTCGAGAACACATATTCAAACCCAGTACAATATAGATAAGTTTTCTTATAAAGCAGAAATATATTAAAAAATTCTCTTTAAAGTAAAGCAGTATATATTTTGTCAAATGTTTGACTGAACTTTTATTTTATAAATAATACATTTGTGCATGAATGGAGACATTTTTTTGCTCTTATTATTCTAAAAAGCTTCTGTGACAGATTGATTACACATGATAAAGAAAAAGATAAAATTTATATAACTATGTATACAAAATTAATTGATATTACTGATGACAATTAGTTAATTATCATTTCTTGTTTGAATTTACATATTTCATTTTAACGGTTTCTCCTTTTGAGATTTTGAATTAACTATTCAATAATGGTTTTCTAATATAAATCTTAAATTTTATTTTAGTGTTATTGGTAAGATATTCATTTATTTTTATACTCTTATTTACTGTTTTTGTAGAAGCAGTTGAGTTTTCACAACTTGATTTGAAATAATTACAGCTATTAACATTTATAACACAGATCATAAAAAGAAATACATGTCAACAAATCTTATAAATAAAATTGTTAGCCTGATGAAATATAGAGCTTAAAATATTAATTAAAATGTCTATGAATAAAACAAAAAAGTTGTCAAAATTAACATATTTGCTATTATAAGATAATGCGAATAAATTATTAATAATTTAATATTTATTAAAAATAAAATTATTTTTTTAAAAATATAAAAACAGAAAAATAAAAGGTGTTTTTCAATCATTTCGTTGTGAGAGGAAAACTTTTCAGAAAGTGATATATATATTAAGGAATAACAGAAAAATTCAAAGCAAGCTTAAATTTATTTCAGTTTTAATTGTTCAACAACCGAAAAATCTTTAAATTCCACTATTAATTGACAAGTGGGTATTAACTACAATTCACTAGAGAATAAAACATATGCCAAAAATGCTATAATAATTACTATTCTAGTCTGGAAAATAATATCTGCCCATTTACTTTATCTTTTTGGAGAAATCTGGTAAAGCCTATAGTATGAAGTATTTTATTGAAACTATTTTATCTGTTTTAACGTTAAATATCAGTAATTATATAAATGCAAAACCATAAAACAATACAATACTAGATTAAATTCAAAATTTTACCAAAATCCTTACACAACCATGGTTTCATCTACTACAAATAGACCTTCTCAAGTGAAAATCAACCTAAAGGAAAACATATATATGTACAAACTAACAAACCTTCCCATAATTAATTTCAAACTCCATTTTCCCTTAATATCAAAAGAAGTCTTCATAAGATTGATAGCCTCAGAATCAAGGAGTTTTATCATCAAAGTCTCCTTTATTCTTCTTTTTAACTCATTCTTTTCATAAAAAATAACCGAAGCATTGCTAAACAATATTCTATGACCTGTATTCAATTCATGAATATATAAAGCTGAGTTAAGATACCTATGTTTAACTCTACTTATATGAACCTTAACCCTTTCATTAAGGCTAAATTTACTCTGGCCTATTCTATGACCTGTATTCAATTCATGAATATATAAAGCGAGTTAAGATACTTATGTTTAACTCTACTTATATGAACCTTAACCAGAGTAAATTTAGCCTTAATGAAAGGGTTAAGGTTCATATAAGTAGAGTTAAACATAGGTATCTTAACTTGCTTTATATATTCATGAATTGAATACAGGTAATAGAATAGTGTTTAGCAATGCTTCGGTTATTTTTTATGAAAAGAATGAGTTAAAAAGAAGAATAAAGAAGACTTTGATGATAAAACTCCTTGATTCTGAGGCTATCAATCTCATGAAGACTTCTTTTGATATTAAAGGAAGGTGGAGTTTGAAATGAATTATGGGAAGGTTTGTTAGTTTGTATATATATATGTTTTCCTTTAGGTTGATTTTCACTTGAGAAGGTCTATTTGTAGTAGATGAAACCATGGTTGTGTAAGGATTTTGGTAAAATTTTGAATTTAATCTAGTATTGTATTGTTTTATGGTTTTGCATTTTTATTTTTGCTAGTATAGTGTTAGACAGTTTTGGTTTTCAGTAATTATATGTATACTAGGCAAATAAAACTGGTAGTACATTTTGATATAAGCACACTCACTCACATGAAAAAATCTTTGTTGGATTCAAATGAAAAGTTATCAAATTTTAAGTTTTATTTTTTGCTGCAATCTTTCTGGAATTTTATATACTTTTGTGTAATCTACATGCCTTTTAAAGTATCCATGAAATATTATTCAAGCTGTTTCTGAAAACAAGTACAATCTTTCCCTCTTTCTTACTGCTGAACAAAAGATATCATTATGGTGGATAATGTGAACAAATATTAAACCTTAACCTTTGAAAAGTCTTCTCTGAAACGATCATAAGCATCAGCCAAACTATTATTATAATTCATAAAAACAGTTTTTAATATCATTTTAAACTATATCAAGTTTTAATTTGCTTGAATTTATATAACACATGATTTAAAAATGTATTAAGTAAAAAACAAAAACAAAAATTTATATTAATAATTTTTATATCTGTACTCATCTGAATGAATGGGAACATTTTCTTGTCATATACATAAAGCAGTACACATTCAATTTGTCATGTGGTTGTAATCACAATAAAAGCCCAGTTTTAAATTTATTGCACTCTGATATGAATTATTAAATTAACATTTAATTTAAAAATCCCAAAGTGAAATAATAATGCTGGTCACAATTCTGTTAAGCTGAGAAAACGCCATGATTTATTTTTTATATGACAAAATTAAAGTAGATTTTTTGAGAGAAAATGGGACAGAACAAATGAGCAAACATATTTATATACATAATCATTCATTTAGATTTGAGACTATTTATATAACCATTAAAATCAGTCAACACTTAGACAAACTCAATATCAATAACAATCTCAATCTGTTGTCAAGGCAACCTCTTTTTAACAAGAAAGGTGAAATACCATCGTACTTTATGATCCAAAAGGCATTTGATTCTATAAACATTTCTTCAGTGATTAAAGCATTGGATCATCAAGGTGTAGATCCAGGATATTGTCATATTTTGAAGAATATTTATAAAAATGCAACAGCAACAATTAGATTACATAATGATAGTAGGAAAATCAACATTGAAAAGGGTGTAAGACAGGGTGACTCCATATCTCCAAAACTTTTTACAGCAGTGCTGCAAGAAGTATTTTGTGGATTAAAATGTGAAGCTAAAAGAATAAAAGTAAATGGAGATTATTTAAGTCATTAAATTTTTCAGATGATGTAGTTGTTTTTGCAAACAATGCTTTAGAGCTACAGGAAATGTTGCAGGAGTTATCAGATGAAAGTAGGAAAGTAGGACTAAAGATAAATGTTAAAAAGACTAAAGTAATGTTTAATGGATTTTCTCAAAATATGAAAATAAAGATTGATTATGATGACTTAGAAGAAGTTACTTGTTACAAATACCTTGGTCAGATTATTAATACAGATGGAAACATAATGAATGAAATTAATCATAGAATTAAACTTGATTGGAGTGCTTTTGGTAGAAATAACTTGATACTAAAAGGAAATATGCCTATGTGTTTGAAAAGGAAGGTTTTTAATAAATGTGTTTTTCCAGTTCTTACTTATGGATCTCAGACTTGGACACTTAATAGAAGAGTAATACAGAGACTTCAGACCACTCAAAGAAGTATGGAGAGATGCATGTTGGGAATAACAAGAAGGAATCGAAAATGCAATATATGGGTAAGAGAGCAAACAGGTGTTACTGACCTCATTGAAAAAATTAAAAAACTAAAGTGGAGTTGGGCTGGACATATTACTAGAAGAGATGATAATAGATGGACAATTGAAATCTTAAACTGGATTCCAAGAGTTTATAAAAGACCCAGAAAAAGACCACATGTGAGATGGATAGATGAAATAAGAAAATGTATAGGGGTGATGTGGAGAAGAGAAGCTAAAGATAGGAAAAGATGGATTGAACTTGGAGATACCTTCATCCTGCAGTGGATTGATAATGGTTGATGATTATGATGATGATGTTTATAGTGACATTAATGATTTTGACCACAGAGACAGGAATAATTGATGCAAAGAAGTTTAAATAAACCTCTTTAGACAGGTAAATATAACCTGTTCTGAATGCAGACTAATAAATAGTCAATTATAACATTCAAACTTTTATTATATTTTTCAAACTGCACCAATGTATTTCTTAAATAATAAGTGTAATAATGTGTTTATAAGTAATCATTAAAATCAGTCAGACAATCCCAATATCAATAACAATCTTAATCTATTGTCAAGAAAACCTCTTTTAACAATAAAGGTGAAATTCCACCTTTATGTAAATTTGCTTTCCCTGTTAATATATTATTCTATTGTTTCTCATAATTATATTGATTTAATTTTGTGTTGAATTATTTGTATCTTAGATATGCATGTATGGATATTATACAGGATTCACTATCTGTGCAATCAAATATTGATACAAAAGCTTGAAAGAAAGTGGCCACAGATAAAATAGTAGAGCTGTAATTTATTACTGATAGAAATTGCATTTTCGTTATAATTTTATACATCAAATAAATCATAATCATGCTTATACAAAAAAAGAAACATGCAAAGTTAAGATTAATTTGTGTTTTGAAATTGTACTCAAATAATAAAAAAAATTTTTAATAATAATATTTGACATTATATGAGATTTATTATTATTTGAAAAATGCATCAATATTAAATTATACAACTCTTAGAACATGTAGTAAACATTAAGAAATAATACCAGGATGGTGCTACCTGTATAGGATTAATGTAATCCACTTCACAATACAAAGTAAAATCATTTTTATTTGCTTGTCCAAGATTTCATGAGGATGTAGATTAAACATTAATATTTTTACTAGAATGAATATTAATTACACAGAATTGTCAATACATCCACTTTTAAATGAGTGTATAATTAAATTTACAAAGAAAAGTTAATTTTTTTTAGTCATGATAATAATTTTAAGAAAAAATACCAAATATATAATATTAAATTATGCAGAACTAGTAATATATAAGAATTAGATTGATAAATTAATATACTAATTATTTAACTCTATGGGTATTTGTTTGGAGATGGTGCTGGTGATATTTCCTCTTTAAATTGCTTTTCTGTGCAACTCTTAATATTTTTTATCAAGTATACATGCTCATATAAATGATATTGGTGTATTAATTTTTAAAAAAAATTCTGAAGAGGTCAGTGCTTTCCATTTAGTGTAGCCTCCATATGTTTAATGAATTTAGATATTTGTAATCTAGTTTTGAAAGCACATGCAAGATTATTTCTAGAAGATTTTTATGATATCCAAAAAAATTATTTTTTGCATAGTTTAATAAAAATTTATAATTATTTTTACATAATAATTATTAAAAAACAAAAATATACATAATTACACTTTTATTTTATATATATGTTTAATTTTTAAAAATAGAAGGTAACAAATTCTAGCATTATAGTAACAAAGAAAGCCATGGCTAGTACAATAACAAAACCTGGTGAAACTGACTGCTAACACCTTTATAGACACTGTAACATGATTTTTTTAAATATTGTAAAATTATAAATGCAATTTTAATGTTTAAAGCGAAATTGTAAAGATTTTTCATACTTCACATTTAAAAATAAATTTCAATATTTCATTGATATTCTGGAGTCATTCATTTGCCAATTTTTCTGAGAACCATCAAAAGATAAAAAAAGTCCATTTTTTATTACAAACTCTGTTTCTTATATATTTTTTCAATATTTTCATTGTTCAAATATAACTTTTTAGAATGCTTTTTTGTTTATAAACTTATAATTTAAAGAAATCAAGTCCAATTAATTGAATTCAAATATAAAATAAATATCTAATATTAAATTAAATGTTGAACATTGACAAAAATTATCACAGGGCTAACAATAGAAAATGTCAACACATTCAAATCCAGTTGTGTACACATTCCTGCCTATTTAAACATTAAACTCTAAGAAAAATATTATTTAATATAAATTGATATAATTTAAAAAGCAGATAATAGTGTTTTGATTTTTATTTGCAATTTAGATTATGCAAAATAATTGATCATGCTATTATTGTAATTATTCATATGATAAATAAATCTTGATAGACAGCACAATCATATAAATTAGCTAGCATTACAGTTTACTAGTCTTTACTATTGAGTTTAAGATTAAGAAACACCATGTTATTTTTTCAAGTTGCCTAATAGTGCTTAATTGAAATATTGGGCGAAGGGAAATTTTTGAAGACAAGTTTAATAATAAGAATGATTTTTAGATATTTACAATTATAAGTAAAACTAAATTATAGTCCTTATCTATGAGAGGCAGTAATGTCATCAGCCATGGCAGTAACTGTTAGGCCAAATTGAAAGAAGGTTTTAAAAAATACCCTGATTCCATTTGTTGATAATCTTTTGTTTAGCTATGTACAATTTATCACTGTTAACTAAAGGAAAATGCCATAAGTGAAACAAGAACTGTTAAATATTAAATAAGAGGTTATTGGACTTTACGAAAGAAGCAAAAGTGAAGAGAGATATGATTTGAAAAGAGAATATGCACAATATTGGATGAACAAATGGGATTGGAATTAAACCACTAAACATCACATACTCAACATTCTTTATGCTTACAAAAACTGTTTACCCAGAGGCTAAACTCTCCATACAGTAGCACCACTCAGTGCAATTCAGAGTACTCAATGAATGATAAAAGGATTGTGCATAAAATCCCCATTGAATGAGTAGTCATTAGATGGGGATTTTATACAAAAACCTTGCATACGTTGATTACTATGGCTTGCACTGATTGGCATTACTGTATGGAGAGTTTAGCTTTTGTGTAAGTGAGATTGGATTTATTATAAATAAAAAATGAAAGATCAGACAAGTGGCAAGATAATTTATTCAATTTAATAAAAGATATGCAAATATTTAAGTTTATATCTTAACAAGTTTCTTTATTGTGATAAAGAAATAAATTTTTTTTTATATAAATATATAAAATACTTTAGATCATATCAATATTTCAAAATCTTCATGGAAAACCTTAATGCTAGATTTGGAAATTGATGGAAAAATGAAAGTTCTACGGATAAATTTGGCTATAAAAACAGAATTGCAAGTGGATATAAATTTATGTAATTTTTATAAAAAAAATTTACATAGCATAAATTAAATTTGAAATGAAGTCGAAGCATGCAAATAAAGGAACAGCATAATTACATTAAACTTTGAGTAACTATAACGATCTTAATACATTTCAATACAGGATGTAATCATTATTTACTGAAATGTAAAACAAATGTTAATGCAAAACCAGGCAAGTGAAAAGTATTAAAACAATATTAATACTTGATTTTTTTTACCCTTCAGAAATACTTCAGTGAATTTAAATTAGAACTTAGTAATGATTTTCAAATACTGATAGACTTTGAAAATAGTTAAGACTTGACTGAGATCAGTAAGAAGGTAAATGATTCTTTACTAAAAACTGTAACAAATATATCTGTTAAAATCCCTGAAGAAAGACAATAGTATATAAAAAGAAGATGAAATATGGAAATATTTAAAAATGAGACGAATTGGACATCTGGAGTTCTATAAAGTATTATGAAAATAATTAATAATAATATAAATATATAATTGTGAATTAACAAGAAAATATATAGAACAATAATAAAAATCTCAAAAGTATATATGTAAAAATTATTTCAATAATGGAAAGTTGTTTAAACAATAAAAAGAAAATATTAAACCAATAAACATCACATGATCAGCATTTCCTATGCTTACATAAGCTGTTAAAATAGTGACAAACCTCCATACAACAGTGCTACCCAGTGCAAGCCATATTAATCAATGGATAAGTTTTCTACATAAAATTCCTATCTCATGCCTACTCATCCAATTTATCTGGACTAGTTTCTAACTTGTGGTTTGGTTTTCATCAGTCAGGAGCCTTGGACCTGAAATCACTGTTGATTAGATTGTAAGACTTAGATCTAGTGCTCTCAAAACCAAGGATTATCACTGGTGAAAGCCACAAGATAAAACCTAAACTGGAGATAATAGATGAGGCACTAGATCCATATTTTATGCAGAAAACTTCTTGATTCCACTAGTTACTATGGATTGCACATAGTGACACTGCTGTATAGAGTGCATCACTATTTTATCTGCCTGTGTAAACTTAGGAAATGATGATCATGTAATGTTTAACAGTTTAATACCATTCCCACCCATAATATGGTGGTGACTATAATTATTATAGAACCAATAACACCAAAATGTATAGATATGAACTAGGTTCAGATCTACATGAGTCTACATGCATATAAACTTGGGTTTAAAATATGTATTTTCAATTTGGACTCATAGCTTTATAGTTAATTGAAAAGGGATTGTCTTAGATCACAAGATCTAGATATAGTACCCTCAAATTTAAGGCTCCTCACTGATGAAACTCACAAGCTAGAAACTAGTCCATAGATATTGGATGAGTAGGCACTAGTTAGAGTTTTATGCACATACTTTCTTGCATCCATTAATTACTATAGCCTGCACTGGATGGCATTACTGTACAGAGAGTTTTTATGTAATAAATATAATGTATCAAGAATTGTATTAAAATAGTGGCGGTATCAGGGTTAATTTATGGTAATGCTGCCTTTTGTGATAATAAAGAAGTATTAGGTTACTTAGAAAAAGTATAAAGAAAAGTAGGAAGATTTGCATTAGATAGAGATGTGTGGTGGGTGGCAAAGAAAGGAGAAATGGAATGGTCAAAGTTTTTATATGAGAGACAAAAAAGCAAAATGAAAATGTTCGGTAGTTTGCAATTTGTGGATAGTAAGAGAATTATTTGTAAAGGACAGGAAACAAGATAGGTTAGAAAAGTAGTACAGTAAGCAGATTTGAATAAAGACATTATGTCAGTATACTTGTACAAAAGGTGGAATGATTGTGTTAGGAGGATTGTTGAGTGTTATAGTGGCAAAGAGTGGGATAGAGGAATAGATGCATTAAATACAATAGAGAGTTGGAGAGATGGAGAACAAATATGGAGAGTAAAATGAGATTAAATATATATAGAAGTAGCAGAATATTGGGTATGAGTTAATTTATGATAATATAAGGAAAGTATGTTACTATTTAAGGCTTAAATATGATTTTTAGTAGCAAAAAACATACACATAAATGGAGAAATGTGATTTAATCTGCAAGTTATGGTAGGAAGACATAAAAATATTAGGCACCTATTAATTGAATGCAAATGCTTACAAGCAGAAAGAATACAAATAATGATGTTATGGGAGAATAAATGAAAACAAAGTGATTATAGAGAAGATGGTTCTTGGTTTTTATGCTGATTTTGGAAAAGATAAGGGGATCTAGATATAACGTTGTGGAAATGGGATGGAATGGGATAAAGAAGAATATGGGAAAAAATTAGGGTAGAGTATGGAAAGAGAAGATAAGGTGGTTAGTAGATTTTTCTGGGAATAGTGATGAGAGATTCATGACTTCAATAAAGGAGAAACCATAGCACATCACATCAAGTCACAATGTTTTAAAAAGAAAATATAAAACTATTATTACAAATATCAATAATATAAAATGTGTGAATAAAAACAAAATAATTGCTGCAATTACCATATCTTCTGGACTGCCATGTGTTTTAATGAAGAGATGAGATTCATAATAAAATTTATGAAAAGAAACACTGGGAAAATGATAAAATTATTATTGATATCTTAAAAGAGGGATATGAAAAAATATACAAATTATTGATAAAACAATATTTTAAAATCAATAATAAAAGTATACTAAATAATTGGAAGAATTTAACAATACTATTATCACCAATACAACATGAAAAAAAGGCTCCTCAACAGGCCAAGCTGCTCTCATTTTTAAAACTATTGTAAATTCAGTTAGAGAGCTGAAAAAATATACTCCAATGGCTGTTCAAATTGACATTGAGGCTGCTTTTGACTTGGTCCCTATTGAAATTTTAATTGAGACACTTGCAGACACCAAAATACATCACTATCTTGTATGCCTACTAACCAATCTACTCCTTAGCTATGAAATCCATATTACAATTAATGGTAGAACATCACCTTCCTTCTCTTCTGACCAATACATACCTCAAGGATTGTTACTTAGCTCTTTATTATTTATGTTTTACATTAACCCTCTCATAAACAAAATACAACAAAAATCACAAGGAATCCAAATTCCACACACTGGTCTATATATACTGTATATTGCATACATGGGTGATCTTATTGTTTTTCTTACATCCAAAAAACAACTACCTACTCTGGAAAAAATACTTAATGAATACACCCTCTAATATAAACTCAAGATCAATATTAACAAAACATCAGCTTGGTTTCTTTATACTGGCAAGATAAATAAATACACAAGTTTATCATGGGAAACCAACTAATTTCCTTGAGTTTCTTTTCTACCTAGAGCCCTCTGCAATGAGATAAAAAATCCAGAAAAAACTGAAAGATGCTGATGAATGTATAATCACTTCTCTCTCCAAAAACTATTTCTCACTATATGCAAAAGTATCAACTTGTAACTACAAAAATAACCTATTACTCACCAATCATAAATTTCTTTAAATCTTTCACCTCATCCATTTACTCACTCCGTAGCCAGCTATTATGGCACAGAAACGTAGTCTCCATCTCTGTAAAATGACTTAATCTTCCACCAACCAGAAATGGATTAGGTTTTCACTCCATTCAAATTTTTCACAAATAAAAAAGTATTAATCTCCTAGATGCACTGATAAGTTTTCCAGCTCTTGAATGCATCCTTCAAATAACACCCACAGACTGACCACCACTTTCACTTGGATATTTGTCTTTGCTTATAAACCAACTTCAAAGCATTTATGATCAGATGTCTTTTTTTGGGTGTTGGTAGATACACCTATTGGACTATTTATAATTTGCTGTACCCAGACATAACTATTGATCCTCACTCACCTATGCTAAATATGAACAACAGTCATTTGATGCAGTGATTCAAAAAATGGTCATTGAAATTCAAATTTTTTGACTTTCTTTTAAAGGTAAATCTTCATGCTCTACCTACTTCCTATTTCCTTAAATACTGCATTTTACAACAAAATTGATACTTTTTGTTCCTTGTGGCACAGGAAAGAAGAAACACAACAGCACCTATTTCACATGTGCATAGCTCTGACAAATACCCGAGAAATTATGATTAACACATATAGACAAAATAACACCACATTTGATAACCTAATAGAGACACTCAGTAAAGGTTCAATACCAGCAGCTCATGCAGCAACTTTTTGTTTATATAGTTGCTGGTGCACCAGATGTAATATTTGCCTTGGAAACAATACCACAAAGCACCCAGCTACATTCACTAATAAGCTTGAATAACTAAAGGCCAGAGATGGCAAAATTGCATGCCCAGATATATTTGCTGCTACATGGTCACTATTAAAAATCTGAAACAAATCATAACCTCAAAAAACAAATAATGACTTTTCTGTAACAAAAACAATTATTATTTTGTTGTTGTTGTTGTTTACATATCCTTTTTTCAACAATTTTTTCTGTTTGTTCCAAAGCTATATAATTTTAAACCATGCATTTTCAACAATGTAATTTTTAATAAACAACAAAATTTTGATTTGGAACACATGGATAAATAAAAAGAAAGAAATCATTACAAATAATAATAAATGTATAATTGCTAATGTAAATATTTCTACACTGTAAAATTTTTCTATTTAATCTTATCTCCTTTAATTTTACTGTAATCATCTATATTAAAATGTACCCAGTAATTAATAATTTTAAACCTATTTGAACAATGCTGTAAGGTTTTTCTAATTGATAACACATTTTTTAGACCAGTAATGCCTTTGTAACACTGGCAAAACCATTGTAAATTCATGTAATCTATTTTTTGTACAATAAAGTATATTATTAAATTTAACAATACTTTAAAAAGGTAGTAATAAAGATATCAGAATTATAAACTTGTCAGTTTTATATAAAATCTTGGCCAAGATATTCACAGTAAACATTGGAAACAAAACAAAAGATGAAGATTTGCTTAAAATTATTTTGATACAATGCATACATTTAAATATTAAGAACAGTAAAAGACTATGCCAATAAATAAGAAGTGTCATTATGTTTTTGATTTATAAAATAAAAAAAGGCATTTGCTTTTATAAATATATCCAAATTGATTAAAGTTATGGATCACCAAAATATCGACATAAGACATTGTCAAATGCTGAAAAATATTTATCAAAATGTAGCAGCAGTAATTAGGCTACATTAATGCTGAAGGTTAACATTGATAAAAGTGAGGGTATGAATCAAATTGATTTCACATCCTTAAAACTTTTATAGCAATTTTACAAAAATATTTTGTGGATTAAAATAGGAAAAGTATAAAAATACATGGATGAGATTGGTATTGTGAATTCTGCTTTAGAACTTCAGAAAATATTGCAAAAGCTATGAGATGAAAAGAAATAAACTAGAAGAAATATTAAAACTAATAAAACTGCACAATGGATTTTTTTAGAAGAAGAAATTAAAAATTGATAATCGTGTATTATAACAAATTAACAACTATAAATATCTTAATCATTAGTGTAAATAAAAAAATAATGGAAAAAATTAATCATAGATTTAAACTTGTCTTTCTTTAGGCATTGATAAATTTATACAAAAAATCAAATAATGCTTATTTTATTAAATTAAAATTAATCCATCTGACAATTTCAATTAATCTTCCTCAGAGCTTCTCCTTATTATTTAGCTCTGAGGAAGACTGCTAGGCAATTGAAACAGATGGATTAATTTTAATTGAATAAAATAAGCATTAAAAAATTGAAAGAAAAGGTGGATTTGTTTGAGATTTAAATTTGAATAGAGTACTTTTGGTAAAAATAACTATATTAAAAGAAAATAGGCTTGTGAGAGTAATAAACATTTCAGATAACTTAATAAACTATGGAAAGATATATGCTGAGAATAACAAAAAGAGATTGACAATGATATATGTGAATGAATGAATAAACAAATCACAGTGACATCACTGAAAGAAATAAGTGAAATGTGACTGAAATGAAGCTAGGATGAATATATTGTAAGAAGAGATAATGATAAAAGTAAAATTGAAGCCTTAAAACTGAATCTAAAAATGTTATGAATGAAGGATTAATAAATAAGTTTTTTTGTATGATGTGGAGAAGAAAGACTATAAATAGCAGAAATTAGTGAATGAATAACAATTAAAAATGGTGATCATATATATATAAATGTTTCATATTTTTTAATTTAATAATTTGCATTAAAATAATTAATTAATATTTATACAATTAATCAATATATTTTTCATATTTGAGAATTTTTATATATGAATAATAAATAATTGAAAGAATCTAACAATGAAATTTTTTGTTAATCAATAGAAACTCATAAATTTTTTTATGTTCGTTTATTTAAAGATATTTTTTGTAATTGGATATTTTTTACCATTTAGATAATATTTAGATATATGTTTTTTAATGCATTATATATATATATCATGCTTGATGAATTCAAATTCAAAAGTAATGAAAAATTTAATTATTTTTTTTTTATACATTTATTTTCTCATTAAACAAGAAAAAAGGTAGTTCAGTTGTTTTTAATATAATTTTAATTTAAAAAAGAATTTAAAATTTAAATTCATTTCTTTTTAAATGTATATATATATTACATTTTATTTTACAGTTACAAAATAAAAAAATTATATAAAATTTCATTTTTAAAAAAATACAGTTACTTCTTTTTAAAATGCTTCATTATATCACTTAAAATGTATTCAGTGATAGCTTTGATTTATTAAATCAAAATAGTAAAAATTATTATTTAGTATATATGCACTCCAATTTGAGTTTAAGAACACATAGTGACAATATTTTTTTTTATATGACTCAGCAGCATGATCAATTCTACCCCCCTCCATGTTTTTTAAATTTTTGCACTAGTCTTTTCTTTTTCTGAAAGATTTTAATAATTTATCTCTCTTCTTAACTACATCTATTTATAAAAGAAATGGCATCACACTTTTTTAAAAATGACTTATATTTACAACATAAATCATTTTTGACGACACTCGAATAAAATCCATATTAAGTTACTTCTAAAGTGTTTTCTTTAAAAATCTGTTTTTACCCATTTGTTCGACATGTTTATCCCAATGAAAACGTGTCTTTAGAATAATAGACAAGATCCAGTGAGCTGAAAACCATACCAATTAGTCTTATGAAGTTTCCAATTATTACTTAGACCAGTGATGAAGTACCTATGGCACGTATGCCAGAGATATCATATTCGAATTTTTTACTGGCACACGAACTACTTGCATATCATAATTTTCTTCAATATTTTTTTTTGTTTATAAAATCTGTATAATAAAAATTTACTATAAACTAAAGGTAAAATAAATAAATATAATGTTATATTAGAATTCAATTTACAATTGTTTGCAGATGGTTGTTGGGTTCACTTCCCTGGCCGATGCTATGACATATGGGAAAAAAAATTGAACTCTGATTAGAAGCAATAAATTATATTTTAAGTAAAATAAAGTGAACCCGGTATACTATGGTATTATATTCTATAAACCTTTCAAATGATTTCAATAAAACTAGAAAGTAAACTCAGTAAAATATTTTATAACTCTTTGAAGTAATTTTTTACAAATCTAAAGTAAAAGTAATCAAATGGTTTTCTGTCCTATTTTTTTTCACCTAAATGTGTTAACACCATTCATTTTTTTAATGTAATCAAAATTTCCAACAAAGGAACAAAATGTGTAATCAACACCATCAAATGAGGTTTTTATTTTTGCTTGAAGTTTTGCTGTAAAAGTAAAATGAAATTTTTTTATAAAATTATTAAAACTCATTTAAATTTACTTTTAAATAAATTTGTTACCATTATATTAATATGACTAGTGAAAATAAAAAACAAAAATTATCAAGCAGTAGAGAATTTTAAAATTGGTGGACTGATGAGTATTGAATGATTAACAAAGGCACCAGGGTAGTATGGGTTTTATATTCTGGAACAGTTGTATTGAAAAAAATCATCGGTAAAATGGCATTATGAAACCAATCATAAACAGTCCTCTAAAAAAAAGTAAAGATGAACAAAAATAATATATTGCCCAAGCATTTAAAAATATAAATATCCAACCAACATCTGTAATGAAATTTATTGAAAATCATTCAAATATTAACTGCTGTTAGTTTTTTTATTTCAAATGTAATTTCCAAGCATAGGAAACCGTTTAATGATGGACAATATATGACAGAAGCTTGGATAAAATATGCACCAGTTCTTTTTAAAGATTCTGAAAACAAAGCAAAAATTATTCAGCTCATAAAAGATTTATCATTGACTAGAAATACAGTTAAAGAAAGATTCCTGCAAATGGCTAACAACATAACTTACCAACAAAAAGAAGGAGAAAATTTTTTAGTTTAATTTCTCTCTACCTTGATGAAAGTACAGACATAAATGGATCAGCTCATTTGGCTATTTTTATTCACTAATGTGTTGGAAATAATATCAATGAAGAATTGATCAGTTTAACAAAAGAAATAGATATTTGAAACATAGATATTGCCAAAATTGTGTCAGTAACTATAGATGATGCCTATGAATGGAAAAAAAAATAGTTTTCTCACTTTATTTACCAACCATATTGGACAACCACTGGATAATGTTATGAATGTTGTGACTAAGTTAATCCATTTTATATCTACACATTGAGGGAAATAAACTCAGTATACTATGGTTTACTTATGTATAACAATATCTGATGGTTCAGTTGAAGAAAAGTTCTTCTAAGATTCTTTGAGTGTTTAAAAGAAATTAGACTGCTTTCACATAATGAAACAATCATTGTAAAATATAATGAATTAATGGATGTTAAATGGTTTTCAAAAGAAATGTTTTTTACTGATATGTGTTCACATCTAAATGAATTAAATGTGAAACTGAAGGTGAAACATAACTTGTTGTCATGTTTGATTTGATCAAAGCATTTAATGTTAAATTACAAATTTTCAACCATGACGTTATTTCTTATACCTTCAAATATTTTCCAAATCTAAAAAAGTTCTTGATTGATTTAGAATCTCATGAGAAACCAGATCAAGTAAAACTGTAATTTAATCAATAATTGATGAATTAAGATTTACATAATTCAGACAATTTTCAGAAATATCAAAAATTTATTTTATACCCAGACATAACATCAATGGATAGTCTCAAATTACAAATTTTTGAGTGGCTTAATTTGAAAGATATGGAAATGCAATCGATTAATCGATTTTCAATCCAGTTTTCTATGGAAACAGAAATTTATTAACTTGAGAAATAAGTTAAAAACAATGGAAAATGGTTGATTATTGGATATACGTAAAAATCATGCTGAAGAGGAACCAATGATTGCCTAGAATGCTATTCCTGAAACATTTAATAGTTTAAAAAATAGTGATAGCTATATTATCAATTGTTTCCTCTACATATGCACATGAATGACTATTTTCAGAAACAAATTTAATTAAATATTGTTAAATAATTTACTGAAGAGAAAAAAAATTCTCTGAATATTTTTCAAAACTAAAATTAAAACTGGTAAATAGATAAAATTATTGCAGAAAGAGAACAAAAGAAATTATTTATCTGTTTTTTTTTTCTCTTTTACAAAAATTTACAAATTATAATACATTTCAAATATTCACTTTATGTCTAAAATAATATTTGAAAATTCTCATTTCATGTGATGAAGAAAATCTAAATACGCACTATTATTATAAAAAAATATTTTTATGCTGTTCTTCCATAAAATAATAATCAGAAAATAATAAATTCTTTACAACAGCTATATAAATATCAAAATTTTTTATACATTGAAAGTCTTTTTCAGCACCTGATTTGGTGCTTTTTCAAATGTTAATAATTTATTATGTTAATGAATGATTTTAGATATAAAACCGTCTAGTGTTCAAAAATAAAATTAAAACAATCAATAACAATATAAATAATTAAAAAACAAACAAATCAAAACTCGCATATATAAATCCAGTAATTACAAAATAATTGACTATATCATAACAATACAATAAATAAAATAAATTGCAAGCATTTTTTACAATTATATATATGACAATTTATATAATTTTCCATTCATTTTTAATTAACCAATTATAAACCAAATAATAATTAAAAATGAATAGAAAAGTATATAAATTGACATATATATATAATTGTAAAAAATGCATGTAATTTATTGTTATGATATAGTCAATTATTTTCTAATTACTGGATTTATATATGTGGTTTTTTTAATGATTTATATTGTTATTGTTTGTTTTAATTTCATTATTGAACACTAGATGGTTTTATGTCTAAAATAGTTTGTTAATGTAATAGATTATTAACATTTGAAAAGGGCACCAAATCACGGGCTGAAAAAGGCTTTTAATGTATAAAAATTTTGATATTTATATAGCTGTTGTAAAGAATTTATTATTTTCTGATTTATTATTATAAAAAAGGATTAGAAAAAATTAAATGTTTTTTTCCATTATTTAAATAATTCTAAATTTAAGAAGCTTGTAATATTGGTATGGCCAAAGGGGCCACTGCCTACACTATTACAATATATATATATATATATATACACACACACACACAAAGTTGCTGAAAAAAAATTTGCTGTTAACTGCAAGTCTCTTTAATTTTTAGAAAGTTTTAAAAGAACTGCTGTTCAGAGTAAATTTCTAATAGTCCATTCCAAGCATTTTTTTTTCTGCAGCTGCTATTACTATATGATTATTCATATAATAGGTATGGATTGACTGTTCACCAACATGCATTAGCTATCACAGTTAGTTTATTGGTTTTTTTTACCTCTCAATATAAGACCAAGAAACACCATGATTTTTTTTCTCAATTTCCTGATAGCTCTTGACTGAAATAACAGTTGAGTTTTCTTCAAAGCATAATAAATATATGTGTGAATGAATTGTTTTTCTAATAGATATTCACAATTGTGATAGATAAAAAATAATCATAGTTCTTATTCACAAAAGGCTGCAAAGTGACCAGCCAAAGTAGTGGTGGGAAGCTAAAGGCAGAAGATGATAAGCATCTTCTGATTGTGGTCCTAGGCTGCCATTTGATGATGATCTTTTATTTAAGTACTTATAACTTCAGATCATTTTCAGTTGAAGGGAGATTTCCAGAATTGAAAATGGAACTATCTAATATTAAAGGGATATTATTGGAATTTGTGAACTTAAAAAAAAGGTGAAAAAACAATTTATTTAAAAAGGGGGCATGTACTGTACTTTGTAAATACAAGAGGAATATAATTCAGTATAAATAAAAAGTGAAAGAACAACATTAGTGTATCAGACACATTGGCAACATTAGTTATTTAACTTAATAGCAGATATTAAATGCAGATAATTAGGTTTATGTCTCAACAATATCTCAATGAGATGAAGAAGTAGAGAATTTTTGTATGGATGCACAAAAGGTTTTTGATCAGACCAAACAACATTTTAAAATTATGATGGGGAGACTTTAATGCTGGAATTGATAACCAATTGAAAGATGAAAATAGTGTAGGTAAATTTGATTATGGTGATAAAAATGAGAGAGGACATAGACTTGTGGAGTTTTCAGAAAAAGAAAAATATATATTATAATTTTTTTTTTTTTTAGGAAAATGTTAAGCAGACATGGACAAAGAAGAATCCAAATGAAGGAACAGTAGAGTTGGATTATATTGTTACTAACAGAAAATATGTATTTCAAAAATATAATGTTTTTAATAAATTTAACACAGAAAATACCCAATGATTAATGAGATGTAAGATACATGTTAATGCAAAACTAGATACACAAAAATTATTAAGAAAAACAATATTTACTGTTGATATTCCTAATCTTTCAGAAACATTCCAATGAATTTAAATTAGAACTTTCAAATTGTTGTCAAATATTAATAGATTTTGAACATGATTCAGATTTGAACAAAATTAACAGAACTGCAACAAAGATAGTTGGTACAAAGAACCCATAAAATTTCTACTGAGACAAGACAATTTATGAAAAAAAATGAAAACATATAAAAATGATGCATTAAGAAGGATTGAATATCTCAAATTTTGTAAAATGGTATGAAAAAAAAGTTGCTAATCATAGTATAATTGTGAATGAGCAAGGAAAGCTATAAAAGAGAATAAATCTCAAAAGTGTAAAATAATATCTTGGTACTAATAGGAAACATTTTTCTGCAATAAGAAGTAAAGATGGAACTATTATTAAAAAGAGATGACATCTATCAAGAATTATGTAGTGATAAAGAATGAGGCTTCTACAACTATGATATTATCTAAATTGCCCAGGATTTTAAATGAATAAGTGAGACATGTAATAAAATTTATGAAGAAGGAAAAATGTTCAGATAATAATGGAATTATAATTGACATCTTCTAAAAAGCAGATGAAGAAATAGAAATTTTTTTTTGGCAAAATTATATACCAAATATCTAAATGGTAAAGATCTACCACTTAATTGGAAGAATGCAGTATTAATATTAATATTTTATAAAGGAGATAAAGAAAGATTTAGAAATTGCACATCTATCAGTTTTTTATCAGTTTTATACAAACTTTTTACCAAAACAATTACAACTCATCTACAGTGATCTTTGAATTTTAATCAACTCAAAGAAGAAGCTGGATTTAAAAATGGCTTAAATACAGTGGATCATATCCAAGTATTGAGAGAAGTTATAAAAAGAACCAATGAATATTATTTGACATTATGCTGTAGATTGTAGGTTATAAAAAACCCATTTGATTTTATAAGAATTTCTTCAGTGATTAAAGCATTGGATTGTCATAATAGAGACTCAGGATATTATTATCTTCTGAATAATATTTATAAAAATACAACAACATTTAGATTATATAATGATACTAAAAAGATTATAATTAAGAAAGGTATATGGCACAGTGATCTCCAAAACTTTTTACAGTTGTTTGCAAAAAGTAATTTGTGGATTAAAATGGGAAGCTAAAAGAATAAAAGTAAACAGAAAATACCTAAGTTATCTAGATTTTTCAGATAATCTAATTGTTTTTGCAAATAGTGATTTAGAACTTCAGGAAAATGTTACAAGAGTTCTTAGGTGAAATTAGGAGCAAAGGTAAATGTTAAAAAGGCTTAAGTAAAGTTCAATAGATTTGCTCAAAAAGAGTTAGAGACAATTAACAATTATCAGATTATTACTACAGATGGAAACTTTAATGGATGAAATTAATCACAGAATTAAATGTAGTAAGAGTGCTTTTGGTAGAAATAATTTAATATTAAAAAGAAATATAACTACATTTTGAAAAAAAAAAATTTTTTTTAATAAATGTGTTGTCAGTTCTTTACTTACGGATCTGAGACTTGGGCATTTAACAAAAAAGCAATACAGAGACTTCAGACATTGAACAAAGTATGGGGGTACTTATATTAAGAGTAACAAGAAGAGATCAAAAATGAAATAGATAGATGAGAGCAAACAGCTGCTACTGACATCATTGAAAGAATTAAGAGACTCATGTGCAGTTGGATTGGACACATTGTTAGAAGAGATGATGATAGATGGACAGTTGAAATCTTAAGCTGGATTACAAGAGATTATAAAAGACATACAAAAAGACCACATATGAGAATGAAGTAAGGAATTGTGCTGGGGTGATGTGGAGAAGAGATACTAGAATCATCCTGCATTGGATCCCTAATAATTGAAAATGATAATAAATGAGAAGAAAAGATAAAAAACAAAAAGTCTTGAAGTTACATGATATTTTATTTAATAAAATCATCATCATCATCATCATCAAAAATTGATATTTACATACTTTTCAACAAAAAGTTAATAATAAGAGTCAGAACATTTTTTGAAATAATACATATAGTTCAATTAACCATCGAATATTCCCAGCTGGAGAATAAACTAAAGTTAAAAAACACTAAAACTGTCTTGCATTGGTGGTGGAGAGGTCAGCGCGACTGCCTTGCACTTGCAGGCAGTTGTCCGGGTTGCGGGTTGGCGTCCTGGCCGATGCTATGACACTTAAAAAAAAAAAACACGGAAACTTTTTCAAGTGACTATTGGTCAGTCTGATGGATAATAGTTTAATCTTCATTCCTTTGCTATCAGAGGCTCTTTAAAATATTTTTTGCCCTGAACTGCATTGTTTAAAATTGTTTTATATTTTACTTATATATATGTTGTAACACAATTCATAATTTTTCTAATAACATTTTGTTTTTTAAAAAAGCTCATCATGTTATGTAAATATAACTATTTTGATCTATTAATAGACATTATTTTGTTACACTATCTAATAATTTAGTTCACGAGGGAATAATTTAAGAGTTCATGTTTAAATTGTTTTTTGCTCAGAAGTTATAAACAAATTATGTGAAAAATGTTATGTAATATTTTAAAAATAAATTAATACAATCTACAATAACAACAACAACGTCATTATAAATATATTTACCGTATATAATATAAAATGACTTAAATAAATATATTTTCAAAATAGCAATTTATTTATAAAATAGTTAGGTAAATGAACTCAGACGGGAAATATACATTCTTTACGAGATAAACATAGTCAATTACGCATTATATGTTTAAACAGTTAGTTTTTCAATATAATATTTAAATACAAGTATATTATCTATACAAAACTTAATGTAATTAGAAGGGATTTGAACTCAGACTTTCAAGCTCTCTACAACTATCCATTTTATATATCCAACTGACTACTTCAGCATGAAATACGCGTATCGGAGATCATTTGTCGATTTCACGTGTATGTGGTCATGCATGTCGATTGTATAAGATAGAGTGGATAGCTTATTAGAGAGCTTGAAAGTTTGAGTTCCTATTTTTTCAATAAAAGTAAACCTCTTGATCTTTATTCTAGTATTATTTTTTCACAAAAAGCAAAAGAAAAAAATAGATCTTAAATTTATTATCACTTTTAATCATTTGCACAACATAAAATTATAGTATTTTTTTCGATTGTAAAAAAAAAATTAAAAAGATGAAAATTGATTTAAATTAAAAAAGTAATTTCCTTGAAAAACAAAATTGCTAAGATTTTATGATTAAATAAAAATGTATAACAAATTTTGAATGAAGAAAAAGAATACTTTATTTCTTGCAATTAAATCAATTGTGTACACCTTGGCTTCGAATCTAAATCAAATTTAATTTTTTTTACCAGATAGTTGAGTATGGATGTTTTTTTCCAAAGTATATAGTAGATGCTCCTAAACTATGTTTAATCCATAAGTATTTTTTTTAGATCACGTGTGTAAAATCGTTTATTCTTCCATTTTAAAGAAATATTTTTGTTTTACGTTACCAGTAATGTATCCCTTAATAGCATAAAACATTAAAAATTTATTTAAGGGAGTTTCTTAAAATTCTAAAAATACATATTTTTTTAGCTTACTGGATCCAATTATTATAAATATTACTGTCCAATGATATCTTTTTTTTGTTTCATCTATGAAGGAAATAAATGGCAACAAGTTTCCTAAAAGTGTATTTTATATTGAACTGTAGCATGATTTTTATGAGAGAAACAAACCATGTTTATTTTATAAGATTTATCTTATAAATACTCTAAAAAAAGTTGCAATGTTGACTATTATTATTGTAAAGATTACACAACGGATAAAACATTTTTTCGATTAGGCAAAACATTGAAGTTTTAGAAAAAAAAATGTTTTCAGTAGAAATTAAAAAAGAGCACCACAAGATATCAAATAAACATACTAACAAATTAGCATATTAAATTTGTGGGATTATTTGATTGCCATAAAACTACATTTATTTGTACTGGCTGCTGCTGCTGTTCAAACATGATCAAAAGCATCAATATTGAAGCAAATCGTTAAAATAATTTGCAATTTACTTTGACTGAAGTTAACAGATATAAAGATTTCTACAAAATTATTTTATTCATTCATTGATATTTGAAATGAAATTAGATACTGATGTTTTTTTCATATATAAAATCCAATAAAAATATCCTCCTTTTTTCTTTTTAAAAACTTCATTTATTCACATAAATCCATGTATATACTTCAATTTTCATTTTTCTTACATTTTGTCTACTTTTCTGTAGTCATTATCAAGAATATATAATATATATATACACAACTGCAGATCATTTTCAAGTGAAGGAAGATTTCAAGAATTAGAAGAAGAACTATCTTATATTAAATGGGATATTATTGGACTTTGTGAAGTTAGAAAAAAAGGCGAAGAGACAATTGATTTAAAAAGTGGACATGTACTCTACTATACAGGCACAAATATTGGAAATATAAGTGGAGGAGAATTCATTATAAATAAAAAGTGGAAAAACAACATTGTGCAGATTGATGGTGTATTGGACAGAGTAGTAAGATTAGTTATACTACTTAATAGCAGATACCAAATGCAGATAATTCAGGTTTACACCCCAAAAAGTTATCATAGTGATGAAGTAATAGAACATTTTTATATGGATGTACAAAAGGCTTTTGATCAGAGTAAACAACATTTTAAAATGGTTATGGGAGACATTAATGCTAGAATTGGTAAGCAAATGAAAAATGAAAGTGCTGTAGGTAATTTTGGTTATGGTAATAGAAGTGAGAGAAGACTTATGGAGTTTGCAGAAAAATAAAAACTTTATATTATGAATTATGTTTTTGAGAAAAATGTTAAAAGGAAATGAACATTGAAGCATCCTTATGAAGGTACAGCAGAATTGGATTATATTTTGCTGACAGAAAATACATATTTGAAAAATTGTGATGTTCTTAATAAATTTAACACTGGAAGCGATCATCGATTAGTAAGATGTAAGATATGAGAGACAAAAATTATTAAGAAAAACAATATATACCATTGATATTCCTAATCTTCAGAAACATTCTAATGAATTTAAATTAGAACTTACAAATTGGTTTCAAGTATTAGTAGATTTTAAACATGATTCAGATTTGAATGAATTTAATAGGAAAATAACTGATACACTTTTAAAAACTGCAACAAAGATAGCAGATAAAAAAAAGCAGCAATTGATCAATAAAATTTTTACTGAGACTAGAGAATTTATGAAGAAAAGAAGGAATATGAAGATATATAAAAATGATGCATGAAAAAGGATTGAATATCTTGAATTTTGTAAAATGGTGTGGAAAAAAGTTGAAAATGATATAAAAAATTATGACTGTGAATTAGCAAGGAAAACTGTAGAAGTAAATAAAAGTGTTAAGAATGTAAAACATTTTGGTATTGGTAGGAAATTTATATCTGCATTAAGAAAAAAAGATGAAATTATTACTAAAAAGAGAGATTACATCATGGGTAGAAGACTTCTATCAAGAATTACATAGTAATAAAGAACAAGTATCTCCTATATTTATTATATCTTCTTAATTGCTCAGAATTTTAAATGAAGAAGTGACACATGCAATTAAATTTATGAAGGAAGGAAAGGCTCAGTTAATGATGGAATTATAATTGATATATTAAAAAAATCAGGTGAAGAAATAGAATTTTTTTTAGCAAAGTTGTCTAAATAATAAAGATGTACCAGATGATTGAAAGAATGCAGTATTAATATTAATATTTAAAAAAGGTGATAAAGAAGATATTAATAATTAGAGAACTATCAGACTTTTATCAGTTTTATACAAAATTTTTACTCAGATAATTACAACTCGTCGACAGAGAATATTAGATTTCCACCAACCAAGAGAACAAGCTGGATTTAAAAATGGTTTTAGTACAGTAGATTGTAGCCAGATATTGAGAGAAGTTATAGAAAAGACAAATGAATATGAGTTTCTATTATGCTTTGGATTTGTAGATTATGAAAAGAGATTTCTTCAGTGATTAAAGCATTGGATCATCAAGATATAGATCCAGGATATTGTCATATTTTAAAGAATATTTATAAAAATGCAACAGCAACAATTAGATTACATAAAGATTCTAGGAAAGTCAACATTGAGGTATCTCTAAAACTTTTTACAGCAGTACTGCAAGAAGTATTTTGTGGATTAAAATAGGAAGCTAAAAAAGTGAAAGTAAATGGAGACTATTTAAGTCATTTAGATATTGCAGATGATGTAGTTGTTTTTGAAAATAATGCTTTAGATTTGCAGGAAATGTTGCAGGAGTTATCAGATGAAAGTAGAAAAGTAGGACTAAAGATAAATGTTAAAAGACCTAAGGTCTATGGTTAATGGATTTTCTCATAATATGAAACTAGAGATTGATTATGATGAGTTAGAAGAAGTTAACAGCTACAAATACCTTGGTCAGATAATTAATACAGATGAAAACATAATGGTTGAAATTAATCATAGAATTAAACTTGGTTGAAGTGCTTTTGGTAGAAATAATTTGATACTAAAAGGAAATATGCTTATACGTTTGAAAAGGAAGGTTTTTAATAAATGTGTTTTACCAGTTCTTACTAATGGATCTGAGACTTGGACACTTAATAGAAGAGCAATACAGAGACTTATGGAGGGATGCATGTTAGTAGTAACAAGAAAACATTGAAAATGCAATATATGGTAAGAGAACAAACAGCTGTTACTGATCTCATTGAAAAAATTAAAAGACTGAAGTGGAGTTGATCTCAACATATTGCTAAAAGAGATCATAATAGATGGTCAATTGAAATCTTTAACTGGATTCCAAGAGATTGTAAAAGACCCAAAAAGATACCACATGTGAGATGGATGGATTAAATAAGAAAGTGTGAAGAGAAGCTAAAAATCAGAGCAAATGGATTGAATTTGGATGTACTTTCATCCTGCAGTGGATTGATAATAGTTGATGATGATTATATATATACATTATTATTATAAATATACGTTTTTTAAAAAAATATTTTTAACTTATTATTACTCCTATTAGCAAATTTTTTAAGAACAACAATAAGAATTCTCCTTTTTTTTTTAAAAATATATATGTTTTATAAAATATAATATTCATTTCATTTAATCCAAACACCTATATATTTTTCTTCTTTTTTTAAAAAAAACTTTATTTCTTTTTACCAACTATATATACATATTCACATCTTTAACACTCAACATTTCAACCAGTTTTTTTTTTTGTAGTCATTTTCAAGGATCTATAAAATTACATGTTTATACATATTATTATTACAAATAAATTTCATATATAAAAATTTATATACCTTTACCATAAAAACAATAACATTTTCTTTTTATTTATCAATATATTTTTTAACATATATATTAATTATATAATTTATATTTACTTACTTCTTTTTTCTCTCCAACCTTTTTTTTTTTTTACATACTCATTTCTTTAAATGCATAAAAATACCAACAATTTTCTTTCTTTTTGTTTTTTTATACTCTTAACCAATTACTTTAAAACAATACTCTTTTTTATATACTATTCTTAAATTTGTTTTTATTTTAATTAAGAAAGAATGATAAAAGAAAGCTTATATATAAAGAGGAAAAAAACCTGTCTTAAATATGATGAATTATATAAAAAATAGATTAAAATAAAAACAAATTAAAAATGGTATATATAAAAAAGGGGTATTGTTTTAAAGTTAAAAAGAAAAAAAAATGTTGGTGTTTTTTAAGTATTTAAAAAAATGAGTATGTAAAAGAAAAATATTAGAGAAAAAAAAGAAGTAAGTAAATGTAAGTTATATAAAGTAATATATATAAATGTATATACCCTTATCCTAAAAAGCATATATATATATAAGAGAAATGTTATTGCTTTTTAGGATAAGGGTATATACATTTTTATATATTAATTTTATTTGTGATAATAATTATAAATATGTAATTTTATAGATCTTTGAAAATGACCACAGAAAAAAAGTGGTCAAAATGTTGGGTGTTAAAGATGTGAATATGTATATATGGTTGATAAAAAGAAATAATTTTTTTTAAGAAGAAAAGAAGGAAAATATATAAGATATTTGGATTCAATGAAAGAAACATTATATATTTTTTAAACATAATATAATAATATTCTTTATCGTCTTGCTAATTCTTTTTTTATTTTTTATTTTTTTATTATATAAATTGCATTTACTTATCTTCTTATATTCTTTTAATTTTTATATATTATCAATTTTTTTACATCTTATCCAATCATTTACAAAACCAGCAATACTAACAACTTTTTATATATTCCTATTTTTAAACCTTACACATTACTTTTAATTACAAACATTTTAAAAAAAACAATTTGTTCTATTAAAAATTGGTTTTTCTTTATATAAATAAACTTTCCTTTAAAATTCGTTCTCTACACAATTTAACTTTTTCTAACATTTTTATAATAATATTTCTATGTCCAAGTTTTTTAATATGTGTAAATATTTGAATTCCTATCATTTAAATGCTATTTCAATCCTGTTTTTATTTTGTTTTTTTTGTTGTATCAATATATGATACATTCTTGTTATCTTTATTACAATCTAAGCATTCAATTATACGAATTCCATCTTGGACCTGAGAGCATTGCACTTAGATCTTATGATCTAATGCAACCCTCCAGCAGCCACCTTTTACTTTTTTTAGCTAACTATAAAGCTTTGAGTCCAAAATAAAAACACAATAATGTTTTAAAAATTAAGCTCATTAGCTTGTATAAATCTGAACTCAGTTCAAATCCCATACTAGTACAGTCACTGGTCAGGCCAGCAGGACCTGAAGAAGAGGGGAGAATAATATCTTTCAAAACATTGTGCATTTACTAACCTGTTTGATATGCTATTACTAACAGTTGAATGTATTTGAAATATTTAAATAAAAGTTAAATTTTTCTAAAGACATTCAATACTCATATTAAATGGTGGAAATAGTCCAATATAAACATATAAATAGAACACCATCATCACAAATCTTCAGGCAAATTTTTATTTTTTGTTTCATTTATCAAATTACCTAGATTAAATATCTTTTTGTACACTAGTTTAAAAATTAAATTGCTTCCCTTTTTATATTTTTGTTAATATCCTTTATTATCTTTTTTATATCAAAGAAAGTATTTTTTGATAAATTGTAACTACAATATACATATCTTTCCTTTTATTCAAATTTCTTTTTATTTTTTCAATATTTCTTTTACTAAATAATTTATGGTACTTGGAACTTTATACCCATGAGGTCACCAGAGGTGCTGATTTCCATGTCAACCACAGAAATATTCAGAGTAGGGTACCTTTATAAATAATTTTTATTGAATAATCATTTTTTAATGCCTCTTCCTTTATGTTATCCATTTCTTTTTCAAAATTTTTTTTCTCTGAACATAAATTAATTGATGTTATTAAAAATATTTATTTTATGTATATATTCTATATCAGATTGCCAATTACTTAATAACACATGAGATGCAATAAATAATTGGCAATCTAATATAGAATATGTTCATAAAATAAATTTTTTTATAGTAGAATAAT
The DNA here is from genome assembly GCA_028023455.1 of Epiperipatus broadwayi. Classification (NCBI taxonomy): domain Eukaryota; kingdom Metazoa; phylum Onychophora; class Udeonychophora; order Euonychophora; family Peripatidae; genus Epiperipatus; species Epiperipatus broadwayi. Next base: position 99,353 of record JAQFVV010006987.1, on the reverse strand, counting down.
TACAGCAATTAATTTATGTTCAGAGAAAAAATCATTTGAAGATGAAATGGATAATATAAAAGTAGAGGCAGTAAAAAATGATTATTCAATACAAATTATGTAGTAAAAAATATTGAAAAAATAAAAAGAAATTTGAATAAAAAGGAGCATATGTATGAGGTAATATATAGTAGTTACAATTTATCAAAAAGTACTTTTTTTAATATAAAAAAAGATAATGAAGGATATTAATAAAAATATAAAAAGAAAAGCAATTTAATTTTTAAACCAGTGTACAAAAAGATATTTAACCTAGATAATTTAATAAATGAAACAAAAAATAAGAATGTTGAAAATATAAAAGTTTATATAATTGAATGCTTAGGCTGTAAGAAAGATAACAAGAATGTATCATATATTGATACAACAAAAAATAAATTAAAACATAATTGAAACAGCATTTAAGTGATAGGAATTTGTATATATATAATGAGAAATTTGAACATAGAAATTTTAATATAAAAATGTTAGAAAATGTTAAAATATATAGAGAAAGAATTTTAGAGGAAAGTTTATATATCAACCAGGAAACCCCAATATTAAATAGAACAAATTATTTTTTTTAATGTTTATAATTAAAAGTAATTTATAAGGTATAAAAATAGCAATATATAAGAAATTGTTAGTATTGCTGGTTTTGTAAATGGTTCAGTAAGATGTAAAAATATTTGTAAAATATAAAAATTAAAAAAATATAGGGGATAAGCAACTATAATTTATATAATAAAAAATAAAAAAAGAATTACAGGTAGATGATAAAGAAATGTTATTATATTATATTTTTAAAAAATGTATATATATATAGTTCCTTGATAATGATTACAAAAAAATTGGAATGTATGAAAGATGAGAATAATGTATTTTTGAAGTATATATATATATATCTTTTTGAAGTGTGTATATTGTAAGAGATGGAAAACCCACCCTTTCATTTTGACATGGCAGTATAGTTTAAAAAAATCTCTTTGATTTAGTTTTACTTAAGGATTTGTAAATAGGTTGTTATTGTTATTTAGTTCATGTTTATTTATTTATTGTAATATATGCTTTGTTTTACGATGATGAGACTTTAATAGTAATGAATATATATATATATAAATTCGTGAGTGTGTGCATAAAAAAGATTATTAACAGTAGTATTTAAATTGCTAAATATAATTAGATTGGATTTTTTTTTTGAAAATTATAAAAGATGTAAGGATATTATCATTCGGAGTGTTTATTTATTTATTTATTTTGTAGATTGTAAAAATAAATTTTTCAATGTAATATATATATTATTTTGACAATTATTTTTATTTTGTTATTTAAAAAATATTTTAAAATCAATAATCAACTGTGCTAAAGATTTTTCAATCTGCATGTGAATTTATAACAATAGGCCAAAAGATTACTATGGAAACCCAGAACATAATCACCATTATTATTAATTAATAAAAAACAGAAGAAGAACTACAAAGTATTTTTTTGGATATTAATCTAATAATTACTGGATCAAGATTTAACACTAAAATGGCCGGCTAATTACACTTTGTTATCCAAGAGGCAAATCTGCCTCTTCTCTGCCTAACTTATTTCACCATTGGAGTGTAGTAGAATATGTAGCCTGAAATTAAACCTGCATTCATAAATATATTTCAGAAAATAGCTATTTATATATTTGTTTTAACTTCAAATTTCTTTAATGATCTGGAGTAATAGTTAAATTTAATTATTTGTATAACTGAATATAAAGAAAATGATTGGAATAAATTGTTCTAACAAGAAGAAAAAAAATCTACCAATTCATTAATAATATGTATATATATTTTAAAGTAACTTCAAGCTACTCTGGGATGAATAAAATAAAATAAAACGCCTGAAATAACTGGTTGATTTAAAAAGGAAGAGACATTAAAAGAAATTAAATGGTAATTAAAATTCATCTTTTATATATATATATCGATTTTTTTTTTTTATAACATTTTAAAACATATCTTTATAAAAATATATTGTGATATTTGAAAACTAACTTATAAGTTTCTTTTTGAATGTTAAAATTTTAATAATAATGAATGTTAATTTTTAATATATGTATATTTGTTTCTTTATTTTAAAAACATTTTATATCTTAAATCGCGTGCGAATATGTTGTCAAATGCCAAGATGAAATTAGTGATGGTAATGATGGATATATTTTTTAATATAGTATTTGATTCACGTTTACACACACACACACACACACACACACACACACATATATATATATTAAATAATAAATGTCATGTATCAATTTAGATTGGGAAGCAATAAATTACATTTAATTTTATAGGAGTTGTATAAATATATAAATTTGTATAGAATCATATTTAGAAATTATATTATTATTTAATAATTATCTTAATTCTTCAATTATTTTAATTGTATTAATATTAGATTTTGAAAAGATTGAATTAATTTATAGTATTAAATATGGAAGTGATATACATTAATATTCCCACAGTAGTATTTGAAAGTTGTCTTGATATATATATTTTGCTTATACATAAGGACTCAGATGAGATAATATTTTTATATATTTTGTGTTAGGTTTAATAAACCTTAAGTTAATAAAATTATGGAATAGATATTGAACTTTCCAGGCTAGGATAAGACTTATATTAATAAGAAAACTCAAGTCATTGATGCCTTAATTTATTGAAAAGCTCAGGTAGTTGATGTAGCTAATAAACAAGAAACCCAAGTAGTTGATGTTTCTCATAAAAGACATGGTTTAAAATAAAGTGAGTAAATCCTTATAGCATAGTGGGAAGAAGTTTTTGATATTGTCTTCTGTATCATTTTGTTTGTTGATCCAACCATAAAAAAATACATCTATAACCTAAAACAATTTATTTATTTATTTGTCTATTGATTTAATTTCATAACACCTTTATACACTTCCTATGTAAAATATAAACTGCAAGTTATCTGTATTATCAGTAAATCTTGTATTTGATTTATATTTAAAAAAATAGAACATTTGAAAAACAAAACAGTTTTATGTTCGCCATATATATATATATATATATATATATATATATATGTATATATATATATATATATATATATATATTGTGCCCTTTTGTATGGGTCACCATTTAATTTTGTGCTAATCTATTAAAAATTTTAAATTTAAGATATATTTGAATATGTGATGTTGATTTTGCTTATGGTAATATTTCAAAAGATTTAATGAAAGCAATCTATGAGTATTTGATATGTAAAATTGTGCTGATATTGAGAGAGACATTTTAAAATGATGATGATTATAATATATAGTTGGAAAAATGGCTATAATCAATACTGCATGAATATATTTAATAAATAGGTATTTAAAGCTAAAAGTGTTTAAAAGACAAGTTAAAATTAAATGCATATGTTTGTTGTTGATAAAAGAATATTATAAGAGAATATAAATATTTTAATTATTGTAAGTACTTAAATAGAAGATTAATATTTGATTTTAATAATATCGAATTATTGATTTAAAATCTATTATAATATCTTAAATATTTAAAAATATTTATTTTAAAAATGCAATTGTTAGTTTATTTTTAGACGACGATAAGCGTTTCTTGTGTTATAAAAAAAAAACAGATGTTAGTTAAAACACACACATGCGTGGAAGTTGTCTAATAAAGTTGCATAACTATTTTAAAAATCATGTTGTAAAATTTATAAATAATACGTGAGTTATCACGAGATAAAAATAAAGATAAATCAATGTAGAATATTAAATCTGATTTTAAAATATTGTTTTAAAAATATAACGTATAAAAAAGACTTAGTTTATTTTAAATAATCTTATAAAAGTTAAAATTAAAATCAAGTGAAATAATATATTTTTTAAAAGTGTTTAATGGATTTAAATAAACGATAAGAATTATTTTAGAAATTTAATAATGTAATAAATATTAAATATTAAATAAGTCATTATTTATTTTTAATTTTGTGTTGTTGGTAAATATGTAAATAAGCCAGCAAAGTTGATTGTTTAATCTACCAATCAAATGGGAGGTTTCTTCCGGTATAAAAGCTCAGTTCAATTGTTAGGAGAGGACTTTGTGATTGAATTTTCAAGTTAATTGTGCTATTAGAAAAATAGCTAAGTAAATTTATAGACGCTCTAAAATCATTTTTTAAAAATTACAAGAGTGTCGTTATAAATAATCTCTAAAAGTTTTAAAATGATAGATATGCAGTGTTAATTTAATTTTTCCCAATCAACCGTCTCTAAATTGAAGCTCAATTTGCAAGCAAATGGTCATGGAAACATCATATATAGTGAAAATATATCGGAAACTTTACCCTAGAAATATGACAAACGCTGGATTAGTTCGGAAAATTACGAGATGGAGAAAAGTAGTATTTTGGACAGTATATAATTTTAAAAGCTAATTAATAGTGATTATTAGAAAATAGATATTTTAGAGAATAAAATACTTCTTATGAAGAAAGTATTTTTGCAAGCTATAAATTTAAAAATATATCTTAAGTAAAGATATTAAAAATGAAAGTAGTTTTATAAATACTTGCCTTGTTAAGTCTTTATGTTTAAAAGACTGAATGTTGATGATTTTAAAAGGCAAATCAATTGAAATATAATTAGCTAAAAATCTTAATATAATAAAATTATTATATTGAAATAATTTAAACGCAGGTCGTTTATAAATAAAGAAGCTTATTCTTACCTAGATATGTTGATAAGAAATGCGCAAGTGATACGTGGACGTCCCAGTTAATTTAAAATAATTAAATGATAATTTTTCATAAATTATAGACTAATTCAAGAATAATAACTTTTAAATAATATTTTTTAAGAACTGCATCCGGATCAGATAAACTATTTTAATTTTATTAACTTTTGTTTTGGTTTTTTTTTTAAAAGAACATTTTTGTTTTCATAAACTTTTAAAAAAACACGTGATGGACCGGAAACAGGAAATGGTGTGCTAGTGAATATGTGCCTAGGATTTTAAAAAAAACTTTATGGTGGAAAAGAAAACATCGATGGAGTCATGTAATATAATTTTTGTTTTATTTATCTAATATAAAAGTTAAATAATATTAATCTATTTAAAATAAGATAGGTACATTTCTTAAAATTAATAACTAAAGTAATATAATAATTAATTGCATAAGTTTATCTTATAATTAATATAAAACGTAATATGTTAAAGAATGATTGTAAGTATAAATGTAATTTATTCTATGAAGCTGTAATTCCGAAGAATATTGGAAGATGGACTGTACATTAAATCATTATTGATGGTAAAATTATATAATAATAATTTTGATGTATTTAATATGTTTTTCTTTAGATCAACCGAATGATATGTTAGTGTTGAATGGATGTATGAATATTTTAAAAAATACACACACATTATATTGGCAGTAACAGTTTATTTAAATATGCATAATTTGAATTTATGATATAAATATGATACAACATTACATAAAAAGCTTAGAAATAATTATATGATTCTTTCGTAAATAAATTTTGATTTTTATTTTTTATTATTATTATGTTGGAGTATTAAAATTATATTTATTATTCATATGGGTAATTATTTTATTTAAAAGTTAGGAAGAGATTTCAAGGTTTATATTTTATTATATTTTATTGGATAAATTAAGTTAAGTTTTATGTAGAAGTTTATGTTTGAATTAAAGGTTTACTGAATATGATGAAGTATAAATAGTTTTGAATAATTAGTATTTATGTAAAGTAGATGATTGTTTTTCCGGAAAGTTTAAATAAGTTTTAAAGGATGTTTTGTAGATAGAAATTTATTAGGAAGGAGTAGTATAACACATGGATTAAAGTAATAATTTCACACAGAAAAGAATCATAAAATTTATCTAATATAGTGCTTTATGAATTTGAAATTGATGAATAATTTAAATATTATTATTTTAACAGTACATATATGTAATGCATATTTAATAAAAACATATAGCATGAATTGCATTAAGTGAAATATAAAATTATAATCAATTATTTGTTATTACATTACACGGATACATTAATTTCTATATTATACTATTAAAGTAATACTAATGATAAAGTAAACACATACTATTACATTATAGAATGAATAATAGTAATACTTAATTGATGTAGCAATTTTAATTAATGAAGGTTAATTGTTTACATATGCTACATAAAGATTATATACATAGAATTTTTCTTGTAATAATTGTAGCTTACTGATATGTATTTAAAGTCTAAGTTTTTAAAACATACTTCAATATTATTGGTATAGCATTTTAAAAGAATGTATAGATTATTTAATATGAGTATGAGTTAATAATAGTGTAAACATATTGTATTATTATTATTTTCTTAATTTTATTTTCTTTGTTTTCATAAGTTGAACTGTAAATATTGTAAATAAATTCTTAATCAAAGTTAATGTAAATAAATTTGTTTAATTTGTTTTAAAAGTGTGTCGAGTTCATTATTTTGCACCACAGCATTTGACAGCAGATAATTTGAAGAAACATAATATTTGCACAATGTGAATTTATTAATATTATTTTAGAAATAAACACAATATTTTCCTGATTATCATTTATGAGAATTGATTGACATTATTACATCATATTACAATGGTCATAGAGTATTTATAATGCATAATATAAGAATACAATATTAGTTGTTGCCACAGATTATTGAATTATAAGATTTTGATCTATTCCAAAATTAAGATACTATATGAAGATAAAAGATATACACATGATTATGTATTTATTTAATGATTGATGATATAACCAAAATAAATAAGACATAGTTATACCCTAGGATTAGTATTGAGTATTATTATTATTAGTATAAGTTAGGTGTATTTAGGTTTGATATAAAATCCCATATCATACTTATTTACATGAGTTATCATTACTTTAAGATAATTAGAAGAACCTGAGATTATTTAATTATATTCTGAAAATTAAAAGTTAAGATTGATTTATTTTATCATTATTATTAAAGTTAGTTTATTTTATTTAAAAGCCATAAGAATGCTGTAGAGGTAGTAGTAAGTTAATAAGGAGGTGACAGTATTCTTATGCCATTGAGACAATGTCTTGGAAGATATTGACTCAATGTAAATCTACTTATTACTTTGTAACTTTACTTCACAGTCTCATGATTTTGGTTAAATACTTATTTAATTAGTACATACTATAGAAATATATTGATTTTGATAATTGATAATAAATTTAATTAGAATATGATAGTATAAAAGTAAATTAAAGATAGATATACAAATTTTTAATTAAGCAGAATAATTTAATTGAGCTAGTTGTATTTCAAATTATATTATATATCGAGAAGTAAGGGTACAATATATATATATATATGTGCTATTATAAAAACATAAAATCGCAATCTTGGAATAAAGCTTGTATCATTTGTTTTTATAAAAGAATGACTATGAGATTTTATTTGAAATTTATTATTTTTTTTCTTTTTAATACATCAGTTATTAATTTTGACAAGTTCATCTATTTGACTAAATGATAATCTTGTGTTAGTAGATTATTTTCACAAACCATAAGTAATGGAAATATTAAATTACATGTAATCTTACTTGTGAATATATATTTTGGATTCAATAAAATTTCCTTTGTTCCAATTTCTATTTAATAACTAATCAAACTGTTAGTTAAGTTAATCCTGAGAATTAATCAGTAACATGCCTTAATCAATGCTCTGTACTATTTAGGTTTATTTTGTATAGCTAGCCACAGTAACAGTATAAGTAATAATTAGAGTATATTCAGTCATGAGTAATATATATTTCTTATAATATAGGTCATTTATTATCTGTAAATTTATAAATTAATAATTTGTTCAAATCAAGTTAAACATTATAACCTGCTTTATTGTAATTCATACTCAATGGATTGAATTAGTATATTTTATTATATTAATTTTAATGATGGAAGCTATGTCATATGATGCCATTATACATACTATTACAATATATATATATATATATATATATATATATATATATATATATATATATATATATTGTGACCTCTCCACCGCTAGTCTTCATGCCATGCGTTGGCAAGCCATATTCCTTTACTGTAACCTTCTCCCAAAGACTGCTATACTATAAATAAATCATATCACATGTTTTAGGCACCATAATCACTACTGTACCCTAACTACAGCTAATCATCATGCCATCCACATTGGTCAGCATAATCACATCTGTAACCTAGCTTATAATCTAGCTGATCATCAACGAATTATACAGCACATTTTAGTGATCAAATTCTCTTATGGAACCTAACATATTCACACTATCAATAATATAGCATGAAGAAACAAAAATGCAAAACTAACGAAATGATTCCTGGATTGAGTAAAACTAGCATGAAACTGTCAATCTAAAGAAGATCACAAGGTGACTAATAAAGATAAAAACTTCTGGTCAAACCAGCCCTGAAATCAACACAAACAAAATAAGATGAGTTAACTTTGATATTCAGCAAATTAATAAAATAACTAATAATTATATGTCTTGAGTGATGATGAAATTCAACTTATAAATGAAATGATAAGTAAAGTATGATATAGATGATTAAATGGATGATGGAAAGAAGTAATAAAGGAATAGTGGAATGAAATGAGTCTAAGAGTGAAAAGAAAAGAACGAATATATATGAGAATAATGAATGACTAAGATGATGATAGAATAAGAATTAATGAATAGTTGAGATGATAAAAGAATAAAAGTTAATGTATGATTAATCAATTATGATAATGAATTAATGTCAAATGAGAATGAATAACTAAAAGAACGATCAAGATGAAATTGAAGAAAAATGTTCATAATGGAAACTGAAATCTTAAATTATAAACTAATATAGTATTCAATAGTAAAAAGATCAGCTAACTAAAAATAGGGATTTCAAGCTTGACACAACCAGAATATCTATCATGAAGTTAAAACAAACTATACATCTTATGCCAAAATAAGTAATTTACATATTAAAGCTTAGCTAACTTTTATAAAATAGTGAAAGTAATCTATTTTAAGTTCAACTATAATAATTAACAAGACATAACTTTATTACAAACTTAAATTTTATCTTGAAATTTAATAACTAATTCTTCTCAGGGTTCTAACACTCAAAATTGTTATATAAACTATATTTGGGTCAGTAAGAGGGATTTTACCACTACCCAAACATAATGCACCTAATAGCTCTCAATATAACTTAAATCAGAATTATATTTAGCAGTTCTAAAGAAACTTTATAACTAATATCAACTTTAAAATTTATGAATGGAAATGGCTTTTTGATAATTAAAAACAATAACTTACCAAATTCCTTTTTCTTAAATAATTATAAACCATGTGATCAAGATCAGTGAATGATAGCTCTGTGGATTTAACTAAATCAATTAAATCAAGACTATGTTTATCTTTTAATATATTGTTTAAAACAATCTGTACTACAAGTTATTAATATTTCAATTATTGTGTGATGATGCATTAGATGTACCAATAAATTATAAGACCAAAATTGTTATGATATAGCATAATATAGTTAATAGTGCTATATTGGTTGATGATGGTTTTTATTTATAATCTTCTGATAGGTTGATAGCAATAACAATAATAGTGTATAGATGTGGTAATTAGCAATAAGACTACATGCAACTACATAAATTTTTTAACTACAACAAACTTTATTAACACTATGTACAAAATTTTAATTTACAGATATGGCATGAAATAAAACTAATCTGTTAAACTAATTTATGGATGGGACAAATACTTATTATCCCCTTGACCATATATTCAGCAAATGACATAACCGGCTTAGAACATAATATTCACAATATCATTTATTACATTTTGGCGTATTTTGTTAAAATAAGATACTAACTTATTTAAGCTGACAAGCACTTAAATTTGTAACTAGCAGCATACCTAGAATTTTAGAACATGCACTAAGTATAAATTTAGAATTCAGACAAAATTTTAAAATATTGCATTTTCCTAAAATCCTTACTTTTATCAGAATATGATAAGGGCAATTATCATATTCTGTGCAATTACCAATTTATATAACTTTAAAATGAATAAGTTTAGTGCATTAAATGAATGATTAAACATTCAAAATCAAATAGACCTAGATCTCATTAAGCATTACCAATGTCCACAGCTCAACCCTTGAATACGTAACTGATCCTACAATTCTATTGTCACATCATTATTTGATGATAATGAATCCATTCTGCTAATGTGCATCTCTTACTTTTACATTCTAAATTCTACAATTACAAATAGATTCTGGTTTGGTCTGTCAACAACTGATGATGATCCCACAGCATCACAAACAATATTTCGATTAAGAAAACACTATGCTAGATGAGTATTTCCTAAATTTAATATTATTTTATACTTGCTATATGATCTGGACCTAATATACTTCACCATACGCGGTGGAAAAACTATCTCTATATTATCATGAGGAATTTAACACTAAGATGGGAGTCTTTATAAAAAACAACATGACAGTTGTATAATAATATATGGTTGATTCTATACCTCTCTATGGACATACATACGTGTGTGGGCCTTGCCTCACCATGAAAAGACTAGAATTCAAACCATAGGTATCCTTTCTTTAGGACTACTTATGCTTATAAGCATTCATTAGTACTTAGCCTCTCCAAACTTTTCTCTCATGAAATTGGCCATAGATGACACTTCATCAGCATATATTGGATGCCATTTCAATTGGAACATCTCATTAACTAAAAACTGTCACTAGTATCATAGCAAGACAAAAACAATACCAACAATAACAGTGAAAATCTACACATTCCATTTTATAATATAAAATCATTAATGGATCAACAGCCCAAACCAAAATACCAATGTCCAATGATTGTTAATCATTTTAGAATGATAACTATATTTTTATTAAAGAGAGCACAACAGATTTAAACAATAACGATCAAACCTGTATTTGTATTCAAAGTGGACACGTTCACTTCTATAGCAAATTGCAAAATAAAAAAAAAATTTATATCAAATTTTCTTTTATATCAGAAAATAATTCAGTCATGCCACTATATATTTTTGATAAAATGTCTGTATATCTATCTCTTTATTAATATACCTTAAAACCAATTTTTAAAATATGAGAGAAGTAAATAGTTTTTGGTAATCCTGACGTTTAGCGCCCCGAACAATTCTCCCTCTATTTTTAAAAAAATGAACTATTTTTTCACTATGTAACTATATCCAAGTGTAAATGCTAATAAAAAAAGATTAAAAAAAATACTTACATTTACATGCGTATTTTTCACGTATAGCGGTCTTTGCTGTATATAGAACTGTAAATAAATGACGTATATTAACTGTAAATGTTTTTCCGTAAAGAAGAATAAATAACAAGAAAACAAACTTACATTTTTAGGAGTAATTGGAAGCCACACAAGCGAGGAAATGCACGAAAAGCCACACAAGCGAGGAAATGCACGAAAAGGTCGTCGCGTGCGTGCAGATTTCTGAAAGAAAATTCCTGCAGGTAGGATGAGAACAAAGGTGTGCTCATCCCAAATTGGTATTTTAGCTTATGCTATGCGACAGAGTGGACATAGGCATAATTCCACGCGGTCAAGCAAAAGTAGTTCAGAATTTGTCTCGTGTCACAAATGACGCGTGACCAAATTGCGTGAGTCTAAATACAGCCTAAAAAAGTAATTATTTTTTTGGTTATTTATTATTCTTTATGTAATTGCAGAGTATATGTAACTATAAATGTCTTTTTTACATGAAGATGAATAAATAAAATGGATGTAACAAAACTTAATTTTTTAGGCTCTATTTAGTCTCACGCAAAGTTGCTATAAAAATTATGAACTACTGTACTTTGGTCATTTGTGACACGTGACAAATTCTGAACTACTTTTGCTTGACCGCGTGGAATTATGCCTATGTCCACTCTGTCGCATAGCATAAGCTAAAATACCAATTTGGGATGAGCACACCTTTGTTCTCATCCTACCTGCAGGAATTTTCTTTCAGAAATCTGCACGCACGCGACGACCTTTTCGTGCATTTCCTCGCTTGTGTGGCTTTTCGTGCATTTCCTCGCTTGTGTGGCTTCCAATTACTCCTAAAAATGTAAGTTTGTTTTCTTGTTATTTATTCTTCTTTACGGAAAAACATTTACAGTTAATATACGTCATTTATTTACAGTTCTATATACAGCAAAGACCGCTATACGTGAAAAATACGCATGTAAATGTAAGTATTTTTTTTAATCTTTTTTTATTAGCATTTACACTTGGATATAGTTACATAGTGAAAAAATAGTTCATTTTTTTAAAAATAGAGGGAGAATTGTTCGGGGCGCTAAACGTCAGGATTACCTAGTTTTTTATCATTCTCTCAATAAATGATATATATATATTCGGTTTTCTCTTAACTAAAAAAAAATACATAAAATAACAGATGTATATATTTTGCACATCTCTTTCCTTTTTCTTTAACCCAACATATATATATTCATGCCACCATAAAACGTATATATTTAAAATAAATTTCTAAACAACATGCAAGTGATATACATAACAGCAATTACATAAACAATATAAGTGTACATTTTTATCTATTAAATTTTATACTCTGTTCCAAGTTATTTATCCTGGTGAGTTAGAATAATATAAATGGTTATTAGGATGATCCATCAGTCTAGATTAAGCATATATATTTCGTTATCCTGTTGTATGTATAATAGCACAAAATTCAACACTTATCCAAAAGTGGAAATTATTTGAGAGTTTCCGTGGTGATAATTCATCAAACAATTAACATTCATGTTTTTAATTGTAGCATATTTATTAAAAAAAATGAATTTATATACTTTGCGCTAGATAATTCAAAATAAACTTCAAAACAAACTTATTAAAATCTTTATTGATTTATTAGGTAAGCGTTTCAAACGAAGTATAATAAAAATCATTTATTTACGTTTAAAACAAGATAATTTTTCCTTGAAAAATTAGTGGAAATTTTATTTTTATTACTTAGTATATTTATCTTTCTTTTTCCTTTTTAAACTTTTTGTGAATTTTATTCCTCTCAGCACGGCAATCCATATATGTGTAGCAACTTTAAATAATCTGAGCATTGTAAATATTTTAAAATACTATTACGACGAACGTATATTTTTCCAATACAATTTTAAAAACAAACATTTATTTTATTATATTTCCATTGGCAAAATAATAACTATCTACCAATACTAAGACGAATTTATCCAATTATCACGTTGACATATCTAGAATTTTAATCAGCTGGTAATTGACTATTTCTTTCATTACATAGGTTCCCGCGCGATAAAATTTTGCAGACAATAGAAAATAACATTACGAAATCATTTTCACATTAACTTTATTAAAAATTAGATTATTTCAAAATGCCTTTAAATTTATTTACTATATATCATATATAATACTTGTTTTAATATTATCTCCAATGATTATTATTATTATTTTTAACTTGATATTTTAACTTTATAAGCATATAACATCGTTCTGCTGGATAACAAGACTAGCGCGCGAAATATAAACATTATCAACTTTTTAGTCTACTTATAAATGATTTGCGTGTCATTTCCAAAGAAGATATTTCAAAAATATACACAACATAAAAGCAAAGGCTTACTTTTACTTGAATTTTCCTGGGTTTAAAGCAGTACTTGTTCAAATAAAAACTTATCTCCATGGTTTTAACTTCCTTCTCCAGTGTCAATCCTAGAAAATATGCAGTCGTGGAAATGGCTTAAAATATAGCAAGGTTTTTAAGATTTCTTATTCAAACATCTTTAGACAGCAAGGTATTCTACTTCTATACAATTAGATTTCAGAATTTTGTTGATTTTTAATTTTTTTCTTATTTGAAATCAGAGCTGAGGTTTGTGTTTACTTGGTTCCTGTTTTTCTTAATTAGTCCACCCCTCTATAGCTATGTTAAAACATATATAGCTTTTATTATATTGCACTCTGGGAGAGAATTTAAGCCAATAATTTTGATATACATAATTAGTATTACCCCCTCTGTCTTCATTTTTAATAACTACCCATTTTTATTTAAGACAGTTCTAGTTCAGTACTAAAAAAATATGTTTAAGGAATTTACTATAATAATTGATTTTACAAGACTTTAACAATTTGATTTAATTATTTATTTATTTCAATTGCTATTCAAAACTAATAAAATAGCAATGTATTTATCTACCAAACAATAATAATACTTTTAAATTGTTATTTTAGTCTAGTCAGAGCCTAGACTGGGTTTGAAATCTTATCTCCACTTAAGCAAATTTCCCAGTACATTCAAAATAATCTCTATTGAAAGCCACTTTAGTAAGCCTTTGTTGCCAAATATATCATCATTTAAAATTTTGGAATTATTAATTACAGGGACCTAAATAAAAGGTCACAATATATATATATATGGATTCATGTGAATAAATAAAGTTTTTAAAAAAGAAAAAAAGAACAATATTTTTATTGGATTTTATGTATAAAAGATTATTTTTGGAATCATATTTTTTAAAGAGGAAAAAGAAATTTTATTGTTATTAATTTTAGTAATAATAATGATGATATTTTAAAGGTAAATGTTGATGAACTGTAGTTTTAGTGAAATGTCAATGTGATTAGAATTTACAGATAGCTATTTTAGACCTTCCCATAAATAGTTATGTCACAAAACAATCACTATAAATACTAAGAATGTACAGGAATACTGTTAGGGGATGAGATCACAAAATAATGCACATTACATAAAACAACTACATGACAGTAAAAGGTAGTAGATATTTTTAATATCTTAAAAAAATAAATTTTGCTGAGATAATTTAAATTTGATTTACTATTTTAACAATATTTTTGTGTGTATGCAGGTACATTATGGTATATGGCGTTGAAACCTATAAATTCTACCTCATTAAAATAAAGGGAATTTTTTTAATAAAAAAATAATTGTAAGTTATAATGAAATGTTTAAATTGTATAATTAAAAATTATGTAAAGTCATGCATGGCTATATATTACTATAAGAGTATTAAATAGGTTATGCAGGCTTATTAAACCGTACAAAAAGACAAAAAAAAAAAAAAAAGAAATAAGTAAACTTATAATTTTTTTTAAAATTAAAATATTTCACTTTTTATTTAATTTTTTTTATATTTTAAACTTTGTCTTAAATCTCTTTGATAATCAGAATAAATAAACAGATTTAATTAATTTGTAAGAAGATTGAGTTGTTTATGAATTTTTTAAAATTAAAAATCATATGAAGTAAAATGAAAGAGGTAAGAAAACAAATCTAAAGTAAATTTTTTTAGTTATTTTATCTGTATGAAATGGGTAACACAATTGAGCAATTTTACTATAAAATGATCTGCCTCATTTTATTCATTTTCTTTCTGCCTCTTGCTGACCAATAGTCTTCCTTCATTCACTCTCTCTTTTAGCAGGTTATTTTAATACAACTTTAGGTAGGCTACTCTGCCTCATTTTGTTCATTTTCTTTCTACCTGTTCTCTCTCTCTCTTTTAGCAGGTTATTTTAATACAACTTTAGGCAGGCTACTTTAGGCAGGCTAGGCCTACATTTTTTGGCTACGAACTGCAGCAATTGGTATTCATTCATATTGAAAATTACTTTACCAAAGTTAATATTTTTCATTTATCTATTGGAAAGTTAATTTCTCTTTCACTCACAATTATTACCAGCAATTTTTAAAAGCAGCTTGTGATAGCAAAACATTTTATTTTTTTATTATAGCTAGATGCTAAGCTATAATAAGAAAAAGAAAATCCTTTGTTATCAGAAATTGCTTACTTCTGGTAATAATTGTGAGTGAAAGAGAAGCTAACTTTCCAATAGAGAAATAAAAAATATTAACTTTGGTAAAGTAATTTTCAATATGAATGAGTACCAATTGCTGCAGTCCATAGCCAGAATGGGAGCCTACTTTGAAGAGAATGTCTCAGTCTGCCTAAAGTAGTCTATCTAAAGTTTTGTTAAAATAATGTGCTAAAAGAGAGAGAATTAAAGAAGGCCATTAAAAAAATCACTTTCATATTAAATGTTTTTCAAGATATATCAGATCTACTGACAAATGTGTTATTATTTAGGATATAAATTAGAACAAAAACTCAGTAAATGGACAATAACAAATTATCAAATATTAAAGTATAAAAGTGCACATGTAACCCAGGGTACAAGAACATCATAGTGAACATCAAATTGTGTCATTTGAAAAACAGAGCAGGATTAAATGTGTACACAGTAAAAGATTCAGAACAGAGATATAACAGTATGTACTTTGAAACACTTTAGTTAAATGATCTCAATAAAAATATGAGATTATGCTATTTTTTCTTCTGTAATAATTGTCAATATTTTTTAAAGAATAATATTTTTTTGTATTTCTTTTATTTGTACATACATCATCATTATCACCACCACCACCCTACCATCATCATCATCATCATCATCATCATCATTATTATTATTATTATTATTATTATTATTATTATTATTATTATTATTATTGTTGTTGTATAAATGAAAGAAAATGCCCATTTATTTATTTGAAGATAATTTAGATTAAAAATGCATTTGTAAATTTTTTTTATTAATAAATTGTTAGTTTTAGTAAAATGTTTTTCTTCATAGATATACAATCTTATAACTGAGAGACAAAAGTAGGGTATGTGCGATTTATAAAATTATTTATATTAAGGTAAATAATAAAGAGAGTTAATTTAATATATTATAACAAAAATGCCTTAATATTTAAAATGGCTGGCACTCATTAATATATAAATATTTCATCATCATGTGATCCATGGCCATCATTAAAATTATGGTGAGAAATATAATTAATCTATCTGTCAAAAGTATATATATGAGTGTGATTGCCCAAGTAAAGTCTGGTTAAAGCCTAAAGTTTGATTCCAGCATGGTACATTGGACACCTAACTAGGGCATGAATAAGATACTTTAGTTCATCTGGCATATTTTGTTGCCCAAAAGAAGCCATAAGCTCTTACACTATCTGGTGCTATATATAATTAGAAATTTTTGTTAATATAGGAACCTCAACCTGTTTTCAGGATACAAAATGTATACTTTCACTCCAATGAAAATAAAATATTAAAAATGTATTACATGTTTAACAAATATGGTCAATTAACTATCATTGTGATGATATATTTTGTTGTAAACCTAGATTTGATTTTAATGCGGGTTGTCATACAGTATTACATTAAGTTTTTAAATATTTATTTATTTACTAGGCAATCATAATTTTTAATACATTGTATCATTAAGTAATATGGGATCTAAATGTTGATAGTATATTATAAATTATATTTTTTATACAGTGATGAAACTGACTTTTTATGGAATAGAAACACACTACACAATCTTTTTTTAATGTTTTTATTTTACTTGCCACGACAATTTCACATATTTTTCATTCATAGTTTAAAGTTTTATACAAAACAAATTAATATAAATAAAACAATATAATCATATCAAACAAAATGTGTTCTATTTCATTGGTTAACTAATCCAGTATATTATCCTATAATTAAAATTTGAAATTATTAATTTTTATATTTTAATTCAATCTTCCGTTTTTTCATAGCAAAATTATCTATTATTTTATCATAATAATCGTTTTTATATTTAATATATTGAAGCAATTCCTTCTCAATTTATACCAGGGCTAAATTTGATAGCCTTGATTGTGAACATTTATTTCTTAAAAAAGTTTTGACCCTTTTTATTAAACGGGAAAAAGAAATTCCCCTTGGTGCTGTTGTATCAGGGAATGTAAGCATTAGTTTGTTTAATTTAAAATATTCTCTGAAACAGCTTTCCAGCTCTGTTTCAATCAAAACCTGCACGACTTTTGAGTGCTTTTCTTGATTTTGAAGTTATCATCCTTGAATACTACTTTCGGTTCACTTTTTAATGCTGCTTTATTCAAAAAAGCTCTGCTAGGAACTTTGTAATTTAGTAGATTTTCTGGGAAAGATTTTGTGAATTCTGGATTTGTCTGACAACTTTAGAAATTCAAAATTTGTTAAAGAACTGAATCTGTTGTCCAATTCGGAAATTATTTGTTTAATAGTGACATTTAATAAAATCATAAAATATTCTTTATTTGATACACTTGAATCAGTTCGTTTAATTTTAATATTTTATAAATTTTTCCTTTTTATCAATATTATTCCAGAAATTATCATAATTTACAACTATTATTTCTATATTACTTTTAAAATTATTTATTGCTATTAGACAAAATTGCATATCAGATGCTTTAGTTTGAAGAACTTTAAATAAAATATCAGTATGAGGGAAAAATTCATTAAAAAAATAAAGCAGAACTATAAACTTTTTGTCGTTTAAATTATATAATAAATCCTTAGATTGTAAAATAGCTTTATTATCCCAGTTACTTTCATTGCCAATTATGTGTTCAAAAAAAGTCATTAAATGTTTTTTTTGACTCAAATATTGTTTGAACAACTCATCATTATATTCCCATCGTATTGAAGCAGATGCAGAAATTTTTTTCTGTATGATTTTATTAAAAGCAGCTAATCTTTTAGAAAAATGATTGGAAAATCTGACGAAACTCGGCAAACTTTTAAAAAACCAGCACATTCTTTTATTTTTGATATAGATTGAAAAAGAACAAGATTTAATTTATGGGCAAAATAATGAATATAATGTGCGTAAGCAATTATTTCTTTAATTTTTATTTGTAAACCACTAGAATTCCCAGACATGATAGTGGCATTGCCATAACTTTGAGAAACAAATTTATTATAAACTTTTTCTTTTTTCAGAAATGGAATAATAAAATCAAATAAATTTTGAGTTGAACTACCAAGAGAAACATTATCCAAAGAAAGAAATCTTTCTACTACAAGACCGTCTTTTTTAACGTATTGAAACATTATTGATAATTATGATTTATTAGAGACATCACTTGTTTCATCTAACAATAATCCCACATAATCCGAATTTTCATAGTCAGTACAGATTTTTTCTAATAAAATGAAAGCATTAGATGAAATTATATCATTTTGTATATTGCTGGACAATCCAGAAAAACAGTACAATTATCTAGATGATTTTTCAAAATCGCGTTATAGATTGCTGATAAATTAATGGTTTTCAAATAATTACATCTATTTAGAAAATCTTGAGATTTATCATCACCTCTGAAAGATAATTCCTGACATGTCAGAAAACAAGTTATATCAATAATGTTTTAAATATATCTTGATTTTTCCTAACCTTTTCATTAAAATTTCTAACAGACACTGAATGAGTAGAATCAATTAAATTCTCAATACGAATTTGACCAAACATTTTAATTGAAATCATATCACTTAAATGTGAACTAATCTCTTTTTCACCCCTTTTTTTCTGCCTTTCCTAAATTATTTATATCACAAAATCCAGTATTATCCAAACACATTTCTCATTTGCAAATAGAAGACATGGCCAGCAATATAATTTATTAGTTTTATTGCAACCTGTTAGCCAGGAAAAGTTTTCATAAAATTGAATAAAAAATTGACTTGTACATCATTTGATAATGGTTTTGATTTTCAAGATAGAAGTTAGCCTACCATGATCTATAATTTTTTTTTTCATTGAAACATCTTGAAGAAAATGGTATTTCCAAAATGTCTTCTATTATGCAATTGCAAGTATTCATCTTTTAGCTACTGTCACTTAAATCTCTCTGCATTCATTCACTCATTAAATTCACTGGAAATAGAATAATGCACTTGTTGCTCAAACTATTTATATCTGCATTTCGGCCTCAGGGTTTGTTCTTGATTGCTATCAGTCTTAATTTTACTATTGTATCAAGAAATATTTGTAATTAGCAAATATTTTTTGGCATTTATCAAACTCAATTTTCTAATCACATAATATGAATTTAATCACTAATTATTAAATTCTTATCAGCTAGCAATCTAAAATATATTTCTCTAATGTATTTTCCTTGCTTTTTATAGAATACAAAACTTATACTTAAATTTCCGTAAACATAGTTATACAAAATGCAACAATATAAAAAATAAATAAATAAAAATTAACTTTAAAAAAAAACTTCAAATTCAATGTGCTGTGTGTGAATACTATTCATCTATAATAATTTGCATCATGGCAAGGGTTGCATAATAGACAAAATGAATATAACACTTAAATTAATAACTATTGAGGTTTATTCCTACAAACTACATATGGATTAAATTACACTAACACTATTATACTTATAATGTAATACAGTCACTTACATAATCTGGCCTCACAGCATACAAAATAATAATAACACAATGGCCTATGTTCCATTTTGGCACCTTCAGTAGTGGAGATTGCTGGGTCATGGAGGCCATCTAGAAGTACAGTGTGTTTTTATATTACTTGCCACAACATTTTTTATGTAATAGCTAATAATATATATTTTACATACATCTAGAAAAATCTGCAACTATTTTATCTGTTAATCTGACTATGATTAGTTTAAATATAGATAATACATTAACAATATATTTTTATCTTGCAAATGCTTTTAACATTCTTAAGTTTTAATTGTGAATTAGATTTTAGCATTGTGTGAACTTCTTATAATCATCCAACAATGCATTGATCAAACTCATTCCTTGTCATATATAAAAACAATTCAAATATTGGTAAAAAAATTGAAAGTTAACAAAAATTTCATACAATAATAAAAAAAATTTTGAATAGTTCATTCTTCTTTTTTATGTTTACCAAAATAATTGAGATTTTTTTTAATGTTTTGCAAAATAGCTTATATACATTAATGCACTTATTGTTCTTATTACACTATTGTATGTGCAACTTGTTGGATCGATTTTGTGAGGTTGAATATGTACATATTTTAATGAATTTTTTAAATTGAATTTTAATTAAAGCTTTTGAAAGTTTTAATGAACTTTTTTTATGGAAGCACTCATTCCATTCAATACATGGATGCTTTGTCTCCATTTTTATGCTAGTTGAGGGTATTTCAAACAAATCACAAAACTGTAATTTAACTTTTGTGATGTTAAGTCATGTTTGTACATTTTTTCAAAATTTATCAAGCTTATTTTCAAGGAGAAAAATTATGTGCATCTTAATGGTATTTCATAAAAAGATTTTTAGTTTGGGGGGAGGGGTTCTGTTAGATAAGAGGAAAAATATTGAAGCTTTCAATATATGATGAATGCTGCTAAAAGCTTTTGGAAATCAAAAAATATATTCTTGATAATATAGTCCTAAACTCAATACTTAAAGAATTGAATAATAAGGTTGAAATATTTTATTCTGGTAAGATCATAAAGTAATCTTATTCATTAAAAAAATTTATAATGATTAGAAATATGGATAATTCAAAAAGAATAGGACAACTAGCACTTAAGTGGTTGGATTCTATCATCACAAAAATGAATGTAAAATTAAAAAAGTGATAGTATATATTTAACATTTGCTATCTATATGACTGCTAAAAAATGAATTCAGCTGCTTTCAATCATAGTAATAAAAATTACTTTAGTATTATACTTAGTGGTTTAAAAAGTATCTTTTTCACTAATATTTTCCGTAAGGAAATTTATTCTCTTATATTTAAATTATTAAAAAATGTTTTGCTAATTTTATCTGGTGTGGACCAGCTATAGTTTATTTTCTTGAATGATTTTTTTATTTTTTTTCTACTTATCCATTAGTGGGTTGATTTATTATAATTATTTTCCTTACACTCTTTATGTGAAGTAATGGTTGCCAAAAACCACAGAATAACCATTACTTTTGAATTTTTGGGTTAATTCCAAGAACAAATTTCATAGTAAAAATGAATTTAGATATTTTAGAATAATATATATATATATAAATTTATAAAGATTGAAAAATGTAAATATTTAATGTTAGTCTTAAAATTTGTGATGTCGGTATTTTAGTAGTACTTATATATTGGACTATTTCCATTATAATATTAATTGTTAAATGTTTTCAGAAAAAAATCTAACTTTATTGAAACTTTATAAATACATTCAACTGTTAATAACAGCACACAGATTAGTATATAATATAATATTTTGAGTCGTATTAGTCTTCTCTCTTCTAGAGGTGATGTTGTCCTGATCAATAATTACTAAAATGAGAACTAAACTTGGACCTTTAGATTCATGAATATTGAATTTTAAGGTGATGAAACCACTTAATAACTTTTCTTTTAGAAAAAGGTTGAGAAATCCAGAGGGCTCCTCTAGATAAGTATATGAAATTTCTACGGAATGTTCTTTTGACAGCATCACCTTAAAATTTAATATTTATAAAACTAAGGGCCCAGGTTTGATCCCCATGCTAGTTTTGTTATAAATGACAACATCAATATCTAGAAAAACAAAGAATAATACCCCTTGAAACAATGTGTCATATATTTATAACACATGTCATATGCTTTCAGTCAAATATATTTGAAAAGTTTAAATAAAGTTTAAATTTTTTGGATGGCATTTAACAGTAATCGATGATGGAAACAGCAATCGAACATACAATTTCTATGTGAATATTTATATTTTTAAAAATACTGTTAATCTCAAACATATTTATAATAAATATCAAAAACGTTTATTCTTTTAAATAAGCATTCATTCAATATCAAATATATACAGTTAGGATTTCAGTCAATCTCGTATAGAACACATTTTTATTGTCATATAAAATGTATTTTTCCTTGCTGGTGTTTAATCTATTTAAATGTCAGTATTAAAATGTTGTGACAAGTATTATAAATATCTCACTAAATTTAAAGACATTTCTGTATAGATAAACTTGATGAAAAATTGTTTGATCATAACCTAGTTACTCTAACTGCTTTCAGGCATAGAAAGTAATTACATATTAATTACTATATAATTATTTTAATAAACATCTAAAATAGTTATTTAAAATAATTCAAGTTTTTTTAATTGTTGTATATATATATAGTGATACAATATTACAGCATTGAAAATATTAATACTTAGGTAAATAAAATTATGAACAATGAATAAAATGCAATGCTCCGTAATATCAAAGTTCAATCACATTTATGTTTTTTATCATCAAATATAATTAAATATTAATATTAGATGGTATTGCATTAATGTAGTTTTTTATCGAATTTTGCCACTCTGTTATATATATATATTTGAAAGCGCTTCTGAGTGACGTTTATATTTTTTGTTCTTTTTAAATAAAATTTAATTACTGTATTTTCTTATAATTATTTATAAGTTTATGTGTATTATTTTAAAGAAATATAGACATTGATTTGTAGTACTATTAATATATTTATAATAGAAGTCTTGGATCTTTCAAATATTTTCCATGATCATTCTCAAGGGTATGTTATCCTTTATACATACTTAGTACTGGTATACCTATATATGTCTGAAACTGGAAAGAAAATGTAAAAATTAAAGTTTAAAGATGCTTATAAATAGAGTAAGATTATGAAAAAAAATACAAATAGATTTTACGCAAATGTATGAAACATATGTACTAGGAGAGCATGATTCTCCTATTGTCTTTGGTGTCCAACTCCTGAGGTCTTATTTACTTGACTACAGCATTTCAATGGATCTTATGGAAAAACATTTATTTCTAATACTTCTTTCCATATTTAGAGTGTTGCTAAAATTTCAACAGCATTACATTAAAGTTGGATAAAATTAGAAAAGAATGAACACACACACATATATATATATATTGTAACGATCCGGATAAGATAGACTTACGTAAACTGCACTACAGGGCGCCATCTAGGCATTTGAACCTAGAAAAATTTATAAAGTAGGCAGATACGTAAGTCCAAAAAAAAAATTTTTTTTTAATTTTTTTTAAAATTTTGATTCCGGGCATTAGCCCATGTCACTAGCTCAGTGGAATAGCAGAAATTAAATAATATAATATAAGAGTATATAAAAAAAGAATAAAATAAGCCACTGTCAGTAATTAGCATACAAACATTTATTTATGCACATATATATAAGATTGAAAATTGTTTTAGTATCAGTTTACATTTTAACATTATTTTTAACTTTACTTTAGATTTTAATTTACATTTTAATTTCTATTATATTATAAGTTTACATTTTAATTAAGTTCGCACAGATGGAATTATAAAAAATTGTTTTAATAATGTTGAGTATATATCGGTTACATAGATTACAACGGTTAAAAACATTTCAAAATAAACATAAATGATCAAAATATAAAATTATTGATACCGACAATTGCAGAGGGAAATTTATAAGTAACCCAATAGTATTCACCATAAGATACTTGCATTGTCACCAATAACTTAAAAGACATCCGAATAAATACATTATAGATACTCACTGTAAGGTATCATTATTTATCGAATGTCTATATATTTTGATCAAATATGAAAACCCAAAACATACCTAACCGATAACCAATCCATGCAAGCGTCTATAAACAACTTAAATTTAATGCATTTTTATTTAGGGTCGAGGATGAATAGACTACATAGATTTGCATTTGAAAATAAAATATTCTATCCCTATTTAACCTTAGGCTAAATTTCACAGTCAAACTGGCATCAATTCATCTGATATATCGATGTATTCAATGTAATACGGAATACGGCAGCACCAAAAAGATTAAGGGAAGACATTGACTCTCATCAGATAGGAATATTACATCTATCTAATGAGAAGAACAATAAAAAAAAAACTCCATAGAAAGGAACTGCGTTCTTCGTCTTATAATTCCTTCCATAGGCAAACGGGTGAGTGCGGCGTATATATATAAACGATTCTGCCAGTAGCGAATCTCTGACTACATCTACTAACTACATCAATATATCCAATCCATTGACCCAATTTAACAATGACACAAATAACCTAAGATTACCCTCCCCTAATATAACTTTATAAATCTATACAGCCATTCACGCCCGACTTAAGTTTAACATTGATATATTTTAATTTATCGGAAAACAGAAATCATAAATAAACTTAAAGAACAAAATTAAATAAATGGAAATGATTTTAAATAAATAAATAAAAAATACATCAAATAACATTATTAATAAAGAATTTAGTTTGGTCAGATAGGATTCTATTGCATTATTTACTAAAAAGTTTTAAAATTTAGAGTTCTTATTGTTTCAAGTGAATATAAAGTTCTTACAATTTTTAAAACATCCAACTTTATCCGCTGCTTGCCATGAACATGAATTCCCATGCTGTCCTAAAGAGGTGGACATTCTGAAGGCCGATTTATTTATCCATCTGGAGATTTTTGCTTTAACTAGTTCTCAATGTAGAAAATGATAGTTCATTTCTCTTTCTTTCTTAGCAGAACTGAAGGGATTGAAGAGGGCGTCTTTTCAATCCCTTCTCCTTCACTTCAGCACTAACACATATCTGTCACATCGTAAATAACCTCTCAATAATTTTCAAACTTGTCCTTTTATATTAATATGAAGGATCCAATGGACGTTATGTCATGATGATGATATGGTCCTTTCACTGAGGTCCGATTCCATTGTTTTTCATTTATTGGCTATTTGTTTCTATTGTTTTCCAATCTGACCAATGTTCTTACATTTAAATGCCCAAGGCTAGTTTACATTTAACTAATTAAAACAATCATTTCCATTTCTGATTAATTAATGTGTTTTCAAACTTAAAGATATATTTTTATCTTTAAATCTCTACTGAAAATTTAGTTTTAAAACACTTTTTCTTTAATCAAGTTTTATTTTAATCATTTATTTATCTGTGCGGTTTTATATATATGCGAGTTTAAGATGATTTTTTTAATCTTCAGTTTTTAATTCTCAAAAAAGAAATTGTTATTGGCGAACTTTTTTTTTTATGTTTACTAATAAAAAATACTGTAACGTACGTATGTGCCCGTTACAATATATATATAATTAACCTATTCATTCTGTATATTGAATGTTTGCTATAGTAAATAGAGGGATTTGAACTTAAGATTTTCAGTCTATATTCATTCTCCATTTCACCTCAAACCACCAATATATATGACTGCACACATGTAAAAATGATATAAACAGCACCCAATAGTTGGGCAAGAACATAATTTCCTATGTGGATATTGCTCAGCTTATATTAAGATCATATATAATGTGCCCTTTTCTATAGGTCAGTAATAGTTCATAACAGTCAATTACTAAAAAGTTTAAATTTTAAAATATGTTCTTTTAATATGTTAATTATAGTCTGTCAATTATAATATAAAGTACAATTTGAAGCTAAAGAAAATACGTAGTATATAAAATTATAACGAATCATTTAAAAATAGTTATGTAAAGCCTTAAATATTGTTGCATATGGTTGTAAAAGCTGGCCATATTAAATAACACAGCTATAATTATTAAAAGTTTATTTAAAAAATTCGATTTTAATAGTTTAAAACTTATAGTTAATAAATGCTATATTTAAATTTATAATCATATTTAATAGTCAAAATTAATATAGTACATTTTAAATATAAAGTTTACGATGGTGAAAATTGTATTGAATTCTATATTTTCTAAATTGTTCTTCCAAATTTTTTTATAATTATTTTATATAATATAATAAGTGTATCAATTTTATAAATCTGGGCAGAGAAATAGATTGAAAATCATCTGTCAAAGTTATTAATCATGTGACTTGTATACTATATACTTTCACACACACGCTTGTTTGAATTAATAACAAAGTTTAAAATATTTTAAAAGTTATATTATAGAATTGGATGGAATTGTCACCTACCAAATAATAATAAATATTAAGTTAACTATCATATGTAATGTTTTAAATAATGTAATAAAGACGAATACAGTTAAAAAAAAAAATTAAATATTTTGTTTAAATAAAAATAGATAAATGGAATAAGTTATTAAAATTGTTTTAAAAGTTATTTTAAATGTTTAAATAGTTTTAATAAAATAATAATTTATTTAAAAGTAATATTTTAAATAATATTTTAAATTCATTACATCATAATTTTTTATTTTCAAATATAATTCTGCTATAAATTGAAAATATGTAAATTTGTTCTCAAGTTAAAGTAAGAATCAACCAATCAAATGAGGTATTCTTACAGACTATAAATATGAATTGCACGGGGGTATAAGGGGAGATTAATAATGTATTGAAACCAGAGAAATGTATATTAGCAGCTATCAAAGAAGATAGTATTTTTTGAATTTTTATTTTAGTCAATTTTTTAGTACTTTCTTATAACTTTATCTGCAAAAAAAAAACTAATTGATAATTTTAAAGTATTTTGCAAAAGAGAGTTTAAAAAATATATATATGCAAAAGAGAGTTTAAAAAATATATATATATTTAGAAACTTTGTGGAAATGATTTTCTAATTTTTAAAAGTTACTTGCCAGGATTATTTTATCTGAAATTTGACCTAAATTTCGCAATGAAAAATGGATATACTACGAAATAAAATATGTTTAAATTATAATACAGCTTTATTTATGCTTAACCAGAGGACTGTTCTAACTCATAAAAAAACAATACGGACATTATGCTGGAAGCTTAAACAGAAAACTATTTGCCGTCTAAAAAATTTGTGACGCATTATTTATAAGCTTATCCAGGAGTTTTTTTTTTTTTAAAAAAAAAGAATAAGATATTTATATCGTATGAGTTATCATAAAATATAATGAAAGAAATAGAATGTTTAGTCCTTTTTGAAGGAAACATTTTTTTTAAATATATATTTTACAAGAAGTAAAAAGAACTTATTAAGAAATAAAACCTATATAAAAAAAATGAACATATAGTAGATAAATAAAGGATGGATCCATGAAAATACAAATATTGTGTAAAAGTTTACCGGATAACTTAAGTTAAATTGAACAGAGTGTGCATCAGAGAATATTGAATAAACTTCGTGGGAATAATTCTTTAATATTACAGTTTAATAATTTTCATTCTGAATAGTAAAGATCCAGGATTATTTTCTATAAATCTTACTAAATGGATTAATAATTATTTTTATTTTTAAACTTTAACGCGCTTGGAGGAGAACATTTTAAAAACTCTAGAGAAAATAATAAACATTTTTGGATTTTATCATGAACTATGGTCAAGTGAAGACGTAATTATAGTTTTAAATTTTTATTTTACTAACTTAGTTAAATGTAAATTTTTCTATTTATAAGATTAGGAAAACATAAAACATTAATTTGTTAATAACATAAAATTTATAATATAATCTAATAATTTAGATAAGAATATTTTAAAATAAAATGTATGGATGTGTCTTTTCGTTTATGTATGCAATGTTTTTTTATATCCAGTGGATGGAAGAAGCCTACTAAAAATGATGTCCAGATAAAAAGGGTTATTTGGTAATAATAATAACTATTAATAATTTATAATGTATATTTTGTTTTCTTTAGATCATCTATGAATCTAAGAATGAAGTGTAAAAGTTTTAATTATATGTAACGCATTTTCATACAACATTTTAAAAAAACATTATGAGATAGGATTGATTTGAAAATATGCATACGATGATTATTATTTTTTATATATTAGTGATATAATCCAACATAATAACAAATAATTATGTGATTCTTTAGAACTTTCATGTTATTGGATATTCAAATATTGTCTAAGTAGATTGTATATGATTAAACATATAGAATAATGAAGTAAGCAAACTTTTCTTATGGAACAGTGAAATTGTTTTAAACTATCAATGAATTTTATTTATTGTTTTGTAAATGCAGATAGTTATTTATCGATGTAAGATGTAGAAAAATCTTGAGAAATAATGTTGAGTTAGTGGCTTGGAAGTACTATAGTTAGCAGGAAACCAAGATGATGTATTTTTTAAAAAAATAGGATATGATAAGGAATAGAAATAATATTTAGTCTATATGTTGTTATCAGCATAGTTAACAAAGCCCTATGACTGATACACATTTTATTTGGACAGTGTTTTATATGTCTTTAAATATTTGATGTTTTAAATAAAGCTGAAGAAGTAGCTTTAACATCGTTCATGTATTAGAGGTTATTAGACAGGTAAAGGTCATACCTCTTTGCACTGTGCCATGATTTTGAGATATATTAAGAGTGATACTCTAGCTTTCTTCCTTAAATCCTATACATCTGTTTCACTATTTTTATTTCATGTAACTGCATCGTTCAGTAAGATATGTTTGAAAAGAAATGATAAATAATTTAGAACTTAGGTTATGCTATCGTTTTTTATAAGATTGGTTTATTTGCTTAGAAGGAATAGAATTTATAACTTGAAATTGAAGGTCCAAAGTATCTTAAGGAAAGGAAAGAATCATAGAATATATTTTGAATTTATTTTCGGAAATGAAATATAAATTTTGGAATAGAGTATCTAAACAAGATATTTTCTTTAAAATGTTAATTATTTTTAAATGCTTTATTATTTTTGAAGAAAAATAGGTATTGCATATTTTTAAAATACAATAGTACAATGTAAATTATATAAACAATATGCATAGTATATTTTTTTTTGTTTATTGAATAACAGGAATATATTGATTATTACACTTACATCATACTAAAGTAAGGCTAAATAAGAATGTATTATGATTAGTAAACGCCGTGTGATAAAACACTAAAATCTAGTACTGAATTTTGGAGGAATATTTTATGTAACATCTTTGACTTTGCAAGATGAAAATTTTTTTAATATTTTGAGAAATCCATACTCATTATAAAGTTAATTTTGTTTTTTCTGTAGAATGTTTTCCTATGAATTTTTTTTTTTTTTTTTTTTTAATAAGATAGTTTAATAATATTAAGGATGAAATATTTTGCTAATAAGTAAATATATTTGTAATAAGTTAACCATAATGAGAAACCAAATGGTAACATTTTTATTTTTATTTTGTCTTAAGTATAAATAAAGATATAACTAAACTATAAACTATTTTTATATAACTTAGTAGATAAAAATGTAAGATTAAAATAAGGATATCCATTGTAAATAGTGTACATAAATTGTTTATTTTATTTGTTGTTGTTAATAAACTTTGTTAAAATTTGTTTTTCAAAATTTTTGTGTCTTGATTGTTTATTTCTCCACTTCACTGCATGAAATCACGATATATTCATAACAATTAAACAAATATATAATTTTGCACAAAAAGATAAATAAAGAATTATTTAAGAATTTTAAATATTTTATTGGAATTCTTTTAATTAAATAATTATAATTTTACATTGTTTTATTGGTCATAAATCAGTTATCACAATAGTATATTGAATTATATGCTATCAGTTACCACACATATTTTGTTTATCAGATTATCAAAATGCTACCACATATTTATTATATCATTACATGAAGATAAAAGATTATATAAAATTATTTTATTATTTTATTATGGTAATAAAAATATAATGAAAAGAAAAGATATCCAGTAGTAGTTAAACAATGAAGAATATTATTATTATTATTTATTATTATTAGTTTCAGTGTAGTAGATTATGACCTAAAATCCCTTCTCATATTTTGCTACAGTATTTTTATTGACTTAGAATAAACTTTATGACCCTGAGATTATTTTATTTGAGCTAGATTATTACAAATAGGAGATTAAGATTTAATTATTAACTTAGTCTTAGTGAGTAGAAGTTATTAAAGTCATAAGAATACTATGAGTTTGTTATTTAAAATAGTAATAAGGGGGGATAGTGTTCTTATGCCATTGAGGTAGTAACCTGTGGGATATTGGCTCAATGTAATCTATCTTGTCACCTGTATTTTCACTTCAACTCTCATAAAAATATTAAATATTTATTTAATTTATTTTATAAACTGAACCTTATTGGTATTTTAAATTTGAGCTAGTGAAATATTTTAATTTTAATGCTGAATATTTTAGTTATTAATTATTAACTGAGATAGAACCCGTTTTATTTTATATCATATATTATCTGGAAATGAAGATGCACGAGACAAGGTTAGAATATATATATATATATATATATGTAATAAATAAAGTTTGATATCTGTATTCGTTTCACAATATATAAATACAACATATATATATATATCAAAAACTGTACATTTATATAAATTATACTTTTAATACCTAACCTTTAGTCTTTATCAACTATAAACGTTATTCAATGCTATATAGTTATAAGACTACAATGTATAGTCAATTACTTCAAAGAATATAATTTATATAAATTGTACTGTATTTTGATATATATATTGATTTGTATATTACATATATATATATATATATATATATATATATATATCATTGGTATATAAATTAAAAAATGTATAGAAAATAAAACTTGATTAATTGAAAAATGTGACATCATTGATATTATAAAATATATCATTATTATTATTTAAAAGCATTATGTACTCTTAATTTATAAATACAAGTTTATTTATTTATATTATAATTTAAAAAGAAAGTCAATCTTTTTATAACTGTACAAAATTGTTGAATTTTAATATTAACTGTAAAGAACTGATATCATTTCTATTACATATTTTAAATTATAAGCTGCAAAATCATTTACTGTTCTGTTGGCAATTAACCAAGAATGCAGTCTGATAAAAACTGTTTGATGACATAGAGATTATCATGCTTTTATTAACTTCCAAAATGAATTTGCAAATAAATAGTTTTATTCCCAAGTTTTTGGGAATCCAAAACTCAAATGCATATTTTATTATTCCATACTTTCTTCTACAATGAATAAAAGTACTTTATAAATATCAGCTGCTGCAAAAATCATGATTCTTTACAACTTTGTCTGACCTATCTTCTGTCTTCTATCTATATTTTGAATGGAGCATCATAATGGAGAAAAATTGTCTACTAAGATTTTTAAATTTGCAGAAAAAATAGTACTTTTTAGTGGAAAATAAATTAAAATGACTAAACAATTTATAAATCTTTTATTTTTTTAAAATAATAAACTGTTTCTCATATAAAATTTTTTATACCAATATTAATGATTCATAATTAAGTTTTTAAATATTGTCCAAATCAGTATATTTGTTTATAAAATCTGTATTCAAATTAATATTTCAAGACGTTTTATTGTATAGTTAAAATAATAATACAAATGTGATAATTGATGATTTATTCTTATTTTATTGACATGACAATTTAAATAGATTATAAAATATGTATTTGTGTATTATCTAAAAGTAATATTTATGAAATTTAAATTTATAGTTGTTTAATTGCTAATAAATGTTTATTTTGTATATGATAGTTATCTAGGGTTACATGTATTGACAGTTTGTATATCATAAGATTGGATGTGTTTAGTTTGATATTATTAGTTTCAGTTATTAAACTCCTGTGGTTTTTTATTTTATAATGATTTAGTTTTATAATGATTACTTTTATAAAAGCATGGGTAATGTTATATCTTAATGAGTACATATGTAATAATGAATTACTATTTAAATATTTTATATATGAAGTTTTAAGAATAGTTGCTCTTTTAATGCGATTACTTAAAATATTATTATAGTAGCTGAATTGATCTTACCTTTAACAGGCATTTTATCATCTTCAGTGTATAGGTTGCTGGGTTACTAATTATTATTATCAAGAATGACTTAGTTTAGTTTGGCAATATATTAGATTGTCAATCATGCATGTATTTATTGATTTTAATATATGAATTTTAATATCAGTAACAGTTACAACAAAAATATTTTTTTAAATAAATTATTTTGTTTGATAATGAATTATTTTGTTTATTTTATTATTGAAGATTACTTGAATTATAAAATATAAAATATTGATATGCCAAATATAATATAGGTGTCCAATTGTAACTCATGCCGGATAAACTTGTCTCTTACACTTCAAGACTTGTTATTAGTTGGAAGAATTGCTTTTTATAATTTATAGCTTCCCAATATTTGTGTAAAATAGTGATCTTGCTAGTAAAATTCTTTCTTGGGTAATTTTTATATTAATTAACAATATTAAATAACATTTTGGTATAGAAAAGATGTCTAGATTTTTTATCTACTGACACTTTCTAGTAAAGTTGCCTATAGAACTATTTATCCATTACAATATATATGTAGGATTTAAAATAACCCGAATTTAATGCGTTACATAAAATCATCATTTATAATTTTCTTTGCAAAATGTTTTAGGGTAAAAAATTTTATATTCTGTTTTTGAAAGCAGATTATTTATTGACAAAAGAAAAGAAAGATTAAAAAAATGCAGTAACAAAGAGTATAATATCAATGCTTTCAAATTATTATTTTTTCAAAAATACAAATAAACAAAAAAAGCTAAATATTTAAAATATCTTAAGCTTTTCCCAGATTTTAGTCTCAAAATAAAAATCTTAGAAGAACATTTAAATTTAAAAAAGTCTATAACTTATATTTATATATCTTAACAAGAGCTATAAAATTAGTTACAAAATAAAATTTTAAAATGAGGCTGATCTAACACATTACATAAAATTGCCACTACCTTGCCTACTTCCATCACTTATGATTTTATATATTTAGAATAGATTTAGTGTTTAATAAGGAGTCATGCAATCCGTTCTCAAAAATGTGGTTTACATAAATTTATTCATTTACATTCTGATATTATAATACTGAAAAATCTCTATCTTGATAAATTTCATAATTCGCTTTATGTATTTTTGCTATGATTATGACAACAAGATAGTTGAAAGCACGATTAAGCATACTATTTTAATAGAAATAAATACGTTTTTTAGTTCACCTAATTAGTTTGAAAGGTTGATATTTGAGTCTAATGATAGTGTTTATTTTTGAACTAGAAGAAATGTATTAATTTCTAATTTAATAAAACTGATTTAGGATTGTTTGAGTATTTATTAAATGAGTGTTGTTCCCAATAAATCTTATTGAAAAATATTGTTTTTGTAAATTAAGTTTACACATATACAACATAAAAATGTAATAATTATATTGTTTTAATTAAATAATTTTAATGATAAAGTATTTTAACTCTATAAGTTTATCAACCATGGCCTAGTGGTTAGCATAGCTACCTTCTAAGCAGCTGGCCTGGGTTCACTTTCCAGTCAATGCATTTGACATATGGAAAAAGAGAAAAAAAAAATTACTGCAAAATATCAACATAATTGAAAAAAAAATTTTTACTGCTACTCTAACACATACTCTATGATTATACATTATGGGTTATATATATATATATACCTGGGTCTCATTTTATGTGGATTTATTTAATGCGATTTTGAAGTTATGTGATTAAAACAGACTTAAGTTATGTGATTCATGTTTCTTCTTAATATCTTTGTAAGCGGTTTTCTTTGTAAGCAGTTTTTTTTGTAAGCGGTTTTTTTTTATGTGATAAAAATTATTAGATCAGAAGTTGAGCTCTGATAATGCACTATTACTTTAAATGTTATAAATTTCAAGCATTCACGTCATATTTAAAGTAATAGTGCATTATCGGAGTTTGACTTCCATCTAATAATTTCAATATTTTCAGTGCTTTATAATAGTACTGTAATAGATTTTATGCAATAAAGAAGTTCATAATTCACTTAAAATCAAGATTTCCCCATTTTATATACACACATTAAATTTTATAAGATTATAATATAAATCTGTTCAAATGTTATAGATGCCTATACATATGTTGTTGTTTTTGCATTTTAAATCACATTCTATTTTTGCTTTTTTAAAAAAAAGTACATAATCAATTAATCATTTAGTGTCCGCAAGTTTATTTTTAAAAAGTGAGTAACAGTGGTGGGCACAATTAAATTTGACAATTAAAAACTGATTTTTAATTGTAATTAACAATTTAAAAATTATGTAATGTGATCTGAAATTAATGTGATGTGAAATGATGAAATTTGATTTTTAAATAGAATTGAAAATTAAAAAATTAAAGACAAAAATAAAAATTTAATTTTTACTTGTTAGTTTTAATTAAATTTTGCCCAACAGTGATGAGTCGGTATCTTTTTATTATCATAAGTCTAAGTTCTTATTTTTATTTTAAACTTTTAGTTAACCCTAATGGAGAGGACAAAACACCCAAGAAAATGAATTTCTTTGGAAACAAAAATTTCAATTTTAGACCACTTAGTGAAATGGGAAGGTTCAACAGCGATTGGAAAATGTTTTAGTTTGGGCAAATCCATTATAAGACCCATTTTAAAAATGAAGTTGGCACTAGTTGTATTTTCTCTTATGACAAATCTGATGCCTCAAATAGTGATAATGATTAAAATACCATACATGTATGAAAATAAATTAAATTACACATAAAAATATATTGTTTTGAATAAAATTAAATACTGTAGTTAATAAAAAAAAGTAAAAAAAGTTTGTCTTGTATCAATTTTTTTCAAATTTGAAATTTTTTATTAGTCATATTTTATTTTCTTATTTTTTTTTATGTGAATTTTAAAGTAATTTTACGTTGTTGCTTTGCTTTTATGCAATTTTTGGAAAATTACAGTATGTATCCCCCATTTTTCAAGATAAATTAAGTCTATTTTTGTGCAATTTCTTTTGTGCGCATTTTCTGAGGAACCTATCTATCGCATAAAACAAGACCCAGGTGTATATCTACCGCATAAAACAAGACCCAGGTGGATATATATATATATATAACATCAACCAATATTATTATTAACACCTTTTTTATAACTTTTTATAATGCTTTATATAGTTATTATATCAATTATATTATAACAGTTCCAATTGCCGAAACAAACAAACATAAATACAAATATATGAACATTTATATACAAACATATATTTTTTACATATATTTCATATTATAAATTTCTCTTTTTAACCTATATATGTATCTTACATATATACTTTTATATACTCCTTATATATATATATATATATATATATATATATATATATATGGAGTATAATATATATATATATATATATATATATTCTTAATTTCTCTAAACATCCTTATATTTATATTATTTAAATAATTAATTAATACCTTCTATAATCAGATATATATTATCTAATTTTATATTTTATTTATTTATCATTTTTATTTTTATTAATGTATTCACTTTTTATTTTAATTGTAACATTATATTTTATTCATATTTTCAATTCTTTACATTTCCTACTTTATTAATATCAATACTTAATATTTATTAACTTATATTCATAATGTTAATTTTTTTTTATATTTAATTATTTTAATCTATTTTATAAATTATTTTTTTATTGATATTCACCCTTTTACTCCCAATCATCCCAACTGCTAACTATTTAAAAATTTGAATGTGACACACTATGGCTTCTTCTTTCTCAGTCTATGCCAAAGAAAACCTGCTAGCCACCTTTCTTCCCTTCCCCTTCTATTCCCCACCCTAAGTTTTTCCCATATTGTTTTTTATCCAGCACCATCCCATTTCCACAACATTGTCTTTGTCCACTCTATGAAATTTATATTTGAATCTTCTTAATTTTTTTCCAAACCGAGCATAAAAAACAAGAACTTACTCTCTGTATAATCACTTTGTTTATATTTATTCTTCCACAACATTACTTGTACTTTTTCTTGTAAGCATTTACATTCAATTAACTGATGCTTAATATTTTATATGCCTTCTTTACATATCCTGCAGACTAAATCATTCTCATTCATTCATTTATGTGTATATTCTCTTGTTTCTAATGATCCTGTTCAAGCCTTAAATAGTAAACTACTTTGCTTGATATTATTATAAATTAACTCACACCCAATATTGTTTGTTCTCTCTCTATATATATTTAAACTTTTTTTACTCTCCATAACTAATTCTCCATCTCTCCAACTCCCTATTTTTATTAATGCATCTATTCTTCTATCTCATTCCTTGCCATTATAACACTCAATGATTCTTCTAACACAATTTTACAATAATCCCAATGTCTGTCTCTTTATATTTTTTGTATCAATTAAATACATTTTATTTTTTATTTCTATCACTATTTTAACTTTTTTTTAATATATTATGTTTTACTTATGGTAAAATCTTTTTAACCCCAAATCTCTATTTAATACTGTTTAATATTATTAATATAAATAGTCTTTTTTATTTTTATGTTTCTCCTATTATTTGTAAATTGTATCATTATTATACCATATACCATCCTTTTCAAATTTATGTCCTGTTTCTAATGTATGTAAATATGTCAGTGAATTTCTATCTCATTTATGTCTTCTGTATATCAATTTTTTTTTGTTTCACTAAAAATTTATTTTTATATTATTAATTCTGCATTGTTTACAATTAATCTCATATATTCCATTTATTTCATTATTTGGATCTTTACTATACTTTTAAATATATTCCTTTTCTATTATATTCACCTTATTACTTTTTTTATTTATTATTTTAACTTTTATTGTATTATCAATTTTTTTATTAATTTTACTTATAACCTTATTTAAATTTTTAACTACATTGTTGTTATTTGTGCTTATACCTATATAATTAATTTTATTATTATTATTATTGTTATTACTATTTTTTCTGATTATTATTACCTTTATAGAAGCTAACTTACTTTTTTTATTAAAATTATTTGCTTATTATAATCTTCTTTACTTGAACAATAATACTACTGCTCTATAAATTCAAGAATATATAGCATTTATTTTATATTTGTATTTAAATTCCAATTAGTTCCATTATTATCCAATTTATTTTTTTATAAATTGATGTTTCAATCCTACTCTTGTGTAATTTACATTCATATTTATAATAAAATGTGCAGTCTATTTATTGATTTATAATATTATATGAAGTAATATATTTAGAATATAGTATGATTTTAAAAAAAAGTAAAAAATAGTCATATATCACATGACCCCATTTCTTTTTTAAGCTTGCAAAATATAAACAAAGAGCTTTGCTTATTGCTCAACAAGCTTTGAGATAAATGCTTAACATGAAAAAGCATTTAAAATATCTCTATCAGAAACCACACCCAAACCCTTGACCAATGGTTTCATGCTTTGATACTCATCATAAAGGCACTAGGGTAGTTTCAGACACTAAATCTAAAAAATACCAACCCAAAGCCAGAATTTATCTAAGAGTTAGCCATTGAGTAGAAAATCTGAAATTTTCAGATGCTCAAATGTCTTCAAACTCAGCTCTTTGTTTATACTTTGCAAGGTTAAAAAAGAAATGGGGTCATGTGATATATGACTTTATTTTTTATTTATTTTTTTTATTGAATATTTATAGTCTTTGCTAATGTTATATTGCTAAGACTACTAATATATGGTTTGGCTGAAGATCTCTCAGCCCCACATAGCTATTTGAGTTAGATAGCTAGGTTTAAAGACATTCAAGTGTCAGAAAATTTCACATTTTCTACTCAATGGTTAATTCTTAGATAAATGGTGTATTTGGGTTGGTATTTTTAGATTTAGTGTCTGAAACTAGCCAAGTGCTACTCTGAGGAGTGCCAAAGCACAAAACCATTGGTCCAGGGTTTGGATGTGGTTTGTGGTAGAGATATTTTAAATGCTTTCTCTGTCAGCAATTAGCAAAGCTCTTTGTTTACAACATGATTTATTTGTATTTTCACAATATGGTTTTAAAACAATTATTGACTGGAGAGAATACATGTCAATTCTAGCACACGTGTGAAGGATAATTTTTTCCACAATATTATAGACATATAAATTACAATATTATTAACTATTACATTTATATAAACTAATAAGATTTAATGTCACAGATAGATAAAAATGAGAAATTTTTTTTCCCATGTGCTGTATAAACAGAATTTGTACAAGTAAAGCTGAATTAATAATCAGGCTAATAATAAGAACCAAATCTAATTTAAACATGGTTAATAATTGTTAGTTTATTTAAAAAATAAGCTTTGACAATAAGTGCACCAACTATGATTTTCAAACAATTATTGATGGGAGAGAGTGTATGTCAATTTTAGTGCATGTATGAAGAATAGTTCCACAATATTGCAGATATATAAATAGCTATACTTAATTATTAATATATCATACCTATATATTTCTATTACAATATATATATATATATATATATATATATATATATATATATATATATATATATATATATATATATATATATATATATAATACTATTTATAATAGCACCTTACATATTTACAATATAACCATTGGTCCACTACCTTAATAATGTAGAATGAAATTAACACATTTATGACATACAATTAATCTATTTATGTTCTCATAAAATAACAAATTAGCATGTACTATTTACAATCTGTCAGAAGATCTAATTATAAGTTAATAGTATTGTATTACATACTTATAATATAATTGTAATTTATTTACAAGTTCATAATATTACATGTGGCTTTCAAATATAATTACATTATAGCATGTTGTCTACTTATATATTCATAATACATCATATGCTCTACTTACATGTTTAAAATATAGCATCTGATTTACAAATTCAGACAGCATATAACATGCTGACTTACACAATATCTATAATGTAGCATGTATCCTACTTAGTTATTAATAGTTTTACATATATTTTAGATTCACAATAAATCTTATAATATATCTATATGTTCACAACCTACTATGTAATCTTTATACATGTTCATAATACAACATATAATCTGTGTATCCATTCACAGAGTCTGTTATTTAATGAAAAATAATAAATAGAATATTAATAAATTAAATTATTTATTTAAAAGTTAATTTTATATATAATTAAAATTTCACTTATAATTAATAAATAAAACATTTACAAAAAAAATCATATTTAAAAAATATTTACATATATAATTTTATATATCAGAAAGTAGATCTTAACTTATAATAAAATTCTATTGATAATAGTAATAAATTAGTAACGCACTACTATTGATTTCAAATGTGTATTGCCAGAGATTTGTGATTTTTCCAATGTTTTTAAAGAATTATATTCATTATTGTAAACAAAATGTGGTAAGATAGATATATAAAAAAATCCAGGTAGCTCCCAGCAGTTAGAATTATTGATTTTTCGATATTTATTGAATCTGCGTATATAACAAATTTATTTATTGTAAAAGCGTAAAGATCACTTTTGCGATTTTGCTTGGATAACAAAAGTTTTTAAATAGTAGGTATTCGAATTAATGCTTTTCTATCTATATTAAAATCTTGCAAGTTTCTTTTGTTGTTGAAAGTAGTATAGACAATGAATTTTTTCCTTTGGTAATTTAAGATTATTCAAAAATATTCTCAATAATTTATTTAATAATATTTACACAACTTTTTCAACATTGTTTAAGTATTTTTGTTACTTATAAATAAATGGTATAAAATTTTTGTAAACTATTAAACGATCTGTTTAACTTTATTAATAATAAAATAGAAGCCTTGTGTTTATTACAGAATTAAACGTAAACTGAATGAAACTATTAATATTAAATGAGTCCTAAATTATAGTAAAAAAAATAAAGAGTAATCTTATGGCAAAGGAGTCATATCATGTTTGACAGCACAAATGTTAGTTGAGTATAACAGTTCTTTTCAATTTACCAAAGTAGAAATTTATTTTGCGTGAGTGTTACTTTAGAATCATCCAAAAATATTCTCATTTTGAGTTAGTGATTGTATTCTCTTCTAAATCCACAGAAGTCATTAAATTTATTAAAAATAATTAATATCATTTTATAGGGTATTTTGAGCTCAGATTTTCACATGACCCCCAACTCTCCATACTAGCCTAGACCACTGATACACTTGACCACATATATGTCTAAAAGACAAATAATCACCAATAAATTTATTTTGTGCTAAAGCAGCACTCATCAGTTGGTCCAGATTATCATCTCTACACATATATACAATAAGTGCTCAGATATATATTAAGATAACCAACATTGTTTGTACAGGTATATATATATATATAGCCTGTATGTTAGATATTAATATCATTTTAGTAAATGCTCTAGGATACTTTTTGGCATTAGGTGGAACGACCAAACTACTGTTGGTGCATTCAAGGGATAAATATTTTTAAATATTTTATTGAAAGTGCCAATGAACTGTTCTGAACATTTTGTCTAATAAAAAAATAAATTCCAAATCTTATCAAAAGTTTAAAAAAACATTTATAATTGAACAAATAAAAAAATTAAAACAATTTTAGATATTTTATCAAATAATCTTTTGATAATTGTAAAATAAATTTCAATTTTAATATTTACTAATTGTATTTTTATGATCTCTCTTTTTTTTTTTAAACATTTGTTTTAATATTTTTTAGTCCTACATTCTTTATTCATTTTTATACATTTAAGCCACATTTTCCACTATCACATTTTTATTTATTCTAAAATAAATGCTACTTCTTTCAATAATTGCAAAAATAATTTCAATTTTAATATTTTTTAATTGTAGTACTATGATGTCCAAATGTTTTTTTTTTTAACAATTATTTAATTTTTTTTAGTAATGCATTTTTTACTATTCAGCCATGTATTCTATTATCACATTTTTATTCATTCTAAGGCTAAATGTGTATTTCAATAATTGTAAAATGAATATCAATTTTATACTTGCTTATAGATAAAATATCTGTGAATGATTTTTGCTAAATGTCAAAAATTGTTAAAAAAATTTTATTTGTTAATTGTAAATGTTGTTTTGCTTTTGTTAACTTTCAATAAAGTTCGAAATTTATCTTTTTTATTGGACAAAATATTTAAAAATTTGGAAGGCACTTTCAATGAAATATCTAAAATTGTTCATCAATTATGCGATATGATGTGATGTCACTTCTTATACAGAATCAGGAATCTCTCAGCCACTACACCCAGAGAAACCTGTTAGTCAGTTTACTTCTCTTTCCATTCCTTACCCTAAATTTTCCCATATATTTTTTTCTATTCTGATCCATCTCATTTTCACAACATAATATTTCTCAACTTTATAGTCTTTATATCTAAATTCCCCTTATCATTTCACAATAACAGCATAAATACCAATAATTCACTTTCTGTATAATCACTTTGTTTATATTTATTCTTCCACAACTTTATTATTTGTACTCTTTCTGCTTTCAGGCATTTATGTTCAATTAACATATGCCTAATACTTTCTATGCCTTTCTTACACAACTTGCAGACTAAATCACCCACATTTTTCCATTTATATATGTCAGCAATGGTTTGGTGGCACTCCCTACTGTTAAAAATGACATAGACTACTTACTAAAATGGTATCAAGTAATCTTACTTTATTAATAAGAGTTCATACTTACAGTGCAGAATTATAAAAAAAAATCATCTTTAACAAACCTTAAATGATTCAAAAATATTTTTATTATGTCATTTAATGTATAAATCAATTTGAATGGATGTAAATACCAATCAGAGAACCAATTAAGCTATTGTTTGCAATCATTGCTTAAAACAAAATTCAAACAAACACTTTGCAGGATATATATGTTTCTAATATAACTTCACTTCATTAACTTGAATAAAGTATAGCTGATATTCCAAATCAAGACCATGATTTCCAGTTAACAAAAATAATTATCTTTGAAACATATTTTTTTTATATCTTGCAGTCAAAATAAATTAATCAGTGTTCTGGTTAGAGTTTATATTAATTTTTTTGATTATATATTAAATAACAACTTGTTCCAATTTATTTACATATTTAGAAATTATTGAAACATTTAAGGTTCATTAAAAATTATATATTAGGTGATATTAATCTACATTTAAATAGGTCATAAATAAAAAACCTGTGAGAAAATATATAATAATATGCATAAGAATTATATGTAATTATCATTGTGAATTTCAATACTCTATTATAACTTATAGATGTAAATATTGATAAATATTTTTCTATAATAAAATACCACATTCAAATAATAATCATAGTTTCTTATATTGACAAAATCTTTTGCAATCTTTTTATTTTATATGAATTTTATACATAAATAACCATAATTAAAAAATATATTCGAATCATCTTCTTATAGTTAAACATGTATTAGCAAGACAGAGACGTGTGTTTTATTTACAATCTTATATATTTTGAAAAATATTATAAGTGTGAGATTAAATATAAGATTAATAATTATTTGTGCAG
Source organism: Epiperipatus broadwayi (assembly GCA_028023455.1). Taxonomy (NCBI): domain Eukaryota; kingdom Metazoa; phylum Onychophora; class Udeonychophora; order Euonychophora; family Peripatidae; genus Epiperipatus; species Epiperipatus broadwayi. The sequence goes on along the minus strand of JAQFVV010006987.1, from coordinate 56,028 downwards.
ATATAATATAATATATGAGATTGTACATGGATGGAAAATGTCTTTACTTTACATAGTATATATTTGTTGTTGTAAATTTTGTTACAATTTTATTTTTGCTTATGTGTTTATAAAATTCACATCATAAAATAAAGTTTGTAAAACATCTATTAATATAAGAAGTGATGATTGCTGCTCTAGAGAGTATGGATATTAAAATCTTTCAGATACCTGATTATATATATATATATATATATTATAACGGAAATGGTTATTCGTACGGTTGAGTAATTATTTATTTTAACCAACGCCGTTACAATACAAGCAGAGAGCTAATACAGATACAAACTTAATTTCATATTTATACCCTTGATCGAACCCCAAGGCAATATGTACATATTATCTTGGCATTATTTTTCCCGACCAAGATACCCTCGGCTGCTGAACAACGCAAACTATTTCAAAGAAACTTAACGAATGTCCAGCGCTTGCTATTTATTTTTTAGAATTGGGATTTCGCACGAACAAGCAGCACATGAATATCTTAAACAAATCAGTATGCCCCTTTAATCACTACTTACAGTTTCCCCCCTGTCGTAGCTTGGTGATAGGAGAATAAAGCAAGGATACGAAATTTAATGACAAATATGTTTAATAATAATATTTACACTTTATATAAAAAATTACATTATAATAATAAAAACACACACTTATAAATACATGGCTATAATAAATATATGCAAATAGATCAGATATAAAAGTTCTTAACATCCTGTTGATAGAGTTCTATTCTATCAAATCATGGATTTTATATTTAGTTATGAATAGTAGATAAATGAAAATGCATGCATGCTTTTACCTAGCTTTGTTGTAATTGTCCCATGGGTATTTCTTCCGAGTTCTCTTGATTAACTTCCTCAGTTTGTGGGTTTATTTCGTTCCAGTTTTGCTTGTTGATTCCTTAGGTTCTCCATTAACTTCCTTAGTTTGTAGGGTTATTTTCATCCAGTTTGCTGGTTGATTCTTTAGGTTGAGTTTCAATTGACAGCTACAGAAGCGACGGTCCCTCTAGCAGGTCAGGCAAAGATCTTACATTGCAAGTCAGTGATGAGACGGCTCGAATCCGAACCTACGTCCCTTTAACACCACTAGCCATGCACTTCTTCCATTTTCTTTTTAGCTGTTGCTTCTCTAAAGTCTCTACTAGCAATGCCAGACAAAAATTGTAATTTTATTAATATCTTTCTTTGTTTGTTGTTTTTAAATTTTTTTAATTAAGACTTAGATTTCCAACCAATTCTTATCATTATGTTTCTTTATTTAATTAGTGGCTGGAATGTAAGTCCCAATTAATTTAACAGATCAGGCCAAGATCTTCCGTTGATAACATTTCTTTGTCAGTGGAATTTAATTTGTCCAACAGACTTTCACACCTATGGCCATATTGTTTCTTTTTTATATATCACATATTACATTTATTTTATTTAAAGTTTACAATACATTCATTTTTTTCACATTTACGTTTTACATTTACTTTAATTTGTTATAATATATTTTTTAAAAGAGAGAAGAAACGCATTTTTTTATGCATCCACTTCCCCTCTCTCACAATAAACAAAAATAACTTTCTAGCATTTCTTACAAGAGAGAAAGAGTCGCATATCTCTATTTATGCAGCCCCCCTTCCCCTTCTCTTACTATTACAAAAACTACAGTAATTTTGACATTAGAATTTCAATTTCTTTCTTTCCCTTCTTTCTTTTTTAAAAAAAAATTATTAGCTAATTTATTTCACCTTTATTACTTTCTAATTTTATTAATAACTATATATGTGTGTCGACGACTTTACGTGGTCGTCACAATATATATATATATATATATATATATATGAGTGTGTGTGTGTGTAAAATAAATAAAATGTCCATTAATTAAAAATAAAATTGTAATTAAAATTGAAATAATAAATTTAATGGTTTACAAACTATTACAAACAATCCTTAAATTCACAGAAGTACTTTCGGTTAATTTCTTAAACCTCCCTCAACTGCCATTAAATTCAAAAACCAAAAGCGAAAGCAAACGTCATCAATTCAAATTCCACGAATCTCTTATTTTAATGTTAGCAGCTTGTCGATTTATTAAATGCATTTTATTCCTGTTTATAAAAATTGCCTCTTTAATTTTTCTTTTACTATGGTTTCTCTCTTCATTAAGAATTTTCACATTTTCAAAATCAAATTTAAATTTATATCCACATGTTTTTTTGAGATCAAAGAAAACTGAAGGAGATATTAAATCACAATTATTTTTACTTTTTACATGCTTATATAACAATTCATGCTCCTTCAATCTTTTCTCAACACTGAACCTAGATTCACCTACATATAAAAAATCATACAATCACAAAAAAATTGATCAAATAAATCGACAAGCTGCTAACATTAAAGTACGAGATTCATGGAATTTGAATTGATGATGTTTGCTTCCACTTTTGGTTTTTGAATTTAATGGCAGTTGAGGCAGGTTTAAGAAATTAACCGAAAGTACTTCTGCAGATTTAAGGATTGTTTGTAATAGTTTGTAAACCATTAAATTTATTGTTTTAATTATATATATATATATATATATATATATATATATATCCCATTAATATATATATATATATATATATTAATGGGATGGAATATCTGGATAGTTATCATCCCTGGGGTGATGGGGAAGTTAATGAACCTATAGTGATGGCAAAATATAACATTTTCAAAAAAGTATAATATTTCAGTAAGATATTAAATATAAAAAATATAAGTAATGAGCATGAAATTATATATTACAAAGAGAGAGCATGAGATCAAGAGATCTCTAAAAGATCGATCCATTCAACTCCTTAGAGCAACTAGTATAATTAACCATATACCAACCAGCATTTTATTAAATAAAAATAAGTAATACTCAAAATAACCATTTAACATCATGAATAATCAACAATCAATAGTCAATCTTGTGACTGGATTTGAAATCAGTCTACTGTAGACCAGGCTGACTATTTAGCCTTTGCCAGCTTGGGCAATTATTTAAACATAAGTTGGATGCACCAACTTAAATGCTCATCCAATAGAATACATAATCATATAAACAATAATGCTGTTGTATTAAAAGATGCTGAGCATCATCAATTCTCTGGTCAATTAGTACTATTAATGTACTGGCCAACTATAAACTTAAATTCTAAAAGACTAAACTAAATAACATGTAGTACATGGGCTTTAAAGAGTATTCTCCTTGTACCAAACCAGGACAATATCATACTGGAATGCCCTGCACTAAAATACATCCCCATTCATAAAATCAGACCATTATGCACAAATATAGCTCAGAGAAGATAAGCTCTATCACTGTATTGTGATCAAGAGATGATGCAATACATATCCTAAAAATATTTGGAATCAAGTTTACTGGAATAATTTTTATAATGAAATACAAATTTATCAATAACAATAAAAAATGAATTTAAGGTCTCTGAAATAAGGCTCTACACATATGTAGCTTTTGAATTTTGATTAACATACAATAAAACTATCACATTGTGATTTACATGATTAATATCTAAAATTCAAGTTATTACATTGATTTACATCATTAATACAAAATTCAAGTTATTCCATTGATTTAAAATACCCCCCAAAGGATTTACCCAAAATGCATATATATATATATATCCACACAGATGTGCATTTTTAATGAATCTATTTCAATTGACATTTAATAATAAAATTGTAAAAATGGTTAAATTTTACATATGTGTTGATGAACATTCTATATATATATATATATGCACACCTCCAGGTGTGTGCATGTAATTTCTGAACATATTTGACTTGTTATAAAATAAACATTTTTAGTTGTCACTTTTAAATGATATAAAATACATGGGTTTACATAAAACATACACATATATATAATTGACTAGCATATAAATTAAATTCTTTTTTTTTATTACATTTGAATTTATCAAAACAGTAAAATTATTAAAAATATTTTTCACAATTAATTTCATTTGGAAGTATACAAATTTCCCATATGTATATAGTAAAAAAACAATATAGATGATATGACTTAAAATTATTAGTTTCTGTTTTATAATCAATCAAAGTACTATCAACTTCTTTTTTCTTTTACAAATATAAAGTCAATAAATTAAAACTTTACTCCTAGATTTTTAATCCATGCAAGTTTATTACTTATGTTATTCTTAATTAATTATAAATGTCTTTTTTTAAATACTCCAAAAAATTTCATTTGTTCTTTTTTCTACCCTAAAAGATTTTGGAGTTTTAGAAATTTCTATGAATCAATCATTTCATTCCAGTAAAATTTTACTTGCCTTTTTAAAAAATATATAGATTTTTTTAAATATCATTTTACCAAAGAAATTATTTAAAATTTTATTATTATATATAATGCTATCAGTCTTGCTATATATATATATATATATATATATTAGAGTCTGCATTTAACTAATTATAACATCTTTAAATTTAAAATGTAGATTTAAACATTTTTTTCCTTTAATAAATGATTTAAACTAATTTTGTTCTATATATATATATCAGTTTTTTAAAATGTCATTTTTTATGAATTATTAAAAAAAACTCACTTCATATAAATATGTGTTTATTTATGGTTTTTTGCATCTAGATGAAGCAGCATATATATATATACTGTGCCAAGGACAAATTGGCACATGTATATAAAATAATTTTGTCTAAAAAAAAATTATTAAAATCTTTCGTAAAAGAGTTTACAAAAAAAATAAAAAATAATTGATTAAAAGAGGAGAGGGGGAGTTTTGTTTAAAAAAGATAAAACTAAGAGTTCATAAAAGTTAAAGAGTGTTATTATTATAAATTAAAAGTTAAAATATAAATCTCTTTTCATTCCAGTTTATTAGAATAAATGGGTATATATGTGTGATGGTAAATAAAAATAAATGTAAGCTTGTTAATAAGATATAATAAATGCATGTTAAAATCATATTGAAAAACACATGAAAATAAATATTGAAATGAAATGTATTTAAAAACACAGTGGTGGACTACTAATTAAAGATATGAAAACAAAATGTTTTGAAATAGCTACTACTAATTAAATAATCAATCAAAAACACGTTGTCATAGGATTAATTACTAAAGGAATTTCGACAACATATATTGAATCTATTGCCGGAGGATATTAAAATGAAAACAATTTGCATATATAAATAGCTAGATTTATATCAGATGACCAGTTTGAGTTTGCAGTTTCAGCCTAGTTTTCAGTATCAGTCTTGTTTAAATTATGTATCCAGAAACAGAAATGCATTGTTGAGCATCTTATGGAAATATATGCTCCTCTTTCAGCCCTTAGTCCAACAAGATCAGCAAGACCTGCCCATGAAATAATGTCTACTTAACAGCTCAGAAATCCTCTGTCAATATTCCACTGTCTCCAAGAATAAAACCAACAGATTAGCATCAAATCTCCTCAAGAAATATCAAATCTAATCGGTTAGATATTCTTTATTAGATATACTTCATCAGAAGCAGCCAACAACAAGCAATATTCATGTTCCAAAAATCCTAGGTAAAACTTTATTATTCTCATTTATATGTAGTAGCCACCACTGTAATTCGCATGCATAAAATCAACTATTGATGTGCGTGTTTGTGAATGTTAGATAATTTAAATGTCACAGATTATTTTTGCTCTTTCATAAAATATATCATAGTATGTTAACTTAAAATGTGTGTGTTATTTATAGATTTATAAAAAATGTTTATAATTCGTAAGTGTTAGTTAATAAATTGTCTTTAAAATTAAACTTTATTCATCTGTCAATTCTTTTTATCAATTCTTTTTCTATATTTTATTGCTGATTAAAATTAAACTGGGCTAGTTTATGGGATAGTTTTGAGCACTGGATTATGAGCCTACTGACCAAATACATTGTTTATTTTTCTGAATAGATAGCTGGTGCCCGGAGTTTACTCTGAAACAAATAAAGTGTTTGGATAGTAGGGGTTTGAATTTAGCAATCAGGTGGGCCATTGTTGATAGTTAAAGCTATCAATAATATCTCCCATTTTGCTCGAATGTGCCAGTTCGTTCACATAACATTTATAAGTAAACAAAATTGTAAATGTGTTGTGGAGAAGTTTGAAACCAGCCAAAACTTATATATGTGTAAGTAAGTAGTTTCAGCGGTTCGATCCGGTACATAAATGGCTTTCCCAATGTTTGGGGCTGGACCTAAGAAACAATAGTAATTAAATACTGTATTTCTTGTTTGAAATTTTTTTATAGAAAAGTGAATTCACATACTTAAAGTGATTTAATTTTAAAAAAATTGACCGAAAATTTTTTTTTTTTAAATGGAAAGAGATTTATGCTATTTACATTGGTTAAGATAAATCATTCTTTTAAATCAGACAGTTGATATTTGGGTGGAGCTAAAACATTAGGAACGGATAGAGAAAAATGGACAAAGGAGGGGTGGAGTCAGCATATATTTCCATTTTAGTAAAAAAAAAAAATAAACAGCTTGTATTTAAATTTAGTCAAAGAAATAAAATATTGTTTTAAAAATGGAAAAAGAGAAAGAAATGTCTGAGATGCAGATGATGAAGAAAATGATGATAGATATGATGAATCTGATGAAAGAAATCATGCAAGATCAAAAAGAATTCATTGCAGAAATAAGAGAATGGAGACACGAGAACCGTAGAGAAGAACCAAGAAGTTATGGAGTTAGATTTAATTAAAGAAAGTCAGGAAGTTGAAAAAGAAGTTGACGTGATAAAAGATGTAAAAATTGAATTAGAAATAGATAGCATTGAAACAGAGAAGACTGAAATAGAAATTAAAGCAGAACAGGATAGTACTAAGACAGAGGAAAATATAGATCAAGAAATTGAAGAGAGACATAAGTTCAAGGTAGAAGATAGTGTTGAAAAGATTTTACAAAAATTTAAAAAGGTTAAAGTAAAAGTTTGTGTGTGCTTTAAATGTAGATTTAAAGTAAAAAGAAAGTGTAGGAAAAAATATTCATAGTTAGGAAAAATATGGAGGTCTGTGAAGCTTAAAGGTTTTCTGATTTACAAAGTTGAAAATAGAACAGAAAAAGAAAAAGATAAAATAATTTTTAATCGAGGGATAGAAGTGAGAATATGAAGTATAATTTATGTTAGTGAGTTAGTAGAAAGAAAAAAGGAACCACCTGACATAGTTTAAAAATTAATAAATGGGCGGAACAGTAAAGTAAATAAACAAAAAGGACCGGAAATGGACAATGAGAACAAATATGATTATTTTAACGTCAATAATCTGATAAATTATATCTGAAACTTCCATTTAAAACTTAAGACAATAAATTAAAAATAAATGAATAGTAATCAATTAAATGTTTGAAAGTAATAATAATAACGGAGGCTTCATAGAATAAAAGATTTTTTTTCATCTCTCCATGCACAGATTAATAAAGAGAAATGTTCGTAAATAAATGGGTCAAGTTAATGATTTAAAAGAAATGTTTGTAGAATTAAATAAATGGAAAAGATAACGGGATTTCTAGAATAAAATCAAGTTAGTCAAATAGATATTTGCATAATAATGAATCGTAATAAAGTAAAATAGTTTTTCTGAATACACGCACATAGATAAAAAAAGTTGAGTAAGGGTTTGAAAATAATATTCGAGATTAGATTAATATAAATAAATATGAAAACTGATGTCCGTGGTAGTTTAGAATAATATTGTGAGATTAGATTAATACAAATGTTAGAATAATATTCATATGAATTTAAAAATAATGTTGTAAGATTAATAATAAAAATATAAAGTCAATCTAAGTGTATTAAGAGTGTATAAGTCTACATGTGTATATACGCGCACATACTCTGGTAATATTCGGTAAATACGATACCTCATGATGCGTATCTGAAATGTATTTATCTAGATATCCTTTTAGGTTATTTTCTTGGCACTGCTGCACCCCATGATGTGTGCAAGAAGGGATTTATTTATTATAGATTCCCTGTAAGAAAGTCCAGTAATAACTTGATATTTAGAATATTAGTAGGTGTATAATTGTGCTGCACGTATACACATGTGTAAGAATTTATCTATAGCAAAATGGAATGAGGGTACTATAGAAATAAGTTTAGTTAAGGATAAATTTAACGCTTCCAACTGGATAAATTTTAGTACCCGTAACGGACTTGTCAGGGATTATTCCTCTTTCCAAAGCGTAAGTCGAAAAGGGACAGTTGAAAATTCCTGCCATTTCTCAGCGACCCTTTTTTTTCCAAGTCCGGTAGAAACCCAGCAAATGCAGCTTCATTTTTCATATGTGTAAGTCGGTATAAGTCAGTGAATCTGCCTCCGCCTCATTTCCAAAAGATCCCTGTGCCACAAAATTAGTTTGTCTCGGTGGTCATTATCCATGATTTAGATCATTGTGAGCAATGTATTTGGCATAAATAGAAGGAAAGGATAGTCAAAACAGATTGCCCTTGGTATGTAAAGTGAAAGCATTATGAAAAGAAAACTTAGAAAATAAATGAATATTTAGAATCAAGAATTAAAGTTGCAAGAGATAAAATGGTCAAAAATGATGCATTTTACTCTAAAATGGAGGGGGGGGGGTTAATGTGCCAAGGCCAATTTGGCACATGTATATAAAATAATTTTGTCTAAAAAAAAATTATTAAAATCTTTCGTAAAAGAGTTTACAAAAAAAAATAGAAAATAATTGATTAAAAGGGGAGAGGGGGAGTTTTCTTTAGAAAAGATAAAACTAAGAGTTCATAAAAGTTAAAGAGTGTTATTATTATAAATTAAAAGTTAAAATATAAATCTCTTTTCATTCCAGTTTATTAGAATAAATGCATATATATGTGCGATGGTAAATAAAAATAAATGTAAGCTTTTTAATAAGAGATATAATAAATGGGTGTTAAAATCATATTGAAAAACACATGAAAATAAATATTGAAACAAAATGTATTTAAAAACACAGCAGTGGACTACTAATTACTGATATGAAAACAACACGTTTTGACATAGCTACTACTAATTAAACAATCAATCAAAAACACATTGTCATAGGATTAATTACTAAAGGAATTTTGACAACACATATTGAACCTATTTCCAGAGGATATTAAAATGAAAACAATTCACATATATAAATAGCTAGATTTTTATCAGATGTCCAGTTTGAGTTTGCAGTTTCAGCCTAGTTTTCAATATCAGTCTTGTTTAAATTATGTATCCAGAAACAGAAATGCATTGTTGAGCATCTTATGGAAATATACGTTCCTCTTTCAGCCTTAGTCCAACAAGATCAGCAAGACCTGCCTGTGAAATAATGTCTACTTAACAGCTCAGAAATCCTCCATCAATATTCCACTGTCTCCAAGAATAAAAACAACGGATTAGCATCAAATCTTCTCAAGAAATGTCAAATCTAACCAGTTAGATATCCTTTATTAGATATACTCCATCAGAAGCAGCCAACAACAAGCAATATCCACGTTCCAAAAATCCTAGGTAAAACATTTTATTATTCTCATTTATATATAGTAGCCACCGCTGTAATTTGTAAAAATTCAAGATTCAAATTATATAAACTCTATAAGCATGCATAAAATGAACTATTGATGTGCGTGTTTGTGAATGTTAGATAATTTAAATGTCAAAGATTATTTTTGCTCTTTCATAAAATATATCATAGTATGTTAACTTAAAATGTGTGTGTTATTTATAGATTTATAAAAAATGTTTATAATTCGTAAGCATTAGTTAATAAATTGTCTTTAAAATTAAACTTTATTTGTCAGTCAATTCTCTTTATCAATTCTTTTTCTATAATTTATTGCTGATTAAAATTAGACTGGGCTAGTTTGTGGGATAGTTTCGAGCACTGGATTATGAGCCTACTGACCAAATATGTTGTTTATTTTTCTGAATAGATAGGTGGCACCCGGAGTTTACTCCGAAACAAATAAAGTGTTTGGATAGTAGGGGTTTTAATCTAGCAGCCAAGGTGGGCCATTGTTGATAGTTAAAGCTATCAATAATATCTCCCATTTTGCTCAACATGCCAGTTCGTTCATGTAACATTTATGAGTAAACAAAATTATAAATGTATTATGGAGAAGTTTGAAACCAGCCAAAACTTATATACGTGTAAGTAAATGGTTTCAGTGGTTCGATCTGGTACAATACCAATTCTTTGGCAAGCTGATGGATAAGGTCATTATCAGGACAGGCAGAGTTCAGGAAATTGTCAGCATTGGGAAAAGTATAATCAGGTATTTTGTTGACATTTCGTTCATTCCAATTAGAATTCAGGCCAGCAAGCTGTCTTTTCTGAATATATCTGTAGCTATAAATTTCAACACAAAAAGTGAATTACTTTCCTCTATGTGAATTCAACCTCCACCATCATGAACTGTAGAGGAGCTTTTGGACTTGCTCTCCTTGCAGTCTTATATTTTATATAATTCTGCTAGCCATCTCTTCTGACCAGATATAATTACTGCCAACTGCTTTTGTAAAAATTATTAGCCAACTACTTCTCAAAAATGTTACTAACAAAACTAAAGTAAAAACCAGACTGTTCTAACCTCTTTATCAACTCTTTTTATAAGAATAAAATGACAAAAATATAGTAATTAAAACCTTTTTATTTTATTTAATCCTTTTGAAAACAAGTTTGAAGTTTTATCAAAAGTATGATTGGGAAAAGTTGATTTCCATTAACTTTAATCCTTTGGAATTTTATAATCTACAAAGATTTTTAATTGGATAGTGAAATGTGTACAAACCTTAATTAAAAGATTTCAAAAATAAAGCATGCTTATTTTTAAATTCAAAACCAGAATACAATATAACTCTTGAAGAGTGAGTATGTATCTATATTTTATCAATAAAATGACAAAAACATTTCAATTCTAGAATCAATATAATTTTAATTCGGCAAAAGTCCATGTAAAAATGTTTAAAAAATGGTTAAATGTTTAACAGTATTCTTAAAAATAACATATAACTTTTTTTGCAAGAACTTATTTTAAATAAAAAAATATCAATAATAAAAAAAATATTTTTATTTGCTTATAGTATCTAAATCCTTTTTTTTTTTTTTTAAATATAACCCTGCAACATTATTTCCATCTATTTCAATAAACCTCCACAAAGATTTGCTATAAATGTACTATTTTCACAATAATCAAGCAATATTTTTTATTCTTTAATTCTATTTACTATTGATAATATGGTAAAACTAAAAATATTATATATATAAAAATATCATTTAGTTTTAAAAAAAAAGTCCCTTTTTTCCATTTAATGCATTATTGCTTAACACGTTTTTATGTATAGTTTGCTATAATTATTTAAAAATATTTATTTTTATTCTTAGTTACTTTTGTTAAATTAGTGATAAATTATATTTTATACATCAGTAAAGATTTTGCTTCATTTATTTATTATCTCTTTTAATTAAATACATTTTGTTATTATTCTTATTTATTTTTTTATATTTTACAAAATATAAAATGTTTAAATAAATCTTAATGCCAAAGTAAATATATATATATAATGTTGAAAAAACAGATTGATGAGCAGAATAGATATAAAAAAAATAATTATGTTATTTTTCATTACACCACCAATACCAATATCATTATCATCATTATCATTATTATTATTATTATTGAAATATGAGAAAAATAGCTATACATGTATGTTGGGTTCTTTTATCACCAAACAGATTGTGTTGATTAAGCAACAAAATATCATGAGTAAGTGATAATACTTAATCTTCTTTATATTATAATTACACTATTGATATTACAAATATTTACATTTAATAAAGCAGAGAAAAATAATATAATAGTAAATATCATGTCAACATTGGATGTCAAAGTATAGGCGTTTGATCTCTCTAGTTTATTTGAAGAGAGAAAACTGTTTGAAAACTGCATACTTAGTGAGATAAGGTGGCCTGAGTTGGTCTGCTGGTAGTTAGTTGCACTGTAGTGGAGTTAAAATAAAGAACACAATATGTAATTTTTAATTATTAGGTACGAAATTACACATTATTCAAATTATTTTATATTGTTATTAAAAATAAATTTAATATACTAAAAATATTAGTGTTACAAGACTATCGGTATTTAAACTAATATTTATTGAAATTTTTAGCAGTAAGAGAACTTTTAAAAACATGGGGTATATAATGAAGTGACAAGATATAGCAAGATGTGTATTGTTGAATTATTATATATTTATTTAATATAATAAACTAGTGATTTTTTATATATGTAAAAATATTAATTAATAAAATGGTGTGAGTTATGATATGTGCATATATTCATTTTTAAGAAATAGCCTACTTTTACCATTACTTTATGGAATAACAGTGAAGACAAAAACAATATTTATTAATGTTGGCAACTTATGAGAATTTCATGTTTTTTAATCTTTATTTACTCTCTAGCTAAGAATGGCTAAATACCCACTTGACTACCAAGATTAGATTAGTAAATTGGTTGATTATAGACTAGTTTACCTAAAAAAAATAAATTGTAAGCTTATTGCAGTTTTTTTTAAGTTACTTAGCCCTGACTCGATCACAGATTACAGACATGATAGGCAAAACATATATATATATAATATATAGCATTTATTAATAAAATAGACTATTTTAAAAAATGATAAAAATTACGCTCTTAAATTTGAATACAATTATGAATTAAAGATTCTAAAATTGTTTATGAAAAAAATTTTTTGCATAAATACTACACACACACAAAGGTACAAATTTTGTTCAGCTATTAAAAAAACAACAATTGCGATTTAAATAACTTATTTATATCCATCTACCTTATTATTTAAAATATAAAATTTAAAAGAGACGAACAATTCTACACTGATTTTTCAAATCAATTCATAAAAACTACCCGAAAAATTTGAAACGAAATTAATGTTAACTTTTTTTTAAAAAATTTTTTTAGTTTGACCAATTAAAAAAAAAAAGTTTTAGAAAGTACTGAAATTTAGTTTTGAAAAAGAGAAAGTAAAAAAAAAATAAAATAAACAGATAAACTTAGGAACTAGCATCCATAAATATTTAATTCCTTCTTCGCAACCTTTTTTTTTAAATAGTTAGATACTTACAATCCGATCAATTCAAATTATTTTTAGAACCTGCAGTCAAAAATAATGAAATTGCTATTATTGCGAAACGATGTTGAATGACAAGTTTAGAAGACTATGTATGGTCAACCACTTGAAAAAAGAAGCAACATAATAAAAATCAACAAGCTGTATTTCAGACTTGAGTCTTAAGTTCAGGATATGCCACCCTACTATTACATCTTCAGTTTATTTAAAAAAGAACTAATTAAAAATACAGAAAACAAAGAAAACAGACAAAAAATGAAGAATGACAGTAAAATAGAAAAAAAACAACAGAATATTATTTAAATTGTAACAGAAAGGATCATTTAGTCAGTATACAGACATTGTTTCAAAACAAAAATCATACTTCTAGGAAATAGAACACGAGAGAAAGAGAGAGAGAAAACACGTTTTGCTTCAAACTCCAAATATATTACGGAATCATAGCATTATTTTGCATAAAATATTCGATCGTAGTAAAATTCACGACAGAAAAAAAAATATGCGTAATATATTGTAAGTTTTTGAAGTACATTTGTAAAATTTATTTAACTATCTTCAGGAACTTTATTTATTATAACGAATGGCCAATAAAGTATATGTAAATGTTTGTGTGTTTATATGTATTGAATATATACATAAATATATACGCACACATGTGTGTTAGTTAAACGAATTCATAGATTTGCTAAACAATTTTTTTTTAAAAAAAGACAACTTCATTCAGTAAAATATTTAAACTAATGTGAAAAGTTATATATAATTTTAAATATTTTAACTACCTTCTTATAATAAATATATTTTTACTTTAGAAACTCACCTGATTTTCCAACTCCGTCTTTTCCGAGAACAACAATCCGTGCTTCTCTTTTCTTTTCCCTTTTATTTTCTTTAGCAGATTTTGAAATACACTGCGTGGAACATCCGGCATCCACAGCACTCATATCTGTATATTTTTACTTCTTAATAAACCGCTTATAAAGCTTTTTTGAAAGTAATATTCCTATCATTGAAATATGCAGTTTAAATGGACTAAATTATGATGCTTACATTTATGAAGTTTGTAGTTTTCCTCCGTGAAATAAATTTTTCCATGTCCGGTAGAAAAACTGAATGATAATTATCTTATTTGTATCACAATGCCACCAAGCGTTTTTAAAGTCTTGAGATACGGAAATAAAGGGTCATAAGATTAATCCCAACGAAATGAATCTTTTTCACGCAATCTTTTAAGAACTATTTAGTGAGGGCGCTTCAAAACTAGATTTGTAATTTTTCCATTAAAAATTTTTTAAAAGATAACTTATTATTATCACTATTATTTTGAGTTCTTTTATCTAATAATTTCAATTTAATATAAATGTTTTATTTATATTAATTAGATTACACTTACGGTAATACTGAATTGACATTTAAACAAAATAAATATTCGAAAAATGGGAAACTGCTTAAATAAATATATGTAAAATATAAAAAAAGTTTCGTCGTGTAGAACACATTTTATATATAATATAACTAACTATACGGGAATATGTTTAATTTAAAATAGTGAATATTGCTAAAATTAGCTATAAGATGCCAAACATTTATTTCTCTTATGAGAATAATTAATAGTAATATATTTATTTGTGTGTGTGTATTTATAAATGCAGGTAAAATAATTTTTTTTTATTTTTTTTCAATTTATTGTAATTATTTTCTGATTTAAACAACCCATTTATATTGAAACATTTCCCAGGTCGCTTTTTAATTCTCCCACTCCTTTCAAAACAGCTGTCACCTATGTTCTGTATAGCTTTTTTTTTTTTTTTAACAACACACAAACAGAGTTCACGCACTTCAAGGTGCTTGTTTTTTTAGTTTTCTGATCGCTTTAAATATTTTTGTCCAACACGCTAAGATTCTTGCTTAAAAAGTAATTTGTTGTCGCCAGTGATCAAGGTTTACCTTCATAGACAAAAATCATTAAATGCGTAATTTAATTTTTTTTCTTTGAAAAAATATATTCTTCATACAGTTCAAACATATCTTTTTGATAAAAGGAATGAAAATTATTAAAGTTAGTTTCAATCATCATTAATATTAGCATTAATATCATAGAATTTGATTTTTTTTTTTAAATCTTAGTAGAGAATTGTGTAAATAGCACCAAATTATGATTGAAAAGATTTTTTTTAAAAAGTGATGTTTAATAATTTAAAAAAAAAAAATTCAAACAATACAAATATATTATGGATAAAATAGACGAAAATATGCATACCTTAATAAGTTTTAATGAAAATAATATACTATATGAAGAGATTAATAATGATGTGATCAAAACATTTACATGACATATTCATAATCTAGAGTACAAAGTCTAGTGAAAAATAAAGAAAAAAATATTAGAAAATTGAAGATTTTAAGAAAGCTTTTTTTTTATGTAGTTCATTTCAAAATCAACCAATTAATTATATAATTGTTAAATATTAACATTAAGAGAGATATATAGATAGGTATGAATAGATAAATAAATTGATAAATAAAGAGAGAGAGAGAGAGAGAGAGAGAGAAAAAATAAAGAAAGATAAATATAGTTAATATTAGCTAGAAGATAAAATAAAAAAGAAACATGATAAATCTCATAACAAATAGCAGTTGTCAGAATAGCAATTTTTTTTTTTTGAAAAGATATCAGGAGAAGCCTTTGTCCCGAAGTAAGTTATTCAAAAGTGCTACATATATAATTAGTGTTATTATTCATTCTATAGACTATTATTAAATGAATTGAGTCCATTTTTATTCACTATAATGGATTTCTCTTAATATAAAATATTAAGAAAAAAATAACTTACAAAAATAAAATTTGGGGGTTTGAAAAAGATATTTATAGAATTTTTATATAATTTAGAGAAGTTAAAATATATCAAATTATTGTAATCTGATTTTAAAATGTGTAATAATATTTTACACCCACAAATGACAATAAATAGTAAAATAAAATTGTGTACCTTATAGAATTTAATGCAGGTAGACTTTAAATAGTTTAAATCTAAAGAAAATCAGTAAGTGATATGTGAAATCATAACGATTTTTCAACATCTTGACAAAATGGTTTTCTTGTACAATTAAAATTATTAAATATACTTTCTTAAAGTGAATCTCTCATATATTTAAATCTTTTATTAATAAGATAATAAATTATTAAGCTACTTACACAATAAATCAAAAAATTAGAGTATTAATATTAATATATGACTTTCATAAAGGCCTTGATGATTAAACAACGGTAGAATGACAGGCTAGAGAGCTAGAAGCCAATGAATTGCTGCTCAGTTCGATCCCTTTCCAGAGCTCAAATATATAGCACTTTCCAAAAGACAATTTGATTCTTATTCCAATAAATCAAAGCAAAAAGTAATAATAATATTATATTCTTAAAATGTCAATATAAAACCAAGCTCCAAATCCCAAATTATATCTTGATGAATAATATCTTCAATAATAAGACTGAAATCAGTTTGTATAAAATCTACTTCTCCATTTATCTATTTCATGAATTTAGTTATTTAAAAATTATTTACTATTTTCTTAATTCATACCGTGGCCTCATTAAAATCAGTTTCAATTTTATATCTACAAAACAGAATTGATTTCTAATCCTTTTATTAGTCAACCCATTTTGTAATTGTACAATTGATATTGATTCCAATGAAGATGTAATAACTTCATAGTAATTTAAAATTTCATCTTTATATTTATCATTATTTTAATGTAAGTTTATTAACAGTTTAGATAACAGATAAAAGATATTCACTTTTCAGCTGCTTATAGATTATGACATTGAAACTAAATCATATGTTTGGTGGTTAATTTAATATAAGATATTCTATAATTTGTTGTGTAAATACTAATTTAGCTTTACACATATTTATTTTTATTATATAGTCAATTATGATGATTGGCAAGATTATTTTAAAAAACTGGTAATTAATAGTTGCTTTTTAGTAATAGAATTTAAGCGTTAATTATATTATGATTATTATTGTTTATTACTAATATTTTACTGTTTTGTATTTGGAGTGATTAAAAAAAATTGTGATTACGTATTTTAAATAATTATTGTTGGTTTCTGATTATATTTTTATATTGGACTATTTCCATTATATAATATGTGTATTGAATCTCTTTAGAAAAATGCAATTTTATTTAAATATTTCTAATACATTTAACTGTTAGTAATAGCATATCAATCAATTAGGATATGCACAATGTTTTGAGAGGTATTATTCTCCCCTCTTCTTCAGGTGTTGCTGGCCTGACCAGTGACAGTACTAGCATGGGATTCAAATCTGGACTCTTAGATTCATGAGTATTGAATTTTAAAGTAATGCTCTAAAAACTGAGCTACCCTGCCTAAGGCAACAATCAGTAGAAATTTCATATACTTATCTATGAGGTTCCTCCTGATTTCACCACTTTTTCCTAAGAGAAAATTGATTAGTGGTTTTCATGCATATGTATAGACACACTAGGTTGGCTTATGAAATTTTTTGCCATTGTCGTGTGAGCAGTTTCTTTATTTTTTTTCTTTGTACTTTTTTTTCTCTATCCAATATTTTTATATTTTCCCAATTGAACATATGTTCATTGGCACATACATGGTCTGCTACTTTAGATACATCTGTTTTCTCTCTTCTAATCATCAGTTTGTGTTCTTGCAAGTGCTTTTCAATGAGATGACTGGTCTCACCAATATATATTCTTTCACATTCACATGGTATTTTATAGATGCAGTTTTTTCTTTTCAGCATTTCAAGGTTAGGCTTTGTAGATTCCTCATGGTGTGGTATGGCTATGGCTCTGGAAAGCTATTCTAGTGTTATACTAATTGAAGATTTTTCTTAATTTATCTGCTATTTTTGGAATGTATGGGTACAACACAGTACAATAATTGTCTTTTCCCTTGAAGGTTCTTTTTTTGTCTATTTAACATTTTTTTAATAACAGCTGATGGATAAACATTTTTCATAAGAGTTTGTTCTATATAGATCTTTTCTTTTTACAAATCACTGGTTTCTGAACAAACTTCTTTTGCTCCATTTTATAGTGATAGTATAACTCCATGTTTTGTGCTTCTGGTGTATAGACTAGGTATTTTTCTGTATGTGTAAGTTTTCAGTAAACTGTAGTTTTGATTTTGTCAGAGGGAGTTTTGTCACAAGAACATCTAACAATGCTAATTTGGTTCTGGTTCTGATTCTAAACTACAGTTTACTGAAAACCTACTCATACAGGAAAATACCTAGCTTATACATCTAATCACACCAGAAGCACAAAACATAAAACCTACTCATACAGGAAAATAACTAGCCTACACATGCAATCACACCAGAAGCACAAAACATGGAGTTATATTATCATTATGGAACAGAGCAAAAGAAGTTTGTTCAGAAACCAGCTATTTGGAAAAAGAAAAAGATCTATATAGAATAAACTCTTATAAAAATGGTTATGTATTAAGAAAATGTTAAATAGATAATAAAAAGAACTATCAAGAGAAAAGACATTTATTGGTACTGTAGTGTACCCATACATTCCCAAAATAACAAAAAAAAAAAAAATCAAGAAAAATCTGCGATCAGTATAACATCAGAACAGCTTTCCAGAGCCATACCACACTATGAGGACTTCTAACATCTACAAAGCCTAAACTTGAAATGTGGAAAAGAAAAAATTTCATCTATGAAATACCATGTGAATGTGAAAAAATAAGACCAGTCATCCCATTGAAAAATGCTTGCAAAAACACAAACTGATGATTAGAAGAGAGAAACAAATGTTCTAAGGTAGCAGACCATGTATGTACCAGTAAACATATGTTCAATTGGGAAAATACAAAGATAGTGGATAGAGAAGAAAAGTTACAAAGAGAAAAATTTAAAGAAGCTGTTCACATAACAATGGAGAAAAGTTTCATAAGCCAACCTAGTGTGACTATACATATGTATGAAAACCACTAATCAACTTTGCTCTTAGGAAAAAGTGAAGAAATTGGAAAGAACCCCATAGATAAGTATAAGAAATTTCTACTGACTGTTTACCTTTGGCAGGATGGCTCAGTTGGTTAGAGCATTACCTTAAAATTCAATACTCATGAATCTACGGGTTCGGGTTTGAATACCATGCTAGTACTGTCACTGTCAGGCCAGCAACACTTGAAGAAGAGGGGAGAGTAATACCTCTCAAAACGTTGTTCATATACTAACTGTTTCATGTGCTATTACTAACAGTTGAGTGTATTTTGAATATTTAAATAAAGTTAAATTTTTCTAAAGACATTCAATACACATATTAGATGATGGAAATAGTCCAATAGAAAAATACAACTAGAACACCATCATCACAATTTTAGGAAAACATTCTTGGTTTCTGTGAAATAAAAAAAAGTTCTTTATTTTAGAAGTTAAAGATGTGATATTTGAAACAGTTTTGTAACTATTATTATTAAATTGTTAATTTTATTATATTTATCTTCTTATTTCTAGTAGCATGTTAAAATATGCCTAACTATAAGGGCATGTGTACATGACCTATATAACTAATTATTTAATAGAAATATTAAAAGCTAGAGTTTATAAGTAAACATTGGTCTATAAATTAAAAATCATAATAAGATTGTTATCACATGGTAATGGAATGCTACAGAAGTAAACAAAATGGTTGTCTCTCACTAATTACAAATATTTCCTTACCACATGATCCATTGGATAATTGCTGATAAAGTTATAATAAAAATGTAATTAAGCTCAGAAAATTGTGCATAGTTGTTAAAGAGATTATTAGTCTCACAAGCTGTACCTTTGATCATTGTAACTAGGTAGGATGCATGTAGTGGGCAACAATCAAATACTCGTGAGTCAAGTGGTACAAATATGATATGGTGGTATACATATATATTAACAGTTAATCGATAAGCGATCAATACAATATGTATATACTAAAGCATAATAATTTTTCTCAAAAAATTAATAAGTATAATATCAAATCTAAAATACAAAATAAACATTTTTAGCTCAAATGGAATATCTTCATCGCAAAACTGTTTACTTAAAGAATACATTACATAAATATTAAGAAAAATTCAATTCATTAAAGAGCAAATAACTTATCTAGAAGTATGCATTAAAAAACAACTTCATATATTTTCAACAGCTTTGAAAATTTTATTATTAACAATAGTAAAAAAATTTTAAAAAAGCAGTTTGTTGAAACTTCACATCAAGTTTAACCCATGCATTCTCAGATGTTTTGAAAGATTTTCTTTTTGCTACGTTTAAATTTTTAATAGAAGCTAGAAAACAAAATAAAATCTATTGCTAAATTTGTAAACTTTAAAAAAAGTAGTAATATGCTATATAATTTTTACTTATACAATCTTTTCACTAAATTGTTGGGAAGTATATTCTTAGTAAGGGAAATAATACAAAGCAAGTCAACATTTACTGAACACAGTTCCCAATGATTATTCACATAAAGTCCACATTAGCCACAGAAAAAATTCTATATGGAGAAAAAAATTTACAAGTAGATAAATTTAATTATTTAACATGAAACTCTTTTTATATGTTAATAAAATTCTCTATACAGTTATAGCTTTTCATAGTGGCTTGACTTAGCTCAAGTTTTTTTTGAAGTAGATAAATTGTTTAAATAGACGGTTGGCATATGCGAAATGTTTCCTGATAATCACAGTCTATATTCAATTTTAAAAAAGTATCACAGCATAAAAGAATAAGAATATCAAGAATTTATAATAGGATGGGAACATTCAATGTATGAATAATGTGAGTTTTATTTTATTTCCTTTTTTTCTAATAGCCCAAACAATCTCTGAAACAAAACAATAAAAAAAAAAAAAACTCAATTTAAATAGAATTTAAGCTTGATTAGGAGGAAATGTAGTTTTTTTTTCTTTTCTTTTTCTTTTTTGTTTGAATTTTATCATTGATTGGGTAGATATTCTGTGTTAGATTTTGTGACCAATCAGGGAGGGTTTTGTTAAATTTTTAATCTTTTATCAAATCTGTAATTTTTGATTATCACCATTTTACTGTGTATTTGTTTCTTTCTGATGAAAACCAGTCTTCTGGTTGAAATACTATATTATTTATTGGATTTATAAGTCTTTTTTTGTTTATATATATATTAAAGACATTTATAATTAATCAACAATAATCTGTCAATGATTGATTTTTCTTTTTTATTTAAAGGAAAAAAAAAGAAAAAAGAGAAAAACTTATTATTAAAATAGTAAGTGGATTTTTACATACTTTCAGAATTAAAAGTGAAAATGTATTTTTAATAATTTCATTATTTTGATATATTAAAATATAATATATATTGCACCAGGTCGAACCACTGAAACCACTTACTTATACGTATATATAAGTTTTGGCCGGTTTCAAACTCCTTCATAATACATTTATAATCTTATAAATGTTATGTGAACGAACCAGCACATTCGAGCAAAATGGGAGATCTTATTGATAGCTTTAACTATCAACAATGGCCCATCTCGGCTGCTAGATTCAAACCCCTACTATCCAAATACTTTATTTGTTTCAGGACAAACCCCGGGGTGCCAGCTAGTCTGATGACTAACGTATTCAGGCAGTAGGCTCATAATCCAGTGCTTGAAACATTCCCTAAAACTAGCTCAGTCTAATTTTAATTCAATAACAAAATTATACAAAATTAGTGGTTGAAAGAATTAATAAAAAGGTTGGTAAAAAGAACTGACCGACAAATAAAGTTTAAGTTTGAAGACATTTTATTTTAATTACCATTAATTAAGTTTAAAGATAATTTATTACCCAACATTAATTGACTAAATTTAAACATTCTTAATAAATCTAATTTAACACACGCACATTTTAAAAGTAACACATTATAACATATATCTAGTGAAAAGCATAAATAATATGTGACATGATTAAATTATCTCACATTCACCCACACATATATCAATAGTTCATTTTATGCATGCTTAAGAGTTCAAATTACTTTACTCGGTAGGATTAACGAATTACAGCGGTGGCTACTACGTATAAATGATAATAAATAAATGTTTACCTAGGATTTTTGGAACGTGGATATTGCTTGTTGTTGGCTGCTGCTGCTTCTGATGGATTATATCTAACCGGTTAGATTTGGACATTTCTTGAAGAGATTTTGTGCAAATCCATTGGTCTTATTCTTGAAGACAGTTGAACATTTGATGAAGGATTTCTGAGTTGTTATGCAGACATTATTTCACAGAAAGGTTTTGATGATCTTGTTGGACTAAAAAGGCTGAAGCATGAGCGTATATTTCCAAAAGCTGCTCAACAATGCATTTTTGTTTCTAAATACATAATAGAAATGCACTATTATCTCAACTGAAACAAGACTGTCATGGCAAACTAGACTGAAAAAACTCTCTCAATTAATTGACCAATAAAAAAAGGCTATTTATACCTGTGATGTGTTGTCCATGTAATATCCTCTGGCAAATATCTGTTGTCGAATTCCATTGGTAATTAATCCTATGACAACGTGTTTTTGACGATTGTTTAATTAGTAGTAGCTTTCATAAATGTATTGTTTTTTTATATCTTTAATTAGTAGCCCACCGCTGGTGTGGTTTTTTTAAATCTTTATTTAACTTAATAACCATCACTGTGTTTTCCAAATATAATTTCTTTTTTAACTTTCATTTACATATATTTTTTTTAATATTATTCTAACACGCATACATTTATTTACACTCATACGCACATATATAATTTATTATAATAAGCTTGAATGAAAAGAGATTGATATTTTTTTAAATTTTAAATTACTTATTTTTACGAATACTAATTTAGAAAAACTTTACTCTCTTTTATAACACTTTTAGTTTGACTTTAAGAAAAAACCCTTCCCACTTTTAATCTTTTATTTCAAACTCTTTTTCGAAAGATTTTTTTTTTATTTTAATAATTTTTTTTTAGACAAAATTATTTTATATACATGTGCCAAATTAGCCTTGGCACATTACACCCCCATCCATTTTAGAGTAAAATGTGTCATTTTTGATCATTTTATCTCTTGCAATTTTAATCCTTGACTCTAAAGATTTATTAATTTTTTTTTTTTTTAAAGTTAGCTTTTTAATATCTTTTACTTAACATACAAAGGGCAATCTGTTTTGACTATTCTTTCCTTCAATCTATGCCGAATACATTGCTCACAATGATCTAAATCATGGATAATGACCACCGGGACAAACTAATTTTGTGGCACAAGGATCTTTTGGAAAGACATGGAAGCAGATTCGCGGACTTACACTGACTTACATATCTATACAATCGAAACTTTATTTGCCGATTCTCTTGATCGGACTTGGAAAAAGAAAGGGTTGCTGCAAAATGGCAGGAATTTTCAACTGTCCATTTTCGACTTACACTTTGGAAAGAGGAATGATCCCTGACAAGTCCGTTATGGGTACTAAAACTTATTCAGTCAGCAGCTTTAAATGTATCTTTAAGTAAATTTATTTCCATACTACCTCATTTCCTTTTGCTCTAGATAAATTCCTACACATGTGTATACGTGCAGCTTAATTCTACACCTACTAATATTCTAGATATCGAGTTATTACTGGACTTGCTTACAGGGAATCTATAATAAATAAATCCCTTTTTGCATGCATCATGAAGTGCAGCAGGGCCAAGAAAATAACCTAAAATGATATCTGGATAAATACATTTAAGATACGCATCATGAGGTATCGTATTTATTGAATATTACCAGTGTATGTGCACATATATACACATGTATACTTACACACTCTTAATACACCTTAGATTGACTTTATATTTTTATTATTAATCTTACAACATTATTTTTAAATTCATATGAACATTATTCTAACATTTGTATTAATCTAATCTCACAATATTATTCTAAATTACCACGGACATCAGTTTTCATATTTATTTATATTAATCTAATCTCGAATATTATTTTCAACCCTTACTCAACTTTTTTATCTATGTGTGTGTATTCAGAAAAACTATTTTACTTTATTATAATTCATTATTTACTCAACTTTTATTAACTTGCGTATATTCAAAAACAACTTACTTTACTATGATTCATTATTACACTGATATATATATATATTTATATATATATTTTTGACTTGACTTTAAATCATTTATTTACTTCTTTTTATTACCATGCATGTATTCCCAAAAAAAAAATCTATTAGTTTATCACGAGTCACTTTTTATTTTTATTTACTACAGATATATTTACGTTTATTTATTTAACTTGATTTTATCAATTTTATTTTAACTATTTGACCTACTTATTTATTTAAAAACATTTTTCTTAATTAATATGTGCATTGATCACTTTTCCCCAAGTATTGACCACTTCAAATTCTTATTTTTCTAGAGTGCATTTTTCATTTTTATTTTCATCATTAGGTAATAAATGTAATGTTAAGAGAAGTAGACAGCAAAGTATAAGGCAATTCAAACACAGAGATAGATTTTGTGCTGATTTAAACCAACTTTTAATTTCTTTGCCCAAATACTCGCACACACCTCAATCCTAATTTAATACACTTTTTTTTTTAATTTTATTTGATAATGTTTTATTTTCATTAATACTTTCATTATACACTTATTTATTTCATTTTTATTTTTAAAGCGTTATTTTTACTCTCCCTTTTTCTTTAAAAAAAAAACATTTTCATTTTGCTTGTCTATTTTGATTTACACATTTATTTTGTTTGCGTCACATTCCACTATGGTCTAGACTTATGAGCTGGGATATCAATATAATCGATAAGACATAATCGAGGGTTTTGACATAAATTGTTTTATAGATGCTTTGACATTTTAAACTCTAAGATTGTTATTTTATTTTACTAAGACTAACTTTAATCATTTTTAATTATTCAAATTATCTTGATACTCATTTTTACATTTATTTCCTTAAACTTTGTTAAACATTTTCCATTATTCCGAGTCCATGGTCTTAATAAACTAGGTCAAGCCAGCGAATCTGTCAGATTACATATTTTTAATTTTTGTCTGGCGGTTCTTTATTATATTTTTTCTGCATATAGCCACTCGTGCTGGGAGATTGAGAATCACCCCTGGGCCTTTCCTTAAATCTAGTACAAGAGATGTTAGGATCACTGTCAGTTCTTCGAAAGATTTTTGTTCTCTCGGGACTATTAGAATAACGTCTCCTCCGGGGACTCCCTGAATTCGACCTATGTCTATATCTTATGGTGGTTACAGCTGGCTCTCTAAGTTGGGGTTTGAATCCCCTATCTCTCGTGTCAAAATTTGGTCTACCTCTTTCGAAAGTGCTCAACAATTCTGCCATTTGTTCCACTGTTTTCTTTTCAGTTCCTATGAGCATTTGCTCGACATTATGAGGAAAACTATGGCAGACTATCCTGACAATTTGTTGTTCAGATAGTGGGTCTGCTGTTAAAGAGCGTAATTTTGCCACTTGATTTCTAAAAAAAGAAATGAACAGCTCACCAGGTCGCCATTTATCTTGAGAGATTTGGTGACGAAGATTTTCCTGATAATCTTCGTTTCAATAACTAGCTAAAACAGCAATTTTATATTCGGCAAAAGTGACGGGTTTTTTTATATAAAGAGTCCCACCAAGATTGAGATCCCCCTTGTAAATGGCTACAAGCTATTGCAATTATAGCCTCCTCACTTAATTGATTCAGAGTGAAATAGTGCTCCAAACTATTTAAATGCTCCATAGGAGCTTCACCTTGATGGCCAGAAAATATCCGTATTTTCAGAAACTGGTTCACGATTGCCAGATTGTTTATAATGTGTGTGTTTGCACTCAAGTGGTCACACTGTTTTATTTCTGTTTTTCAAACTATTCTTTTGATTTACTTTCCAAGCTAAATCCTTCATTCCAACTTTTATCTCTTCAATTACTTTTTTATCTTCTATCTTATTTTTTTCAATTACTTGGTAAGTGGTCTCTATTTGATTTTCTACTTGTGTTTTAATCTCTTCTATTTCTTCCCTAATTTTTTCTTTTATTTTATTTTGGCCCATTTTGATCTGGTCCTTTAACTTTTCAAGCATTTCAGCTTGCCCTTCCAATTTACTCTTCATTTCATTATTTTGGTTTTTAAGCTCTTCAGCTATTTTTTTATATTCTTCGGTTGTTTCTTTTTGTTTTTCAAACATGCAAGTTAATAAAGCTATGATTTCTCTCTTCTCTTCTTTTTGCTCAACCTCCTTTTCATTTTTATCTTTTTGTTCCTCACTAGAAGTATTCTCTACTTCTTTCACTTGAATTTCCATTTTTTCTTCACTGCGGACCTTTTCTATTTTACTAGTTTCGGTTTTATTTTGTTCCTCGCTGGGAACATTGTCTGTTTTTTTACCTTTATTCTTGTCATATTTATACTTTTAAACTTTACTTTTTTTATATTATTTTTCTTTAATATTATGTTTTATTCACGCTCATAAGTTTACTAATTTCTATTTTATTTATTTCTTACTAAACTGGAAATACACACTGACTCTGCCCCTCCTTTATCCATTTTTCTCCACTCGATCTTAATGCTTTAACTTCGCCCAATCATCCCACTGTCTCTGATTTAACATAATGATTTATTTTAGATAACATAAATAGTGTAAATCTCTTTTCATGTAAAGAAACAAAGTTTTCGGTCAATTCTTTTTTTTTTTTTTAATTAAAATGCTTTAACATATGTAATTTAGCTTTTGTATAGAAAATTTTTTTTAAACAAAAAACAAAATATTTATTTACTATTGTTTTTTAGGTCCAGCCCCAAACGTTGGGAAAGCCATTTATGTACCGGGTCGAACTGCTGAAACCACTTACTTATACGTATATATAAGTTTTGGCCAGTTTCAAACTCCTTCATAATACATTTATAATCTTATAAATGTTACGTGAACAAACTGGCACATTCGAGCAAAATGGGAGATCTTATTGATAGCTTTAACTATCAACAATGGCCCATCTCGGCTGCTAGATTCAAACCCCTACTATCTAAATACTTTATTTGTTTTGGGATAAACCCCAGGGCACCAGCTAGTCTAATGACTAACATATTCGGGCAGTAGGCTCATAATCCAGCGCTCAAAACATTCCCTAAAACTAGCTCAGTCCAATTTTAATTCAATAACAAAATTATACAAAATTAGTGGTGGAAAGAATTAATAAAAAGGTTGGTAAAAAGAATTGACCGACAAATAAAGTTTAAGTTTGAAGACATTTTATTTTAATTACCATTAATTAAGTTTAAAGATAATTTATTACCCAACATTAATTGACTAAATTTAAACATCTTTATAAATCTAATTTAACACACGCACATTTTTAAAGTAACACATTATAACATATATCTGGTGAAAAGCATAAATAATATGTGATATCATTAAATTATCTCACATTCACCCACACGCATATCAGTAGTTCATTTTATGCATGCTTAAGAGTTCAAATTACTTTACTTGGTAGGATTAACGAATTACAGCGGTGGCTACTACGTATAAATGATAATAAATAAATGTTTACCTAGGATTTTTGGAATGTGGATATTGCTTGTTGTTGGCTGCTTCTGCTGCTTCTGATGGATTATATCTAACCAGTTAGATTTGGACGTTTCTTAAAGAGATTTTGTGCGAATCCATTGGTCTTATTCTTGAAGACAGTTGAATGTTTGATGAAGGATTTCTGAGTTATTATGCAGACATTATTTCACAGGCAGGTTTTGATGATCTTGTTGGACTAAAAAGGCTGAAGCATGAGCGTATATTTCCAAAAGCTGCTCAACAATGCATTTTTGTTTCTAAATACATAATAGAAATGCACTGTTATCTCAACTGAAACAAGACTGTCATGGCAAACTAGACTGAAAAAACTCTCTCAATTAATTGTCCAATAAAAAAGTCTATTTATACCTGCAACGTGTTATCCATGTAATATCCTCCAGCAAATATCTGTTGTCGAATTCCATTGGTAATTAATCCTATGACAATGTGTTTTTGATGATTGTTTAATTTATAGTAGCTTTCATAAACGTATTGTTTTTTTATATCTTATCCATCACTGTGTTTTCCGAATACAATTTCTTTTTTAACTTTCATTTACATATATATATATATATATTAATATATTCTAACACACATACATTTATTTACACTCGCATGCACATATATAATTTATTATAATAAGCTTGAATGAAAAGAGATTTATATTTTTTTTTAAATTTTAAATTTCTTATTTTTACAAATACTAATTTAGAAAAACTTTACTTTCTTTTATAACACTTTTAGTTTGACTTTAAGAAAAACCCCTTCCCACTTTTAATCTTTTATTTCAAACTCTTTTTCAAAAGATTTTTTTTTTTATTTTAATAATTATTTTAGACAAAATTATTTTATATACATGTGTGAAATTGGCCTTGGCACAATATGTTAGTGAGCATATATACTTCCATATATATATATGTTAAATCACTCAGTAATTATGTATTATAAAGAAATAAATTTCATTTATAGGTTATAATTTCAAATATGTTAATAAATTATTATACCACATATCTGGACAATGATATATATGTTTTATGAAAACCACATCAAAAATTTTAATATTTTATGGCAAACCAAATATATTCAGGAATTATTATGCCACATGTCTGTGTGCCTATATCAATGCATGCTATGTAGACATATATGTAAAATTTGAACATTTTTTATTATTAAGTGACAATTCAAATTGTTCATTTTATGATACTGCATACCTGCATGCAGATATATATATACATATATATAAATACGTAAACCCATTATGAGATATTGTAAATCACAATATGATAATTTAACTTTTGTTTTTACATTAATCAAAATCAGAAGGTTTATATGTGTAACCATAATCTGCAGACATTAATGGCATTTTTATTGTTGTTATTAATAAACTTATATTCAATTGTTAAAATTATTCTAGTGAACTTAATTCTAGAAAGTTTAGAACATTACATGTTGCATCAACTCTTGATCACAATAAGTTAAATAGCTTGTGTTCTCAACTATATTTATGCATAATGGTCTATTATATAAAAGGGGTACATATTAATGTATGGATTGGCACTTAAATTGGTGCATCCAAATTATGTTTAAATAATTGCTCTACATTGACAAAAGATAAATAGTTAGCCTAGTCTACAGAAGACACATTTCAAATCCTTTCATCAGAATGACTGTTGATTTATTTGATTGTTCATCATTCATGATGATGAATGAGTATTATTTATATTTATTTATAATGTTGGTGAATTTATAGTTAAACATTCTTATAGATAAGATAGTTAGTGAATAGGCTCTTTCAAAGTGATTTCATGGAGTGATCTTATGCTCATTCTTGTTGTATGGATTTTATATTCATTACTTTATATATAACATTATATATATATATATATATATATATATATATAGTATATATATATATATATATATATATATATATATAAACACTGAATTACTTCTCTATAAAACTGCTTTAATATTTTAACCAGCAGACTGGTTTGCATCAGAAAGCAAAATGGCTATTTCCAGAATTTAAGTGCTAAAATATTACAGACAATTGCATATCAGATAACAAAACTAATTCCTATAGGCTAAAAATCTTTCAAAACTTTGTATATATATATATATTTACAAAACTTTGTACAAAAAAATACTGAAAAAAAATTCTTTCACAAAAAACTTATTTTTAAAAAACTAAAACCATACCCATACATAGATTATATATTAAAATATATATAAAAAAAAACAATAAAAATATACTATTATATATGTACACACCAAAAACTGTATATATATATATATATATATATATATATATATATATATATATATATATATATTCTACTATATGTATTTTACTATATGTATTTATTTACTATATTTATTTTTTTTTGTATTTTACTGGCTGCTGAAAAGAGTTTGATATTAACTGAAAAGAAATCCTTTGATTCCTCTTGGAGGCCTTAAAGGAACTGAGCAGGGCGAATTTCTAATGTCTACTCCATACATTCTTGTCATTGCAACTGTTATTACTACGTGATTATTCACATAGTATACGAACCTGGATGGGCACTCACCAACATGCATTAGCCAGCATAGTGAATTTATTGGTGTTTTACCTCTGAGTTTAAGATCAAAAAACACCATGGACTTTTGTCTCAGTTTCCTGATAAAGCAGAATAAATGTTTGTGTAAATGATAAGTATTTTTCCAATACATATATACAATTATGACAGACAAAAATAAATCATGGCCCTTATTCCCAGGAGGCTGTAAAGTCACCAACGAAGGCAGTGGTTGGTCACCAAAGGTGGATGATGCTAAGAATCCTCTAATTATGAACCCAAGTTGCCATTTGATGATGACTTTTTATTTAGGTACTTACAACTGCAGATCACTTTCAAGTGAAGGAAGATTGCAAGAATTAGAAAAACTGTCTTTATTAAATGGGACATTATTGGAATTTGTGAAGTTAGAAGAAAAGACGAAGAGACAATTGATTTAAAAAGTGGACATGTACTCTATTATAAAGACACAAATATTGGAAATACAAGTGGAATAAGATTCATTATAAGTAAAAAGTGGAAGAATAACATTGTGGAGATTGATGGTCTATTGGATAGAGTGGCAAGATTAATTATACAACTTAATAGCAGATACCAAATGCAGATAATTCAGGTTTATGCCCCAACAAGTTCTCATAGTAATGAAGTAATAGAAGATTTTTATATGGATGTACAAAAGGCTTTTGATCAGAGTAAACAACATTTTAAAATTGTTATGGAAGACTTTAATGCTAGAATTGATAAAAAAAAAAAATGATGAAAGTGCTGTAGGTAATTTTGGTTATGGTAATAGAAATGAGAAAAGACATAGATTTGTGGAGTTTGCAGAAAAAGAAAAACTCTATATTATGAATTCTTGTTTTGAGAAAAATGTTAAAAGGAAATGGACATGGAAGCATCCAAACGAAGGTAAGCAGAATTGGCTTATATTTTGCCAGACAGAAAATACATATTGCAAGATTGTAAAGTTATTAATAAATTTAACACAGAAAGTGATCATCAATTAGTAAGATGTAAGATATGTGTTAATGCAAAACTAGAGAGCCAAAAATTATTAAGAAAAACAATATTTACAGTTGATATTCCTAACTTCAGAAACATTTTGATGAATTTAAATTAGAACTTACAAATCGGTTTCAAATGTTAGTAGATTTTGAACATGATTCAGATTTGAATGAAATTAATAAGAAAATACCTGATACACTTTTAAAAACTGTAACAAAGATAGCTGCTAGAAAAAAGCAGCAATTGACTAATAAAATTTTTATTGAGACTAGAGAATTTATGAAGAAAAGAAGAAATATGATGATATACAAAAATGATGCATTAAAAAGGATCGAATATCTCAAATTTTGTAAAATGGCATGGTAAAGAGTTGAAAATGATATAAGAAATTATAACTGTGAACTAGCAAGGAAACTGTAGAAAAAAATAAAAGTCTCAAGAATGTAAAACAACATTTTGGTATTGGTAGAAAATTTATATCTGCAATAAGAAAAAAAAGATAGAATTATTACTAAAAAGAGAGTTGACATCATGAAATGGATAGAATACTTTTATCAAGAATTATATAATAATAAAAAATAAGTACCTCCTATATCTATTACAGCTTCCAAATTGCCCAGAATTTTAAATGAAGAAGTGAGATATGCAATTAAATGTATAAAGACAGGAAAGGCTCCAAGTAATGATGGAATTATAAATGATATATTAAAAGAAGCAGGTGAAGAAATAAAATTTTTTTTTAGCAAAATTATATACCAAATGTCTAAATGATAAAGATGTACCAGATGATTAGAAGAATGCAGTAATAATATTAATATTTAAAAAAGGTAATAAAGAAGATATTAGAAATTACAGACCTATCAGCATTTTATCAGTGTTATACAAATTTTTTACCAAGATAATTACAACTTGTCTACAGAGAACATTGGATTTCCACCAACTAAAAGAACAAGCTGGATTTAAAAGTGGTTTTATTACAGTAGATCATATCCAGGTATTGAGAGAAGTTATAGAAAGAACAAATAAATATGAGTTGCCATTATGGTTTGGATTTGTAGATTATGAAAAGGCATTTGATTCTATAAACATTTCTTCAGTGATTAAAGCATTGGATAATCAAGGTATAGATCCAGGATATTGTAATATTTTAAAGAATATTTATAAAAATGCAACAGCAACAATTAGATTACATAATGATACTGGGAAAATCAACATTGCAAAGGGTGTAAGACAAGGTGACTCCATATCTTCAAAACTTTTTACAGCAGTGCTGCAAGAATTATTTTGTGGATTAAAATGGGAAGCTAAAGGAGTGAAAGTAAATGGAGATTATTTAAGTCATTATATTTTGCAGATGATGTAGTTGTTTTTGCAAATAATGCTTCAGAGCTGCAAGAAATGTTGCAGGAGTTATCAGATAAAAGTAGGAAAGTAGGATTAAAGATAAATGTTAAAATGACTAAAGTAATGTTTAATCGATTTTCTCAAAATATGAAAATAAAGATCGATTATGATGAGTTAGAAGAAGTTACTTGTTACAAATACCTTGGTCAGATTATTAATACAGATGGAAACATAATGAATGAAATTAATCATAGAATTAAACTTGATTGGAGTGCTTTTGGTAGAAATAACTTGATACTAAAAGGAAATATGCCTATGTGTTTAAAAAGGAAGGTTTTTAACAAATGTGTTTTATCAGTTCTTACATATGGATCTGAGACTTGGATACTTAATAGAAGAGCAATACAGAGACTTCAGACCACTAAAAGAAGTATGGGGAGATGCATGCTGAAAATAACAAAAAGAGATAGAAAAAGCAATGCTTGGGTAAGAGAACAAACAGGTGTTACTGATCTCATTGAAAAATTAAAAGATTGAAGTGGAGTTGTGCTGGACATATTGCTAAAAGAGATGTAATAGATGGACATTTGAAATCTTAAACTGGATTCCAAGAGATTGTAGAAGATCCAGAAAAAGATCACACGTGAAATGGATGGGTGAGATGAGAAAGTGTGCAGGGGTGATGTGGAGAAGAGAAACTAAAGATTGGAGAAGATGGATTGAACTTGGAGAGACCTTCATCATGCACTGGATTAATAATGGTTGATGATGATGTATTTTACTATATATATTCCTTTGTGTTAGTCCATCTATAAAATAATTATCTAGGAAACAAAAAAATAAATCCTTAGGAAACCAGGTAATTCAAAGATGTGATAGTATTTATATTCATATTCATCCCATGAGGATGTAATGTCTTAAATTTAAAAATAAAAAAACTATCATTGTGTTTTTTTTCTCTCATGGAAAAAAAATTATCTTCCATTATAACCACTCTTAAATCATCAATCGAGTGATCTGGTAAATTGAAATGTTTAGAAACTGGTCTATCTTCATTTTTATGTAAAACATCAAACCTATGGTTGATCATTCTAATATGTAGACTGTTTGCTGACTCACCCATGTAATGACTCAAGCATCTATTACATTCTATTAAATATACCAAGTTTATGCTTTTACAATTGACATAATTGGGGATATACCATTTAAAACCATGAATGGTATCTCCCGGAACCATCTTTGTAACAATATGTTTGCATGTAAGACATCTCTTATCCTCACATGAAAAATATCCCTTTCCTGATACAAAATTAGTGCCAAAAACTGTCCTTACAATTTTATCCCTAAGTGTTTTATGTCTACGATATACAATTTTAGATGGATAGGGAAAAACAGTTCTCAGATAATCTGTGCAATTATTTATTTTTTCTTCATAATTGATAATGAATTGAAAAAAAAACTATCATATATACATTTAGTGTAATGTGTGTACTTTTGAGTTTAAGACTAAGAAACATCATCGTAATTCTTCTCTGGTATCTGCTGTCCAATTGAGACTGAGTGATTTTTTAAAATCATTCAGTCAGTAAACATACAAGCACAATTACCATGATGTTTTTTAATTTTAAACTCAGAACTAAAAGCATTAAACTCACTATGCTAGATGATATTTGTTAATGAGAAGTTTTATGTTCATTTACTATATAAACAATTATATAATAATAACAAACTTCAATGATGAAAATGTATCCTAGTGGCATATTTTAAAATTGCCTGATGAAATCTTTTAGAAATTGCTTTCATTGGATAGTTTATTTAATGTGTATGGTAACTATGTAGAGCGTATTGATTGCAAATATAAAAATACATTTCAGCTGACTTAGTGACTTCTGTAGTTTATATTTTAGTCGTTACTTTAAATTATAGCTTTCATGAGATTCTTCATGTCACGGATGTGAATTCTCTGTAAAATTGCATGCAGCTTGAAATAATGAATATTATATGGTAGTTGGTAATTGGTTATAAAAAAGTTATGAAGTAATGTTCCAAAAGATTCTTCATTTTTACTGATGGAAGATGGCTGCTATTAACCTCTGCATGACTTTCCTGTAAGGGCTTATGCTTATTATCCTTCAATTTCTCTTCAACACATTGCGCCTTCAAACCATACATAAACCGATTAATTTAAGATCATGGAACTCAAGTTACATAGTTTTTTTTAATTTATTTACTAAATAATAAGTTTATCATGTCATTATATTATTCAAAAGAATTAATTCAGGAATTTTATAAACAATAAAATTACTAACATTATAAATCTCAATACTACAATGTGCTTTAATTAAACTAAATGTTACTTAAATAAACTTAAAGCTAATTAACAAGTTAATTAAAAATATATTAGTTGAAAACACATTTATTAAATGTTTAAATAAAACATGTAAAAATATTAATAATTTTTATTAATCATTTTTTAGACTAATGATTGTCCAATAATGACTAATATTTCTATAGTGTAATTTTTCCTACTCTACTCTAATGCAAGGTAGTAGCTGGTTTCTATTCACCTTTAACAGCTTGTGAAGGGATGCAATCATAAACACATAACCAAACACAT
Source organism: Epiperipatus broadwayi (assembly GCA_028023455.1). Lineage (NCBI taxonomy): Eukaryota > Metazoa > Onychophora > Udeonychophora > Euonychophora > Peripatidae > Epiperipatus > Epiperipatus broadwayi. The sequence goes on along the minus strand of JAQFVV010006987.1, from coordinate 20,674 downwards.
GTGAAAAAGATATCTGATTTTCAAGAAGTTAAGTCAAAATATATTTGGCATTTAATTTTATTTTGAAGAAAAACCTATCTACCATCATGTTTTTAGAATGAAAGAAAATGAATTAACTGATTTTTTTTTCTTTTAAAATAAAATATGCATATATAAAATTGAACAAAGAAATTTACTATAATTTATTTCATTTGTATTATTTTATATATCAAATTATCATTCTACAAAAAAAAAAAATACCGAATGTAATTATTACTTCTAGAATGACATTATTAATATTGAGTCCGCATTGTCTCATTATCTTATTGAAAAAGAGAAAACAATAATTTATATCTTTACATTTTAATTTCTTTAATTTTAATTTCTGATCTTTTTTATTATTATTTATAAATAACTGTGATAATATCTGTTTTATACTATTTGTTATAAAATAGCATGGACCATACCTCTTTTTTATTTTAAAATGAAGATTTACTTCAAATGTAATTTTTTTTAAACATATAAATATTTTGCTTAATATTTTTGATAATTCATTTGAATTTTAATATATAATAATTATTTTAAAATTTTAGTCTTGGTGAATACCATCTGAAAAAATAACTCCCCAAATTTTTTTCATTAGAGATATCTACTTCTATATTTACAAAGCGGTTCTAATATAATGCTTTGCAAATACATTTCTTTTGTATTCATCAGGCATTAGTTCTGCACCTTGCAGATAAATTCGATTTGATGTTATAATGTTTCGTTTTATAACTTGATCAATATTTATCAGTATTTAATTCTGTACCATAAAGAGATATTTGATTAGCAGTGATAAAATTGGATTCTATAACTGGCAGATTCTAAGTTTTAGTACTATTTATATTATAATCTGTAGCTGTATAAAAATATTAAAACAATAAAAAATGATATTCACAATTTTATTAAAACATTTATTTATTTTATTAAGAGATTACTTTCATATATTCTAAAGAGTCATTTTCAAAATGTATTATATATATATATATATATATATATATTAGTTTAATCTCTTTTCCATCATTCTTAAAGATAAAGTCATCTGTCAATTAGTTAAATTCTCATTGACAATATTTTTTTTTAAAAAGCCTATTTGTTTTTTATGCAATTATTATCTTTAACCATTATTGATTCACTGCAGGATGAAATTCTCTCCAAGTTTAATGCAGTTTCAATGACCTTTAGATCATTTCCCCCACAACATAGCAAAAATATTTTTTATCTCACATTATCCCTTCTAGGTCTTTTACAATTTCTTGGGAATCAACGTAAGACTTCAAATATCCCTCTCTTATCATCTCTTTTATAAATATGTCCAGATCAGATGCATTTTACACTCTAATATCTTCAATGTTTTCCTGTGGATATCAGTTTGTTTTCTTAATCTAAGCAATTCACCCTTTATCACTTTTCATTCCTCTTAACATATATATCCCCATACTTCATTAATAGATCTGAAATCTCTAAATTGCTATTAAGTATTGAAATCTCAGATCCAAAAATAACATTTGATAAAATATATTTATTAAAAACCTTCATTACACATGGATAAACATATTTCCTTTTAATATTAAGTTATTTCTATCAAAAGTACTTCATCCAAATTTAATTCTATGATTAAATTTCATTCACTCTGTTTCCATCAGAGAAAATTAATTAAACATTACTTTAATCTTATTAGCATTTATCTTTAGTTCTACTTTCTTAATTTCATCTGGTAACTCTTGCAAAATTTGTATGGAAGTTAAAACATTATTTAGAAAAACAACTATACCATCTGAAAAGCTTGATGACTTAAATAATCTCCATTTACTTTTACTCTCTTAGTTTCATATTTTCATTTACTAAATGCTTCTTGCAAAATAGCTATAAAAAGTTTTAAGAGATATTAAAATTCTTAGTATCATTATGTAATTTAGTTATTGCTCTTGCATTTTGATAAAATTTATTCAGATAATACAATATTTCGAATATATATATATATATATGATTTGAACTCAGATTTTAAGTATGAAGATTTGCTATCTTAATATAAACTGAACATTGATTATATATATATATATATATATATATATGAGAGATGATAATCTGGATCAACTGATGAGTGCTGGTTTAGCATGAAATATTTATATTGGTCATTATAAATCTTTTCTACATGTGTGTGGTCATGTGTATCAGTTGTATGAGATAGTGTGGATAGTTGAAGGGTGCTTGAAAATCTGAGTTCAAATCCTCTATACTTACAATTAAGCTCCCAGGTTTGTGAAGAGTGCCTGGTTTTCAAATACTTATATATATATATATATATATATATATATATATATATATATATATATATATATATATATATATATTGTAACAATTAATTATCAATTGCCATTTGTAACAATATTTATAAATTAATATAAATATGTATTTGTAATTATAATTTGTAGCTATTTTAATATGTCACATTGGTAACCATAATAAATATTTAGATAGGGGAAATTATTAATTATTAGATATATGCCTATCCAATCAGTACCATGTAACTATATTAACTCATCATAGCATAGATAAAGAAATTATAGAATCACTGTGCCACTTGAAAATATCAGCATTAAAGATTCTTGGTATTTATTTATATATTGGGGCAGTCATCTGAACAATAAAACATACTGGCCATTGTCATCTAATAAAAATAATATTAAACATAGCAACTGAATAAAAGTACCCACTGTGAGATTCCTGGAGTGCCTTATGCTTATCTCCAATACTAGGTTCTTCTAACAAAGAATCCTTCCTATCCTTCTTTCCAAATATATAAGACCATTCATGGTCATATGCACACACTGGTGCTATTCATGACAACTTATAAAAAAATGTATTTTATAAAACTAATATTATGAAGTTGGAAAGGGATGATATCACTCTTTATTCAGTTTAGCTAAGTACATGTGTTTTCCCATGAGCGCCACTAGATTGTTTTCAATCTAGATAAGTATCTATTTATAGTGTACTTGAGTTCAAACTCATTCAGTACATATTTATTACACATGACTTGGATGACTATTGAACAAAAATGACATTCTTACATTTTATCTATATTGATAAAATTACAAGATCCCAATATTACCAAAGTTTATACTATAGATCAAAGATTCTTATAGACATTGCTAGCTCATTAGCATATATTGATGAACAGACATGTATAATCCTATTAATGGCTTCCAAACAAGCATGTGAAGACCATTATTGATATTGATGGCCATTTAACTAGATTATTTATCACAATAAAGGTAATAATGATGATGATGATAATAATATCATAATAATGATAATAATAGTGATATCATAATAATGATTATAATAGTGATGATGATACCAGCCATGGCTTATCAATAAACTCACAACAATAAATTCATCTTTATAAACTTATAGGCATCTATTAAAATTATCCTATTTCATACTGGGATTTAATAATACTAATGGTGATGATTGATCATCATGAATCTCTTTGCATAATATTCAATTTTATATAAACCCCTATTTACTAAAATATATTCATTACGCTAAACATTAAATTTAATGATTATAATTTATTAATGATGATTGATGGCGATCATAACTTTTATATAGTATTATTTGAAACATTTTTAACTAATAACATGATATCCATCTTTGATGAGGATGATCTAAATTCATGGACACAACACAATTTTAGCTTTCTATGTTGAACTATAATTATCAAAATTTGTTTATTCTCAAGCATAATCCTTAAATACTTAAATATCAACATTCTAGTTTACCTATTATTTTGCGGACGCTTAATATTTGCAAGTGATTGCTCAATATATATGAATGGTAATACTTAATAACTGCGAGCAATGATGCTGATTTAAAATGATAGAATTAAGACAAAAAAAAAAAAAAAACACAATATTCTTAATAATAACTCGGAAACCAATTAAGATATATAATTATATTTTATTAACACTACTACTCTTTCTTTCCTTCTTTACAGTTAAATCGACAATTAAATAAATGGCTTATTAATATAAAAATTCATATAAGTATAAGCAAATAAACTTAATATATAGGTTTGTCACTTCTTGATATCTCAAAATAAGCTGACTTAAATCAATATTAAAAAAAATACATATTCTATAAATGCTTATTTAAGACTTTTCTTACTCATCATATCATAAAATAAATTTCAGGTGAAACTTGTATATGTTATTTCATTTCCATTCAAATGTAATGCCCTACTTTTTAATTTACCATTTTAAACTAATCATATATATAACCTATTCTTTGATGTGTTTGGATAAGCAGTTACACATTCACGCATTCGGTAATGTTAACATATATGTTTAAAATGTATACCCAAAAATTACATATATAAAAATATCTTTTTTCTTTTGCAACCTTATAGCGAAAGAAAATAAAATACATATATTAACTTTTAATATGCAACAAGATAAAATAAAAATAAAAAACATTATAAATGCATATATCTATAGGTTGCTCATTATCATTAACAACTGAAGAACAATTAAAAAAAAAAACATTTCAACATTACAATATATAATAAAAAAAATAATGAAAAATTTAAGTTTAAAGATTTAAACTATGTTTGTGCTATGTTGTGAGATATTGCAAATAACTATAGATAAACAAGTCTTTAATGTTTCTGTATCAAAAAAGAAAATTGCTTTGACCAGTAAATTAAGGTTTACTTTTAATAAGTAAAAGAATAAAATCGGTTAAGGAAAGTTCATATTTACCCGTATACTTTTTACTTCTTATTAATGTCCTGAATTTGAATTCTCAGACTGCTTTTCTTTGCTCACCAACAACAACAACAACAAAAAAAAATTATTGCAGATACTTTTAAGATAATGCTGAATCAATTGACTTTCTTGTTTCTTCAATTCCATTATTATTCACTGTTGATTGGCTTTCTTCTACCATTTAAAAAAAAAGTTATTATAAGTACTTTGAATAAGTAGGTACCGGTGGATTTGCTTGTCTCTCTCCTTTAAAAAAATAATTGCTGTTGACACTTTAGATGATTGAGGTAAATCAACAAAAATTTGATTTATGGCTTCAAACTTGGTTCTACATGGCTGTTATGGATTTTCTCTTCCTCCTATTTCCTCTTCTCCATTCATTTGAAGGTAATGAGCTTTTAATAAGCCAGGAACTAGAAACAAAGCATTCCATATAGCTTGTGTGGTTGGCTTCAAAATCTATCATTTTGTTGGTTATTACTGGATACATGACTTCATAGACAGATCAGCGATTTTGACTCATTCTGTATTAACCAGGAAGCAGAAAAAATGGTTTAGCAATGCAGAGGCATAGTCTTATGCATAACCAAATATGTTAATATCATTTTTATAATTATTACTAACTTATAATAAATTCAATCTTGTTCCATTTCTCTCCTATTCTTTAATATTGCTTGAAAATTGCTTTATATAAACGCACATTTCATTTGCTCTTTTTTTTTCAACTTTCAAGGAGTGAAAAAAAAAATTAAAGCGTTCACTCTCTTTTAAAAAAAAAATCCCCGCTTACATTTCTGCTTAAGAATAATAACAAGGAAGGACCAACTGAGTTGAGTCTCAAAATAATAATCATAATTTGAGTGACTCTCACTCTAAAAAAAAATTAATGACTAACTCATCATCTCTCTAAAAAAATTTATGACTGACCGATCATCTCTCTAAAAAAATTTTTATAACTGACTGCCTAAAAAAATTGTTTTAATCATTTATATCGTGAATTTCAATCAAAGAAAAAAAAAACATCTGGAAATCTTTATCTTAAAAAAAATCAAAGCTTCACAAGTTACAATCAATAAGGACTTATAATTGACCGCTATCGTTATCTACCTCAAAGCACCTCTTTTGTAAAAATAATTTTAAGATACAGATAACAACAAAGCTGGCCATCTATAGCCATCAGAAATAAGTGTAAAAGCATCTTTGTGTTTGTACAGATCTATTCATTGTTTCACACGTGTACATTTTTTTATCTCCTAATCTAACAATCCTTATTTCACACCTTTCTGACTTACTCTATTTTAACAAAATGAAAGTTAAATAAATTTAACACATATTATTTAATAAAATATTATATAATAAATCATAAAAAGAACTGCTTATTCATAATAATAAATCTATACATATAAATCTCTGTATGTATAAAAGAATAAAAAAAATTTTTTTTTTTTTTTAAATAATTGAATACTGTATGTATATGTACATTTTGCCTCACCCCCAAACAAAAAAAAAATTTTGAATATAAAAAAAAAATTGCTTAGGTCATGAGTGCCATTGGTTTTAGGCTACGTACATTATATGTGCCTTTTACTCCTTCTGACGATTCTAGTACAAATGCATTTTCCCCTTTTCTTTCCTTGAGCATGAATGGCCCTTCATATATATTATAGAACTTTTTGAAGGTATGCTTCTGCAGGTCTACTTTGCATTTGCTGATGGGAATCATTCCCAGGCCTACCTATGTTTGGTTTACTAGGTTTCATGGGATAGTGTCGGCCTAATTGGTTGTTTATAATCCTAATGGTGGAGATCTTATAACTATATCTCTCCTCCATCCTAGAATAACCTTTCATTTTCCTTTCTGCAACTCCCAGGGCATCCAATAGGTCTGCCACTCTCATTGGGGAGTGCACATCATCCACTATCATATATATATTCCCAGGCATTCCTATGTTTGGTTTGCCAGGTTTTGTGGGAAATTGTCTGCCTAACTGGTTTGTTCCCATTCTCATATTGGAGACTTTATAGCCATAGCTCTCCTCCTCTCTATGATAACTTTCAGCTATCCTTTTGGTAGCTCCCAATGTCTCAAACTTGTCTGCTACATTTACTGGGGCATATACATCAGCAGCTATCTTTAATTCTAAGAAACTAGCTTTACTGACTACATCTTTCCTGAGGTCAATTTGTTCCTGTACAGTGGCTACCTTTATTTCTAGGTTATGTATCTCACTGTATATATCCTCTTTGGGATTACATTGTTCTTGAACAGCAGCTACCTCATCATTTTCATATGGCTTGACTACAGTCACATAACTCTCTGGCACTATTTCTTGTTCTGGACTGGTCATCTTATTATCAGTTTCTTTACCTAAATCAGTTACTTGATCATTCATTTCTGGCGATGGTTGATCCATCTTATTGTCAAGTCTCTGAGACAGTCCTTTGATAAACTCATACATTTTTTGGAAGTGCTGATCCAATATCTGGTTTATCTCTTGTTTCATTTGGTTCATGCCCTCATTCATTTCCTTCATCTCTTGTGATTGATGATCAAATTTCTGATTTTGTTGATCAAATCTCTGATTCATCTGACTAATTATAACTTGCAACCACTCTGGAGGGCCTTGCTTCTCTACTTCCATTCCCTCAATAGTTAATTCCTTTTCTTGCTCCATCATAAATTTATAAAATATTTATATTACTTATTTCTGTTTGATTTAGTATATTCTGATTTATTCTGTTCTGATTTATTGTTCTGCTCCCTGATTTCCTATACATCCAGAGTCAAACACCTTTATCTATCCTCATATACCTTAAAATTTTCAACCACTCTTTCTCAGCCATAATTCTCCCCATCAATCTATCTATATCTTTAGTGCCTTTAATTAACTTAACCTCCATCATCACTCTTTTTCCTTTACCTATATATGATTGATAAAGTATGAGGTCATAGTACTATTTAAAACATTTATTTAAGAAAAAGCTATCTCTGTATTGGTGTGTCCTTTTTATGCCATCATTTATCTAGTTTTTCATGCCTTTATAAAACTTAACTCTCTCTATGCCCTTTTTAATACACTAAGCAAAAAAAAAAATTACTTATATAACATATGTGCTAGATTTATAACAGAGTTCATGTCTCAAGTCATTTATATACTCATCTATCCTTCTAGAGATCTGACAGATATTGACAGCCAAAAGAATGATTAGCAATTCACAATCATGAGATAGACAAAAGAATTCAATCACTGCACTTAAAGCACACAATGCTCCATGAACACTCAGATGATCACCCCAATTCAATCACTCTAAGCTACTACAACCCATAATAGTTTATTGCAAACATTGTTGCATTGCCCTGCTTACTTCCAAGTCTTAGGGGCTTTAATTTGTCAAATACTGCCTTGCTTATTTTTAAAGTCTTAGAGGCAACAATTATATATCAGTAAAACAAAATACTGCCTTGCTCTCTCTGGAGTCTTAGAGGCGAAATATTATGTATCAGAAAAATTATGCCTTGCTCTCTCTGGAGTCTTAGAGGCGAAATCATGGCAGGCCTACTGTTAACTGCTTCATGATAAAACAACTGATATTATAATCTGGGTTGGAGCAGTGAATGAGATAAATCAATCACCAGTGGCATGAATACATCACATTCTCAAGGCAATGACAAAAATTCTCCATCCATCATCACAACCGTAACACAACCAACCAAACTCCAACAATCAAATATCCAATCCAACCTCCAAAATCATAAATTTTCTATAACACAAACTTTTCAAATATGAACAAAATTATTATTCCACACTTCAAGGCTATTAATATTTCTATGCTTATTTAATTGATAAGCAAAATATATAAAAAAAAAAAAACAGTGTTATTAACTTTAACACATTATAAGTTGTGATATCATTATATTTTAAAAATTGAAACTAAGCTCTATAATGACTGTATTCATTTATCATCATCAAAAATGCAATAACAGTAATCATCATCATCTAAACATCAGGCCAAAATATTTGTATACACTAATAATAAAAAAAATTGCACAGAAAAAAAAATTCTTTTTTTTTTTTTTTTTTAAACTATACATCTGTCATCACTATATACTACCCATCTCTCATGTATGTGGGGTATTTCAAGCCATTATTTGGCTTATTTCGAGCCCTAGTTGGTGCGCCATTTGTAACAATTTTTATAAATTGCCATTTGTAACAATATTTATCAATTAATATCAATATGTATTTGTAATTATTAAATTATTATAAAAGATATGTATTTGTAACTATAATTTGTAACTATATCAATTCATCATAGCATAGACAAAGAAAATATCAGCATTAAAGATTCTTGGTATTTATTTATATATTGGGGCAGTCATCTGAACAATAAAACATACTGGCCATTGTCATCTAATAAAAATAATATTAAATATAGCAACTGAATAAAAGTACCCACTGTGAGATTCCTGGAGTGCCTTATGCTTATCTCCAATACTAGGTTCTTCTAACAAAGAATCCTTCCTATCCTTCTTTCCAAATATATAAGACCATTCATGGTCATATGCACACACTGGTGCTATTCATGACAACTTATAAAAAAATATATTTTATAAAACTAATATTATGAAGTTGGAAAGGGATGATATCACTCTTTATTCAGTTTAGCTAAGTACATGTGTTTTCCCATGAGCGCCACTAGATTGTTTTCAATCTAGATAAGTATCTATTTATAGTGTACTTGAGTTCAAACTCATTCAGTACATATTTATTACACATGACTTGGATGACTATTGAACAAAAATGACATTCTTACATTTTATCTATATTGATAAAATTACAAGATCCCAATATTACCAAAGTTTATACTATAGATCAAAGATTCTTATAGACATTGCTAGCTCATTAGCGTATATTGATGAACAGACATGTATAATCCTATTAATGGCTTCCAAACAAGCATGTGAAGACCATTATTGATATTGATGGCCATTTAACTAAATTATTTATCACAATAAAGGTAATAATGATGATGATGATAATAATATCATAATAATGATAATAATAGTGATATCATAATAATGATTATAATAGTGATGATGATACCAGCCATGGCTTATCAATAAACTCACAACAATAAATTCATCTTTATAAACTTATAGGCATCTATTAAAATTATCCTATTTCATACTGGGATTTAATAATACTAATGGTGATGATTGATCATCATGAATCTCTTTGCATAATATTCAATTTTATATAAACCCCTATTTACTAAAATATATTCATTACGCTAAACATTAAATTTAATGATTATAATTTATTAATGATGATTGATGGCGATCATAACTTTTATATAGTATTATTTGAAACATTTTTAACTAATAACATGATATCCATCTTTGATGAGGATGATCTAAATTCATGGACACAACACAATTTTAGCTTTCTATGTTGAACTATAATTATCAAAATTTGGTTATTCTCAAGCATAATCCTTAAATACTTAAATATCAACATTCTAGTTTACCTATTATTTTGCGGACGCTTAATATTTGCAAGTGATTGCTCAATATATACGAATGGTAATACTTAATAACTGCGAGCAATGATGCTGAATTAAAATGATAGAATTAAGACAAAAAAAAAAAAAAAAACACAATATTCTTAATAATAACTCGGAAACCAATTAAGATATATAATTATATTTTATTAACACTACTACTCTTTCTTTCCTTCTTTACAGTTAAATCGACAATTAAATAAATGGCTTATTAATATAAAAATTTATATAAGTATAAGCAAATAAACTTAATATATAGGTTTGTCACTTCTTGATATCTCAAAATAAGCTGACTTAAATCAATATTAAAAAAAATACATATTCTATAAATGCTTATTTAAGACTTTTCTTACTCATCATATCATAAAATAAATTTCAGGTGAAACTTGTATATGTTATTTCATTTCCATTCAAATGTAATGCCCTACTTTTTAATTTACCATTTTAAACTAATCATATATAACCTATTCTTTGATGTGTTTGGGTAAGCAGTTACACATTCACGCATTCGGTAATGTTAACATATATGTTTAAAATGTATACCCAAAAATTACATATATAAAAATATCTTTTTTCTTTTGCAACCTTATAGCGAAAGAAAATAAAATACATATATTAACTTTTAATATGCAACAAGATAAAATAAAAATAAAAAAACATTATAAATGCATATATCTATAGGTTGCTCATTATCATTAACAACTGAAGAACAATTAAAAAAAAAAACATTTCAACATTACAATATATAATAAAAAAAATAATGAAAAATTTAAGTTTAAAGATTTAAACTATGTTTGTGCTATGTTGTGAGATATTGCAAATAACTATAGATAAACAAGTCTTTAATGTTTCTGTATCAAAAAAGAAAATTGCTTTGACCAGTAAATTAAGGTTTACTTTTAATAAGTAAAAGAATAAAATCGGTTAAAGAAAGTTCATATTTACCCGTCTACTTTTTACTTCTTATTAATGTCCTGAATTTGAATTTTCAGACTGCTTTTCTTTGCTCACCAACAACAACAACAACAAAAAAAAAAGTTATTGCAGATACTTTTAAGATAATGCTGAATCAATTGACTTTGCTTGTTTCTTCAATTCCATTATTATTCACTGTTGATTGGCTTCCTTCTACCATTTAAAAAAAAGTTATTATAAGTACTTTGAATAAGTAGGTACCGGTGGATTTGCTTGTCTCTCTCCTTTAAAAAAAATAATTGCTGTTGACACTTTAGATGATTGAGGTAAATCAACAAAAATTTGATTTATGGCTTCAAACTTGGTTCTACATGGCTGTTATAGATTTTCTTTTCCTCCTATTTCCTCTTCTCCATTCATTCGAAGGTAATGAGCTTTTAATAAGCCAGGAACTAGAAACAAAGCATTCCATATAGCTTGTGTGGTTGGCTTCAAAATCTATCATTTTGTTGGTTATTACTGGATACATGACTTCATAGATAGATCAGCGATTTTGACTCATTCTGTATTAACCAGGAAGCAGAAAAAATGGTTTAGCAATGCAGAGGCATAGTCTTATGCATAACCAAATATGTTAATATCATTTTTATAATTATTACTAACTTATAATAAATTCAATCTTGTTCCATTTCTCTCCTATTCTTTAATATTGCTTGAAAATTGCTTTATATAAACGCACATTTCATTTGCTCTTTTTTTTTCAACTTTCAAGGAGTGAAAAAAAAAAAATTAAAGCGTTCACTCTCTTTTTAAAAAAAAAATCCGAGCTTACATTTCTGCTTAAGAATAATAACAAGGAAGGACCGACTGAGTTGAGTCTCAAAATAATAATAATAATTTGAGTGACCCTCACTCTAAAAAAATTAATGACTAACTCATCATCTCTCTAAAGAAATTTATGACTGACTATCTCTCTCTAAAAAAATTTTTATAACTGACTGCCTAAAAAAATTGTTTTAATCATTTATATCGCGAATTTCAACCAAAGAAAAAAAAACATCTGGAAATCTTTATCTTAAAAAAAAAATCAAAGCTTCACAAGTTTGACGTAAAATTGATCACTATCGTTATCTACATCAAAGCACCTCTTTTGTAAAAATAATTTTAAGATACAGATAACAACAAAGCTGGCCATCTATAGCCATCAGAAATAAGTGTAAAAGCATCTTTGTGTTTGTACAGATCTATTCATTGTTTCACACGTGTACAATTTTTTATCTCCTAATCTAACAATCTAACAATTTTACACCTTTCTGATTTACTCTATTTTAACAAAATGAAAGTTAAATAAATTTAACACATATTATTTAATAAAAAAATATTATATAATAAATCACAAAAAGAACTGCTTATTCATAATAATAAATCTATACATATAAATCTCTGTATGTATAAAAGAATAAAAAAAATTTTTTTTTTTTTTTAAATAATTGAATACTGTATGTATATGTACATTTTGCCTCACCCCCAAACAAAAAAAAAAATTTTGAATATAAAAAAAAATTGCTTAGGTCATGAGTGCCATTGGTTTTAGGCTACGTACATTATATGTGCCTTTTACTCCTTCTGACGATTCTAGTACAAATGCATTTTCCCCTTTTCTTTCCTTGAGCATGAATGGCCCTTCATATATATTATAGAACTTTTTGAATGTATGCTTCTGCGGGTCTACTTTGCATTTGCTGATGGGAATCATTCCCAGGCCTACCTATGTTTGGTTTACTAGGTTTCATGGGATAGTGTCGGCCTAATTGGTTGTTTATAATCCTAATGGTGGAGATCTTATAACTATATCTCTCCTCCATCCTAGAATAACCTTTCATTTTCCTTTCTGCAACTCCCAGGGCATCCAATAGGTCTGCCACTCTCATTGGGGAGTGCACATCATCCACTATCATATATATATTCCCAGGCATTCCTATGTTTGGTTTGCCAGGTTTTGTGGGAAATTGTCTGCCTAACTGGTTTGTTCCCATTCTCATATTGGAGACTTTATAGCCATAGCTCTCCTCCTCTCTATGATAACTTTCAGCTATCCTTTTGGTAGCTCCCAATGTCTCAAACTTGTCTGCTACATTTACTGGGGCATATACATCAGCAGCTATCTTTAATTCTAAGAAACTAGCTTTACTGACTACATCTTTCCTGAGGTCAATTTGTTCCTGTACAGTGGCTACCTTTATTTCTAGGTTATGTATCTCACTGTATATATCCTCTTTGGGATTACATTGTTCTTGAACAGCAGCTACCTCATCATTTTCATATGGCTTGACTACAGTCACATAACTCTCTGGCACTATTTCTTGTTCTGGACTGGTCATCTTATTATCAGTTTCTTTACCTAAATCAGTTACTTGATCATTCATTTCTGGTGATGGTTGATCCATCTTATTGTCAAGTCCCTGAGACAGTCCTTTGATAGACTCATGCATTTTTTGGAAGTGCTGATCCAATTTCTGGTTTATCTCTCGCCTCATTTGGTTTATGCCCTCTTTCATTTCCTTCATCTCTTGTGATTGATGATCAAATTTCTGATTTTGTTGATCAAATCTCTGATTCATCTGACTAATTATAACTTGCAACCACTCTGGAGGGCCTTGCTTCTCTACTTCCATTCCCTCAATAGTTAATTCCTTTTCTGGCTCCATCATAAATTTATAAAATATTTATATTACTTATTTCTGTTTGATTTAGTATATTCTGATTTATTCTGTTCTGATTTATTGTTCTGCTCCCTGATTTCCTATACATCCAGAGTCAAACACCTTTATCTATCCTCATATACCTTAAAATTTTCAACCACTCTTTCTCAGCCATAATTCTCCCCATCAATCTATCTATATCTTTAGTGCCTTTAATTAACTTAACCTCCATCATCACTCTTTTTCCTTTACCTATATATGATTGATAAAGTATGAGGTCATAGTACTATTTAAAACATTTATTTAAGAAAAAGCTATCTCTGTATTGGTGTGTCCTTTTTATGCCATCATTTATCTAGTTTTTCATGCTTTTATAAAACTTAACTCTCTCTATGCCCTTTTTAATACACTAAGCAAAAAAAAAAATTACTTATATAACATATGTGCTAGATTTATAACAGAGTTCATGTCTCAAGTCATTTATATACTCATCTATCCTTCTAGAGATCTGACAGATATTGACAGCCAAAAGAATGATTAGCAATTCACAATCATGAGATAGACAAAAGAATTCAATCACTGCACTTAAAGCACACAATGCTCCATGAACACTCAGATGATCACCCCAATTCAATCACTCTAAGCTACTACAACCCATAATAGTTTATTGCAAACATTGTTGCATTGCCCTGCTTACTTCCAAGTCTTAGGGGCTTTAATTTGTCAAATACTGCCTTGCTTATTTTTAAAGTCTTAGAGGCAACAATTATATATCAGTAAAACAAAATACTGCCTTGCTCTCTCTGGAGTCTTAGAGGCGAAATATTATGTATCAGAAAAATTATGCCTTGCTCTCTCTGGAGTCTTAGAGGCGAAATCATGGCAGGCCTACTGTTAACTGCTTCATGATAAAACAACTGATATTATAATCTGGGTTGGAGCAGTGAATGAGATAAATCAATCACCAGTGGCATGAATACATCACATTCTCAAGGCAATGACAAAAATTCTCCATCCATCATCACAACCGTAACACAACCAACCAAACTCCAACAATCAAATATCCAATCCAACCTCCAAAATCATAAATTTTCTATAACACAAACTTTTCAAATATGAACAAAATTATTATTCCACACTTCAAGGCTATTAATATTTCTATGCTTATTTAATTGATAAGCAAAATATATAAAAAAAAAAACAGTGTTATTAACTTTAACACATTATAAGTTGTGATATCATTATATTTTAAAAATTGAAACTAAGCTCTATAATGACTGTATTCATTTATCATCATCAAAAATGCAATAACAGTAATCATCATCATCTAAACATCAGGCCAAAATATTTGTATACACTAATAATAAAAAAAATTGCACAGAAAAAAAAAATTCTTTTTTTTTTTTTTTTTTTAAACTATACATCTGTCATCACTATATACTACCCATCTCTCATGTATGTGGGGTATTTCAAGCCATTATTTGGCTTATTTCGAGCCCTAGTTGGTGCGCCATTTGTAACAATTTATTTATCAATTGCCATTTGTAACAATATTTATCAATTAATATCAATATGTATTTGTAATTATTAAATTATTATAAAAGATATGTATTTGTAACTATAATTTGTAACTATATCAATTCATCATAGCATAGATAAAGAAATTACAGAATCACTGTGCCACTTGAAAATATCAGCATTAAAGATTCTTGGTATTTATTTATATATTGGGGCAGTCATCTGAACAATAAAACATACTGGCCATTGTCATCTAATAAAAATAATATTAAATATAGCAACTGAATAAAAGTACCCACTGTGAGATTCCTGGAGTGCCTTATGCTTATCTCCAATACTAGGTTCTTCTAACAAAGAATCCTTCCTATCCTTCTTTCCAAATATATAAGACCATTCATGGTCATATGCACACACTGGTGCTATTCATGACAACTTATAAAAAAATATATTTTATAAAACTAATATTATGAAGTTGGAAAGGGATGATATCACTCTTTATTCAGTTTAGCTAAGTACATGTGTTTTCCCATGAGCGCCACTAGATTGTTTTCAATCTAGATAAGTATCTATTTATAGTGTACTTGAGTTCAAACTCATTCAGTACATATTTATTACACATGACTTGGATGACTATTGAACAAAAATGACATTCTTACATTTTATCTATATTGATAAAATTACAAGATCCCAATATTACCAAAGTTTATACTATAGATCAAAGATTCTTATAGACATTGCTAGCTCATTAGCGTATATTGATGAACAGACATGTATAATCCTATTAATGGCTTCCAAACAAGCATGTGAAGACCATTATTGATATTGATGGCCATTTAACTAAATTATTTATCACAATAAAGGTAATAATGATGATGATGATAATAATATCATAATAATGATAATAATAGTGATATCATAATAATGATTATAATAGTGATGATGATACCAGCCATGGCTTATCAATAAACTCACAACAATAAATTCATCTTTATAAACTTATAGGCATCTATTAAAATTATCCTATTTCATACTGGGATTTAATAATACTAATGGTGATGATTGATCATCATGAATCTCTTTGCATAATATTCAATTTTCTATAAACCCCTATTTACTAAAATATATTCATTACGCTAAACATTAAATTTAATGATTATAATTTATTAATGATGATTGATGGCGATCATAACTTTTATATAGTATTATTTGAAACATTTTTAACTAATAACATGATATCCATCTTTGATGAGGATGATCTAAATTCATGGACACAACACAATTTTAGCTTTCTATGTTGAACTATAATTATCAAAATTTGGTTATTCTCAAGCATAATCCTTAAATACTTAAATATCAACATTCTAGTTTACCTATTATTTTGCGGACGCTTAATATTTGCAAGTGATTGCTCAATATATACGAATGGTAATACTTAATAACTGCGAGCAATGATGCTGAATTAAAATGATAGAATTAAGACAAAAAAAAAAAAAAAAAACACAATATTCTTAATAATAACTCGGAAACCAATTAAGATATATAATTATATTTTATTAACACTACTACTCTTTCTTTCCTTCTTTAAAGTCAAATCGACAATTAAATAAATGGCTTATTAATATAAAAATTTATATAAGTATAAGCAAATAAACTTAATATATAGGTTTGTCACTTTCTTGATATCTCAAAATAAGCTGACTTAAATCAATATTAAAAAAAATACATATTCTATAAATGCTTATTTAAGACTTTTCTTACTCATCATATCATAAAATAAATTTCAGGTGAAACTTGTATATGTTATTTCATTTCCATTCAAATGTAATGCCCTACTTTTTAATTTACCATTTTAAACTAATCATATATAACCTATTCTTTGATGTGTTTGGGTAAGCAGTTACACATTCACGCATTCGGTAATGTTAACATATATGTTTAAAATGTATACCCAAAAATTACATATATAAAAATATCTTTTTCTTTTGCAACCTTATAGCGAAAGAAAATAAAATACATATATTAATTTTTAATATGCAACAAGATAAAATAAAAATAAAAAAACATTATAAATGCATATATCTATAGGTTGCTCATTATCATTAACAACTGAAGAACAATTAAAAAAAAAACATTTCAACATTACAATATATAATAAAAAAAATAATGAAAAATTTAAGTTTAAAGATTTAAATTATGTTTGTGCTATGTTGTGAGATATTGCAAATAACTATAGATAAACAAGTCTTTAATGTTTCTGTATCAAAAAAGAAAATTGCTTTGACCAGTAAATTAAGGTTTACTTTTAATAAGCAAAAGAATAAAATCGGTTAAAGAAAGTTCATATTTACCCGTCTACTTTTTACTTCTTATTAATGTCCTGAATTTGAATTTTCAGACTGCTTTTCTTTGCTCACCAACAACAACAACAAAAAAAAAAGTTATTGCAGATACTTTTAAGATAATGCTGAATCAATTGACTTTGCTTGTTTCTTCAATTCCATTATTATTCACTGTTGATTGGCTTCCTTCTACCATTTAAAAAAAAGTTATTATAAGTACTTTGAATAAGTAGGTACCGGTGGATTTGCTTGTTTCTCTCCTTTAAAAAAAATAATTGCTGTTGACACTTTAGATGATTGAGGTAAATCAACAAAAATTTGATTTATGGCTTCAAACTTGGTTCTACATGGCTGTTATAAATTTTCTTTTCCTCCTATTTCCTCTTCTCCATTCATTGGAAGGTAATGAGCTTTTAATAAGCCAGGAACTAGAAACAAAGCATTCCATATAGCTTGTGTGGTTGGCTTCAAAATCTATCATTTTGTTGGTTATTACTGGATACATGACTTCATAGATAGATCAGCGATTTTGACTCATTCTGTATTAATCAGGAAGCAGAAAAAATGGTTTAGCAATGCAGAGGCATAGTCTTATGCATAACCAAATATGTTAATATCATTTTTATAATTATTACTAACTTATAATAAATTCAATCTTGTTCCATTTCTCTCCTATTCTTTAATATTGCTTGAAAATTGCTTTATATAAACGCACATTTCATTTGCTCTTTTTTTTTCAACTTTCAAAGAGTGAGAAAAAAAATTAAAGCGTTCACTCTCTTTTAAAAAAAAAATCCGAGCTTACATTTCTGCTTAAGAATAATAACAAGGAAGGACCGACTGAGTTGAGTCTCAAAATAATAATCATAATTTGAGTGACTCTCACTCTAAAAAAAAATTAATGACTAACTCATCATCTCTCTAAAAAAATTTATGACTGACCGATCATCTCTCTAAAAAAATTTTTATAACTGACTGCCTAAAAAAATTGTTTTAATCATTTATATCGCGAATTTCAATCAAAGAAAAAAAAAACATCTGGAAATCTTTATCTTAAAAAAAAAATCAAAGCTTCACAAGTTTGACGTTAAAATTGATCGCTATCGTTATCTACATCAAAGCACCTCTTTTGTAAAAATAATTTTAAGATACAGATAACAACAAAGCTGGCCATCTATAGCCATCAGAAATAGGTGTAAAAGCGTATTTGTATTTGTACAGATGTATTCATTGTTTCACACGTGTACATTTTTTTTATCTCCTAATCTAACAATCTTATTTTACACCTTTCTGATTTACTCTATTTTAACAAAATGAAAGTTAAATAAATTTAACACATATTATTTAATAAAAAAAATATTATATAATAAATCACAAAAAGAACTGCTTATTCATAATAATAAATCTATACATATAAATCTCTGTATGTATAAAAGAATAAAAAAAAATTTTTTTTTTTTTTTTAAATAATTGAATACTGTATGTATATGTACATTTTGCCTCACCCCCAAACAAAAAAAAAATTTTGAATATATAAAAAAAATTGCTTAGGTCATGAGTGCCATTGGTTTTAGGCTACGTACATTATATGTGCCTTTTACTCCTTCTGACGATTCTAGTACAAATGCATTTTCCCCTTTTCTTTCCTTGAGCATGAATGGCCCTTCATATATATTATAGAACTTTTTGAATGTATGCTTCTGCGGGTCTACTTTGCATTTGCTGATGGGAATTATTCCCAGGCCTACCTATGTTTGGTTTACTAGGTTTCATGGGATAGTGTCGGCCTAATTGGTTGTTTATAATCCTAATGGTGGAGATCTTATAACTATATCTCTCCTCCATCCTAGAATAACCTTTCATTTTCCTTTCTGCAACTCCCAGGGCATCCAATAGGTCTGCCACTCTCATTGGGGAGTGCACATCATCCACTATCATATATATATTCCCAGGCATTCCTATGTTTGGTTTGCCAGGTTTTGTGGGAAATTGTCTGCCTAACTGGTTTGTTCCCATTCTCATATTGGAGACTTTATAGCCATAGCTCTCCTCCTCTCTATGATAACTTTCAGCTATCCTTTTGGTAGCTCCCAATGTCTCAAACTTGTCTGCTACGTTTACTGGGGCATATACATCAGCAGCTATCTTTAATTCTAAGAAACTAGCTTTACTGACTACATCTTTCCTGAGGTCAATTTGTTCCTGTACAGTGGCTACCTTTATTTCTAGGTTATGTATCTCACTGTATATATCCTCTTTGGGATTACATTGTTCTTGAACAGCAGCTACCTCATCATTTTCATATGGCTTGACTACAGTCACATAACTCTCTGGCACTATTTCTTGTTCTGGACTGGTCATCTTATTATCAGTTTCTTTACCTAAATCAGTTACTTGATCATTCATTTCTGGTGATGGTTGATCCATCTTATTGTCAAGTCCCTGAGACAGTCCTTTGATAGACTCATGCATTGTTTGGAAGTGCTGATCCAACATCTGGTTTATCTCTCGCTTCATTTGGTTTATGCCCTTTTTCATTTCCTTCATCTCTTGTGATTGTTGATCAAATTTATTATTATTGTTGATCAAATCTCTGATTCATCTGAAACTGAATCATAACTTGCAACCACTCTGGAGGGCTTTGCCTCTCTACTTCCATTCCCTCAATAGTTAATTCCTTTTCTGGCTCCATCATAAATTTATAAAATATTTATATTACTTATTTCTGTTTGATTTAGTATATTCTGATTTATTCTGTTCTGATTTATTGTTCTGCTCCCTGATTTCCTATACATCCAGAGTCAAACACCTTTATCTATCCTCATATACCTTAAAATTTTCAACC